>JBBGZY010000147.1:4832500-5262500 GCA_037952925.1 Lithobates clamitans
GGAGGGATACCAACGCTTAAGACTGGTTAATAAAAGCGTTGATATCCCAATCCATGTTGAGTCCATGAGGAACATAACATTTCATGAGGTGTATCCAAAAAGTTTCTAATTTGGAAACACCCCTCACATTTGGTTCCCCCCTCCAGTGTGGAATGAATTTGTCTATGATTTGGAACTTCGTTCCAGATGGATTTTGATTATGGTGATGTAAACTTGGTATATTGTTCCAAGAAGGCAATGTCCCATTCTAAATGTAACTCAGAGACCATCAGGTTTTTTAGCCTAAGGAATAGGCCTCCTATCTCTGAGTCCTATGGAGAGGCACCATGGCATCACTGAACCACTTTATGTCGATCCTTAATGAGAACGAAGTGGGTATCCATCTATCATATGAAGCCAGCACTTCCACGATACATTTCTTGGACCTGGAGATCACAACTGTCAACGGTCAATTGGAAACGAAAACCTTCTTCAAGGTCACTGACCGTAATGGCTACATCCCGATCGACAGCTGCCACCATACAACCTGGCTGAAATCGGTCCCTCAGAGCCAACTGATGAGAATTAGACGTAACTGTTCCCTCTTGTCGGATTATTATAGGCAAGCGGAGACTAGTAAATCCAGATTCAAAGAAAAGGGATACGATGAAGGACAAATCGACCAGGAAATCCAAAAAGTGGCCCACATTGATCGGTCATCACTGCTAGTAGAACATCCTAAAAGACCCTCTGATAATAGACACAGATGGTCTTTTCTTACCAGCTATTCCATCCAACATAAACAGATAAAGAGTATTATCTCGAGGCATTGGAAAGTATTAAAAAACGACCGAATACTAGGTCCACTACTCCCCGACCAAGCTGGAGTGATTTATAAAGGTGCACCTTCGATAGGAGGACAGATCGCACCAGGTGTAGTAGACCCTCCAAAGACACCATCCTTTTTTCATGATCTAAAAGGCTTCTACCCCTGTAGGAAATGTACGGTATGCAAACTCAATGTCTGCAAGTCCCGCAAAATCGAAACTATTATGTCATCCTCAACTGGGAGGGAATATATGATGAAACATTTTGTCACATGTACTACGAAGTTCATCGTATATCTCATCACCTGTCCCTGTGGCAAACAATACATAGGTCGCACTATACGCAATTTCTCCATACGAGTGAACGAACACATCACAGCTATAATAAAAGGACAAACAAATCATAGTGTCCCCAAAGACTATTTACATCACCATAATCAAAATCCATCTGGAACGAAGTTCCAAATCATAGACAAATTCATTCCACACTGGAGGGGGGAACCAAATGTGAGGGGTGTTTCCAAATTAGAAACTTTTTGGATACACCTCATGAAATGTTATGTTCCTCATGGACTCAACATGGATTGGGATATCAACGCTTTTATTAACCAGTCTTAAGCGTTGGTATCCCTCCCAACCTTTTCATGCTTGATCTATGATTCCCTATGATCATCCAAATGTTCCTGGATCATATTGATTTGTGAATTTTTAGATCCCCCTCTTCCTATCTCCCCTTTCACTTTCATATCTATTTTTATTTTATTTGTATTTTTATTGTATTTGTTGGCACTGCCTTCAGATAAATTCCCCTGATCCTACCTGATGGGGGATCTTGAACGTCACCTCTGGCGAGGATTTATTTTAACACCGTGGAGTCAGATACCTTTCTGGACTACTTCCCCAATATTATCCTCTTTTTTATATTTTCAGTCACAGAGCCCTACATGTAATCAATCTCTGCAATTTCCCCATTATACTTAATCTTTTCTCGTACAATATTAAAACTTTCATAATGTTTTCCTTAAACTATTAATTCACTGGTCCACTTTGGGAAGAGATATGAATTTACATATCTTGTCCCATTCGTTTTAAGGGTTATATTGATTCTTACCCTTAATCTAATTTTTTTTCCATGAATGGTTTACATATGCATATGTTTATGAATATAACTTTATTTGGGCGGTGTACTATGGCCTATTCCCTAAATATAACCATACACAGGTCCTTGTATCATGGTTTATTTTTATTTTTTATTTTTTATGTTTACATTTTTTTTTTTTTTTTTCCATTAAAATTTTTTATTATGAATAAAAGAAGTTACACAGTTTTTACAACCAGAATATGGGTAGACAACATGAATCATATTAACATGACATATGTCACTACAATATAATGAGTCATTTATGTATTCAACTGTAGGTCATACAGACTTATAACAGAGTAAGAAAGCCTCGAACTCGAGGTTTACCACATCAACTGAGATCAGGAACCATATTAGGTATGAGCATCACCTAGAGTAAGGTGTTAGGCGTTTTGGGTTAAATGGGGGAATGTACGAGAGTAGTCATCTATGGGTCCGTAGGTTTGTCCCTGAACACGTGACAATGTGTCGGGCTTGTTACGTAGGGTCAGTCTGTGAGGTAGGTTAGTCTCGTCGGTTTTTGAAATGTGACAAGTGGGTGGCGGATTAAACATCAAAGTTAGGGTAGTCATGGGAGTGGGTAGTTGGTTGTCATTGTCAGTTCAGTTTGGGTATGGATAAGGAGGGGGGAGTAGTCATAGGCAAGAAGGGGATAAAGGGATGGGGTAGAGGATAGGGGTATGTGTGAGAGGTAGGGGATAGGGGTAACTCCTCCCCAGTCTCCACCGGGTCTCCGGAGTAAGGATGTTTTCGTGTGCGGATCCCTGTCTGAAGGGGGACTCCCCCCGGGATCCGCATTAAAGCAGGATTGAGTGAAACAGTGAGTTTTGATGGGTTAGTGTATGTCTCAAGAGGGGTTTTCGGCTTATTCGGTCATTCGTTGTGGGAGGAATCGGGACGGTTTGGCTTCATAATGGAGGAATATCTCTCTGTGGTGCAAAAGTGGGTCCAGCAGGCCCACGTTCGGGAGTATTTTGAAGGCGTGTCTTTTGCAATGTGGATTAATTCCTCCATTTCAGCAATTTTGTCTATACGGGAGAACCATTCAAATAAAGTTGGGCTACAGGAGGATCTCCATTTGGCTGAGATGCATAGTTTGGCTGCATTGATCATATGTATTCCCAGAGATTTTCTGTACGTGTGGGCTGAAGTGGAGGAATGGTGGAGAAGGAGTCTGGTAGGAGTATAGTCTAGGGGGTATGTGGTTACCTGAGAAGTGATGTCATGAACCGATTTCCAGAAAATCTGGAGAAGAGGGCAGGACCACCAGATGTGTAAGAATGTACCTATTTCATTGGAGCACCTCCAACAGTTGTTTGGCATATCAGGATTAAATTTGTTTAGTAGTTCCGGGGTACGGTACCATCGGGATAGGGTTTTGTAGTTGTTCTCTTGTATCGTGACATTGAGGGAGCCCTTGTGTGCTATTGTGAAAATTCGTTCCCAGTTCTCTTCTGTTAGGTCTATTTGAAGTTCCCTCTCCCAAGCTTGGCAAGCTTTGGTGTCTTTGGGGGATGTCAAGGCAAAGAGCATGGAATGTGTATTTGCAATCAAGTGCTGTTGCGGTGTAGTTTGGGAGCATAGGTTTTCAAATGGGGTTAAGTTTCTGGACACAGACGCATTTCGGTGAGTTGTTGTGAGAAAGTGGCGAATCTGGAAGTAGGTCCATAGCGGGAAGGGTTCGCCCCTTGTGTTTATGGGGAGTGTGTCACGGTTTGTGAAATTACCATCTCTAAAAAAGTGTTGGGCTAGTATGTCTTTGTGTGGCCAGGTATCTTTAAGGAAGTTGTCGAACATCCCTGGTGTAAAGGCTGGGTTGTGGCGGATAGGTGTGAGGGGTCCTGGGTTAGAGGAGATTTGAAATTTCTTACAAACTTCCCTAAAGCTCCTGAGGGTAGCCTCTATAAGGGGGTGGTCTTTTAGGGTTTTGGGGATGTGGCGTTGGAGAATCCATGGGGTGCTTTTAATGGGCAAGTGGGAGAATGAGTCTTCTAGTTTCACCCAGTCTTTAACTCCTTCATGTACTGCCCAGTCTACAATTCTTCCCAGATGGCAAGCTCTGTAATAGTTCTGCAAATCTGGTAGCCCAATACCCCCTTTATTTTTGGGTTTCGAGAGGTGGGAGTAGCTTATCCTAGGACGCTTGTGTTTCCAAAGAAACTGCAGAAATTGTTGTTTGATCGTGTGAAAGAAGGCTACAGGGAGTTTGATGGGCATTGTTTGTAGCAGATAGAGGATACGTGGGAGCACGTTCATCTTCAGGATGGCCGCACGGCCGAACCAAGAAAAATGGGGTTTGTCCCATCTACGTAGGTCTTCGGAGATAGTGCGAATCAGCGGAGTGAAGTTTTTAGCGTATAGGTCTGATAGGTGTGTGGTCAGTTGGATTCCCAGGTAGGTAATGGCGTTTTGTTTCCAGATAAAGGGAAAGTTATCTTGGCATTGGGAGACTAAGTCTGTCGGGAGGGAAATGTTGAGGGCATGGGATTTTGAGAAGTTAATCTTTAGGTTGGATATTTGCCGAAATAAGTCAAAATCTCTGAGGAGGTTTGGGATCGAGGTAAGTGGGTCACTTAGAAATAGAAGAATATCATCGGCAAAAGCCGCTATTTTATATGTGTGTCCTGCAATGGGAATACCTTTGATGTTCTCGTTCGATCGTAGGCAGCGTAGTAGGGGTTCTAGAGTTAAAATAAAAAGGATGGGGGACAGTGGGCATCCTTGTCTTGTTCCATTACTGATGGAGAAGGCGTCTGACAGGTGGCCGTTGACTTTGACTTTTGCTGTTGGTGTGGTGTATAGGGACATAATTAGATTAAACATTCGGTTGTGTAAACCTAGGTGGCGTAAAACCGCCCCCAGGTAGTCCCAGGCCAGCCTGTCAAACGCCTTCTCAGCATCCAGGGATAGAAAGAAGCCCCTTTGTTTTTGTTTTTGGGAAGTTAGCCAATGGTTTATGTTGATAGCTTTGATGGTGTTGTCCCTGGCCTCTCTGCCAGGAACAAATCCAACCTGGTCTTTCCCTATTATTGTAGGAAGGAGGGGAAGGAGTCGGTTTGCTAGTATTTTTGCGAATAATTTGATGTCTACGTTGAGTAGGGATATTGGTCTATAACTAGTGACTGAAGTGGCGTCCTTCCCCTCCTTCGGAATGACCGTGATATGTGCTTCAAGCAGTCTGTGAAAGGGTAGTTTGGAGGAGTTTAAGGAGTTGAATGTCTTTAGGAACGGAGCTGAAAGGATGTCTATGAAGGTCTTATAATATGGCGCTGAAAAACCGTCGGGGCCTGGGCTTTTGCCTGTTTTTAGTTGTTTAATCGCTTTCTTAAGTTCCTCTTCGGAAATGGGATTGTCTAAATCGCGAGCCTCTTCTCGGGGTATGGGTTTGGGGCTGAATTTTTGGAGAAAATTTGTGATAAGGGTTTTTCTGGAGGTTTGGCCTGCGGTCTTTTCGGGTTGCTGTGGTATGTTATAGAGTTCTGTGTAGTAGCGTTCGAAGTGAGATGCTATGTCTGCGGAGTTTGAGCTTGAATTACCTAGCGGGTCTTTAATGGTGTGGATGTTGGTGCTAGCTTTCTTGGATTGTATTGCTCTGGCTAATAGCTTTCCACACTTGTTCCCTTGCTCATAAAATAGCTTTTGGTTCAATGTGAATTTGCGTCGGGTTTTACGGTTGAGGATTTCCAAAAGAAGTTTCCTGGTTTGAGTGAGTTCTAAGTATGTGTCTTGTGATTGGGACTGCTTGTGGAGTATTTCCAGTCTCTTTATTTTGTTAGTGAGTTCCTGAAAGGTTGTCTGTTGTGTTTTTTTCCGGTTGGCCTGAATTGTGAGAAATTCCCCTCGGATGACACATTTATGTGCCTCCCAGAGGGACAGGGGTGCTGTTTCGGAGTTATCATTTTCCCTGAAGTAGTTGCTTAAGCTGGTGCGGATGCGGTTAGTGTCAATTTCTGAGGTGAGGAGAGATGGGTCAAGACGCCATATCTTTGTGACTAAGGTTTTTTCCGGGAAGGAGAGGGAGAGGGTGATCGGGTGGTGGTCTGAGATGAGTAGGGGTTCAATGGTGGCAGATTTCAGGAAGGGGAGGTCTTTTTGGGAGAGAAAGAGGTAGTCTAGCCTAGAGTATCTATTGTGAGGTGCGGAGAAAAAGGAGTAATCTTTCCCATTCGGGTGTAGGGTGCGCCATGTGTCGTGTAAAAGGAGTTCCTGTAATTGTATCCTAACTTGTCTCAGTGCTCTATAGGGAAGTGTGGAAGATCCCGAAGAGGAATCTAGGATGGGCTGAAGTGTTACATTGAAATCGCCTCCAAGAATCGTAGTCCCCTCTTGAAAATTTGCGAGGAGGGCAGCGATAGAACGGAAGAAGCTGACCTGGGCAGTATTGGGGCTGTATATGTTTGCCAAGGTAAACGTCCGGTTATGGACGGTTCCCTTCAAGAACACATAGCGGCCCTCTGGGTCTATTAAGGAATCTATCAGTTGCCATGGAAGATTTTTGGAGAGCAAGATTGAAACTCCTTTTGTTTTGGCTAGAGGGTTTGTAGCATGGAAGGATGTAGGGTATCTGTGGCTTGCTAGTTTAGGGGTAATGTCCGTGCGAAAGTGGGTTTCTTGCAGAAATATCACATCTGCTTTTAATTTATTCATCATGTTGAGTATTTGACTACGTTTCTCTGGGATGTTTAGTCCTTTGACATTTTGAGAGACTATTTTAAGCGTGTTGTGTTGCACAGTGGAATGTAGGGGGTCCATGATCGTTGGGTAGAGTCTAATTGGTGTAATAGATATGGGGAGGGAGTGCAATTTGCCGGTGCGGCCGATATGGGTGGGTGTGATCTGTGGGGGGTCGCAGGCTTTTCAAAGGTGTTTGAGCGATGTAGTAGGAGAAGCTCCGGTGGAGACCAGGGAGGGGGAGAAACCCAGATATATAAAGGGGGGGGGGAGGGAGAGAGAATAGAAAAGGGGGGGAGATAGAGGGTAGGAGGGGGGTGATAAGTCAGGAGGGGGTTAGTAACGGGGAGTGAGATGTACTTACCGGAGGTAAATGTAGTCCAGCTACCTTACCCTGTAGTGGGTTGAAACGTTCGGTATGGGTCAACTAGGATAGTCACTGTCCTGTTGTGTGGAGGAGTGGAAGGAGCTCGAAAAGGAGTTCGAGAGACGTTCTGTCCGTTGGAGGTCAACTTGGGTCTATTCGACTGGTATGTAGGGAGCCTGCTTACATATCAAGGGGAGAGAATGTGGTTACAGATCTCAGATTGATGATGTGAAGATAGAAACAATCAATAACATAGATATTCAAAACATTGAACATTAAACTGTGGTCTTAGGAATAAACCAGCCACGATGAGGAACATGTGGAGGTCGCCACCTGGACAGTCTACATAGAGGCCTAGGAGAAGTGGCAAAGTTAAACCAACTATACATATATCTTAGATATAATACTGAAACAGGTAGCAGCAATCACTGTAGGGCTAAGTTGAGTTCGGTGTAAATTATGAGCTTGATGTAAGTATTGAGGCTGTGAGGGGGCGTAAGGTGGCGTAGCCTCTGAGCGGTTAGCTCACTATAATTTGGGGGAGTAATTGACTCTGGGGGGAGAAAAAATAAAATAAGGATCCATTGATGCTTACGTATAGGGGTTAGTCTGAGTGTGGTCTAGACATTGAGTTAGGATAGGGCTGTAACTCGAGCAGTTGTTCAATCCCAAAGCTGTCTATGGTAGTTCCTAGCATAGTTTAGCATTGAGTTAGGTATGAAGTGATCTTTATTGGGTATCTAACAGACTGTGCAGTATTCGGCCACTGTGGCCTTAGCGTGGTTGGTTGAATACACTCTACCCATCATTAGGAAGCCCACCCCCCCATGGACACCTCTGGCAAATGAATAGCGAATAGGAGTGCATCAGGAAGGGAAAGATCCCTTGTCCATGCGGGGTGTGCCCCCTCCCCATCCCCCCCCCCCCATAAGCATATCAAGACATTCAAAATAAACATATTTAAGAGCAGTAAAGAGAGGGAGAGAGAGAGAAGGAAAAAAAAAAAAAAAAAAAAAGGGGGGGGGGGGGAAAGGGGGGGGGGGGAGAGCTCTACATGTATCTCAGAGCGCGGTGGAATACTGTATATTCAGCATCTGACTTGTTTTGATTTCTCGGGTTCAGTTCATTTCTTCGTCGCGTCGTCTTCAATCTGGAGAAGGTATCTGAAAAGAGGGGTGGGGGGGGGGGGTTGGGGCGGGCAGGGGGGTGGGGGGGAAGGGGAGAAGGGGGGACGGCGGGGGGTGCAGCAGTGGGATTGTGAGCTGTGGTGGATGACACCATCTTGAAGGGTGGGGGTCCATCTTGAGCTGTCATTCGTGAATTCAGTGAAGGTTAATAGTTGTGTGAAAATGTTGGTGGCTGGTGTGGTGTCTTGTTGCTCAATCAGGCAGACTTCCACTGGTGATGTATGCGGCTTAGGTTCAGGCACTTAGTGGAGTGGGTTGATTTCCGTTGGGATCTGTAGATGGGTGGCATTTTCTCTGAAAAGATGTCTTGTAGATGGGTTGATGTGGAGTCGTGTAGCGTGGGATCTTCATGGGTTTCTCAGCTTGTGGGTATGTGTTATTGTCTGACTGTATCTGGTGGATCCAGTATAGGCCGGGTTTGATGTATGTTTCTGTCAGGTGAGCTGTGGGCTTCAAATGGATTGCTGTTCTGTCTTGGTTCTATAGTCCTGGAACTTGGGTTGGGGTGGCGACCTAAGAGAAACTGCAACTCTGAATAAGAGTTGTAATGTTATCAAACGTTTGGTTATGTTTGATCAAAGCTGATCTGGCCGAGCCCGCCTGTGGGCTGGTGATGCTGTTGGGCTTTGTCGGTCTCTGTCCAGCTGATCCCTCTGAGGAAGTGGTCTTGGGGAGGATGATCTGCGCCTTCTGATGTGGAATTCATCTCTTACCGGTATGGCCTCCATGGAGTTGGTTCTTTGGAGCTGGGTGAAGCGAAAGTCTTTATACCAATCCGGGAGTTCAATGAGTGGTATCTGCAGAGTATTGCAGAACCCCCTGAGATCTTCCGGGACTTTCAGATTGGCAGTGCGTCCAGCATTTGTTGCAGACAGGCAGAAGGGAAATTTCCATCGATATTGGATCTCTTTTTGGCGCAGTAGGTCGAGCAGCGGGCGTAGGTCTCTTCTGTTTTGTAGGGTTATGGGGGATAAATCTTGGAAAATCTTGATTTCTGCCCCTTGGTACATTAAGCTGCGGCGCTCTCTGGCTCTTCTTAATATGTCTTCTTTCAATCTGAAATTCACCAGGCAGCATATCACGTCTCTGGGAGGGTCTGATTCTCTGCCTCTGGGTTTGAGAGCTCTGTGGAGACGCTCGTATTCAATGGGGGTCTCCCTAGTAAGTCATTAAAAATTTGGATTGTGGCCTGTGTTATGTGGTTTTGTTCGACGGACTCAGGTATTCCTCTTACCCTCACATTATGGCGGCGTCCGCGATTGTCCAGATCTTCCATATGTCTGTGTAGATCTCTGAGCTGGCTGTTGTAACTCTGAGATGAACGCTGCAGCTGTTGTAGAGCGGCATCATGGCGGATAGTGGTTGTTTCTATGTCATCGATCTTCATGTGCATCGATTGAATCTCCCTCCTGAGATCTGTAAAGGCAGCAGCAAAGGATTCTTTGATGTCTGTGGCCACTGACCTGAGATCATCCATGGTAAGTGGACGGGCAGTGGATGGGCTCTCTGCACGTTGTGAGCTTCTCCTGGCAGGGCTGGGGCTTGAGGCGCGCGTTCCGGAGTAGGCCGGAGATGAAGCCGGGGCCTCGCGTGATCGCGGCCGGAAGATTTCCGGGATGTTGTGTCCGGAAAGCGGATCCATGCCCCTGGGGGATCGAGACCGGGATTGGGAAGGTTTATCCTTCGATTTCCCCATATTATTAGCAGGTAAGGGCTCCTTTAGGCTGTTTGCAGGACCTCCGTGGGACAGAGCGAGGAGATTAGGCAGCCATTCTCTTTCGGCTCCAAGCCACGCCCCCCTACATATTTTATATACATCTTATTTTACCTCATTTTTAACCACCAACGTCTGGTATGTTCTTTTCACTGACATATCGGAATGCTGAATCAATGCCTATCCATATGTGCTCTTTATATGAGTAAAGTTTGTACAGATCATTGTAACAATATGTACTCGATATGGATTTGTAACATGATAAGGTTTAAAGATTTCCGTGATGCGGATCAAGTCACACACATTCGGATGGAAAAGGACATCATCACCCCGGACCGCCGCAATATTTGCGTTCCAGGTCTCGGACTGGCAAACCTCCACTTCTTATCTCCCATGATACGCAGGCTATGAGCGGCTCGCCGTCACTCCTTACAGGGCGGATCACATGACCGGCATGTGACTGCGGAGACGAATGGGAATGACACAATGTTGACTGGAGAATAGAAGTGAGGCTTGGTTCTTGACCAGCTCCAAGGGTATATGATTGGCTAAAGAGATACCACATGACTGTTCGTCATCTGTGACGCCGCCAGACCCGGAGGTCATTCAGTGCAACAGCGCGAATCAGCTGTTCCACTTAATTTTAAATCAGAATATATAAAGCGCAGTGGATGGGGGGCTTATTCATACCCCAGCAGAAGTCTTTGAAGACGAAACGCGTCAGAGTTTCTATGATTACACCCCTACCATCACTTACTGCGCTATTTTATTTAACTTTTTTGCATTGCTTTGTTATTTTGAGCTGAGTTTTTACTGCCTTTTTTGTACATTTTTTGAAAATTATTCACCAATAAAACGCTACAACGTTTACTAAAAAGGATTTACACTATGTGGAGTTCTTCCTTCTTCCCCTGTTTACTTGTCCATGTGATGGGCCGTTGAGGAAATGATCACCTGATGACCGAAGCAGAACCTTGGGGGCTCTCGATCCCGATTGGGCACACCATCCGATGACATCTGATGAAACTCCGCATCAAACTGCCACACCAGATTGCTGCACTATACCGCTTGATGGTACAAGCCTGTTTGACTCACCGCCAAGGGCCTGTGAGTCCACCTTGTCTGGTAACGGCATCTTTTTGCTTTCTTTTCTCTGTGTTATGACCATCTGTATGAGTGAAGAATCCATCCATATTTAAGGAACCCTTTAAACAGCTTCTACACAGTCTACATGATGACCACTTGTTTCTAGACTGTTGTGGGGTTAACTATGAATACTCCATCCTCTCAATGATGGACTTTCAGTATTTCACATATACTCACCCTTTTATGGACTTTCATGTTCACTTTCTGGCTTTGCCCTGATGAACACTATTTTTGCTCAGTTATACACACAGCATATTGTGATTTTTTGGACACTTATATTAGTGCACTTGATTTTGTAATATGCTACCCTACCTGTAAAAATCATACTTAACCACTTAAGGACCGCCTCACGCCGATGTACGTCGGCAAGGCGGCACGGGCAGGCAAAATCACATACATACACGTGATTTGCCTCCCGCGGGTGGGGGGTCCAATCGGACCCCCCCCCCCAGTGCCCGAGGCGGTCCTGTTATGTTCCCCGGTGATCGGAGGTGAGGTGGGAGGCCACCTGTTCGTGGCCCCCCCTCGCGATCGCCGCCGGCCAATGGGAACATTCCTTTGCTGCTGTATGCTAAACAGCAGCAAAGGAAATGATGTCATCTCTCCTCGGCTCGGTATTTTCTGTTCCGGCGCCGAGGAGAGAAGACTGAAATGTGAGTGTAAAACACAAACATACACAGTAGAACATGCCAGGCACACAACACCCCGATCCCCCCCCGATTGCCCCCTGATCCCCCCCAATCACCCCCCCCTGTCACAAACTGACACCAGCAGTTTTTTTTTCTGATTACTGCATTGGTGTCAGTTTGTGACAGTTACAGTGTTGGGACAGTTAGGGTTAGCCCCTTTTAGGTCTAGGATACCCCCCTAACCCCCCCTAATAAAGTTTTAACCCCTTGATCACCCCCTGTCACCAGTGTCGCTAAGCGATCACTTTTCTGATCGCTGTATTAGTGTCGCTGGTGACGCTAGTTAGGGACGTAAATATATAGGTTCGCCGTCAGCGTTTTATAGCGTCAGGGACCCCCATATACTACCTAATAAATGTTTTAACCCCTTGATTGCCCTCTAGTTAACCCTTTCACCACTGATCACCATATAACCGTTACGGGTGACGCTGGTTAGTTAGTTTATTTTTTATAGTGTCAGGGCACCCGCTGTTTATTACCGAATAAAGGTTTAGCCCCCCGATCGCCCGGCGGTGATATGCGTCGCCCCAGGCAGCGTCAGATTAGCGCCAGTACCACTAACACCCACGCACGCAGCATACGCCTCCCTTAGTGGTATAGTATCTGAACGGATCAATATCTGATCCGATCAGATCTATACTAGCATCCCCAGCAGTTTAGGGTTCCCAAGAAAGCAGTATTAGCGGGATCAGCCCAGATACCTGCTAGCACCTGCGTTTTGCCCCTCCGCCCAGCCTAGCCCACCCAAGTGCAGTATCGATCGATCACTGTCACTTACAAAACACTAAACGCATAACTGCAGCGTTCGCAGAGTCAGGCCTGATCCCTGCGATCGCTAACAGTTTTTTTGGTAGCATTTTGGTGAACTGGCAAGCACCAGCCCCAGGCAGCGTCAGGTTAGCGCCAGTACCGCTAACACCCACGCATGCACCGTACACCTCCCTTAGTGGTATAGTATCTGAACGGATCAATATCTGATCCGATTAGATCTATACTAGCGTCCCCAGCAGTTTAGGGTTCCCAAAAACGCAGTGTTAGCGGGATCAGCCCAGATACCTGCTAGCACCTGCGTTTTGCCCCTTCGCCCGGCCCAGCCCAGTCCACCCAAGTGCAGTATCGATCGATCACTGACACTTACAAAACACTAAACGCATAACTGCAGCGTTCGCAGAGTCAGGCCTGACCCTGCGATCGCTAACATTTTTTTTGGTAGCTTTTTATTGAACTGGTAAGCACCAGTGGCCTAGTACACCCCGGTCGTAGTCAAACCCGCACTGCAGTAACACTTGGTGACGTGGCGAGTCCCATAAGTGCAGTTCAAGCTGGTGAGGTGGCAAGCACAAGTAGTGTCCTGCTGCCACCAAAAAGACAAACACAGGCCCGTCGTGCCCATAATGCCCTTCCTGCTGGATTCGCCAATCCTAATTGGGAACCCTCCGCTTCTGCAGCGCCCGTACTTCCCCCATTCACATCCCCAACCAAATGCAGTCGGCTGCATGGGAGGCATTTTCTTTATGTCCTCCCGAGTACCCCTACCCAACGAACCCCCCCAAAAAAGATGTTGTGTCTGCAGCAAGCGCGGATATAGGCGTGACACCCGCTATTATTGTCCCTCCTGTCCTGACAATCCTGGTCTTTGCATTGGTGAATGTTTTGAACGCTACCATTCACTAGTTGAGTATTAGCGTAGGGTACAGCATTGCACAGACTAGGACACACTTTCACAGGGTCTCCCAAGATACCATCGCATTTTGAGAGACCCGAACCTGGAACCGGTTAGAGTTATAAAAGTTAGTTACAAAAAAAGTGTAAAAAAAATAAAAAATAAATATATAAAATAAAAAAAAATAGTTGTCGTTTTATTGTTCTCTCTTTCTCCTATTCTCTCTCTATTGTTCTGCTCTTTTTTACTGTATTCTATTCTGCAATGTTTTATCGTTGTTATGTTTTATCATGTTTGCTTTTCAGGTATGCAATTTGTTATACTTTACCGTTTACTGTGCTTTATTGTTAACCATTTTTTTGTCTTCAGGTACGCCATTCACGACTTTGAGTGGTTATAACAGAATGATGCCTGCAGGTTTAGGTATCATCTTGGTATCATTCTTTTCAGCCAGTGGTCGGCTTTCATGTGAAAGCAATCCTAGCGGCTAATTAGCCTCTAGACTGCTTTTACAAGCTGTGGGAGGGAATGCCCCCCCACCGCCTTCCGTGTTTTTCTCTGGCTCTCCTGTCTCAACAGGGAACCTGAGAATGCAGAAAAAGCGGTAAAGTATTTTGCGCTTACTGAGTGAGCAGCTAACACAACAAAAAGAATATTTGTTAAGTGAACCAGTGAAACAAAGTGTAGCGCTATGAAGTGAGTACTGAGGAATATAAAATGAATTAGATGAGTGAAAAAAACATTAATCTTAACGTGTCTATGTTAACAAAAAAAGTCCGTAGTTATAGTCTCTAAGTGAATAAGACCATAATGGTCGTAAACCATGGGGTGAAAAGTGCCGTCACTATAATAAGTGAAAGGATTGTGAATTGTCCTGTGTTCCAAAATAACACAAATGGAAGTGGTATGGTGATGATTGTTCATCAATCTATTAGGGGCAGAAGTCCTCGGGGTTCCTATCAGTAATAAGCAGAATCCACCTCGGTGTCCTCTATGAAAACGTGTAAAGTTCCCACAACCAGTAGTTTAGGAGGCTTACCGGAGGGTTTGAACCCAAGACAGCGTATACTGTAGGGGCCAAACTGGCTTGTATTGCCCACCGGCAATGGGAGGGATCTTGGCAACCTGGAGTGGTGGAAGTCTCAACTGTTTTCATAGAAGTATCCTCTCCATATGGTTAGTCACATATCCCAGAATACGGCCCATATAGGATAAAAAAAGGGGCCACATAGTGTAATTCCATAAACAACAAGTAGTATATTTATTAAAAGAAATGCACTTACATTTAAGAAGTTTTATAAAAAGCGCTTGTGTAAAAAAGAAGGCGGCAGTGGAGTCCTCCCGACGCCTTTCGTCTACCAAGACTTCGTCTAGGGGTGTCCTTCCACTGCTGCCTGACTCCCTAATATAGGGACTGTGATCCCCATGATGAGAATCCAGCCCATTCAATTACCTTCTATGGCACTTCCGGGTTGCCAAAATGGCGGACCCGCGTGCGTTCCAGGCCTCGATGTGACAGCCATGTGTTGCGTTCCAACATCACACACTACGCAGTATATATCCTAAATTCCAATGGAATTAAACGTAATTTGCTACAAATCTAAGGGGACCAAAACAGTAAAATTCGTAGCTGTAAAAACCTACGTACTCTTTATATTGATATTATCGACGGGACGGTGTTACATCCAACACCCAATCTCGCGATAATACGGCATGACGCTGAAGATGAAAAATCTCGCGATAATACGGCGTGACGCTGAAGATGAGCGTCACATCGTCATGATGCCAGGCGGAGGGCGCGGTCTAACACGCCACCTTCCGGAATGGCCTGCGTTCCAACAGAGCCTCATTTTCGGGGTCAATGTTGATATTGCAACATGACGCCAAGAACAAAGACAAACGTCACGTCATCTTGAGGCCGGGTAGGGGGCGTGATCCAACACGTCACCTTCCGGAATGGCTTGCGTTCCAACCAAGCCTCACTTTCAGGGTCAGCGCTGAACCTCATGTTCAAACGAACCCGCAGTGTCATATCCAGTGCTCATGCGCACAATGTATGTTAAAACTGGTAGTTTACAGTGCTTTTAACGGGGAACAGTGAAGTAATTCCACATATCTACCGCCCAGGGGCAAAAAAAAGGGGGAATATATATATATTTCCCATTAGATTAGCAAAATGTATCTATGGGTATTATAAATTTCAATTTAAGAAGTGCCAAAAAGGTTTGTTCCAATTAAAAATAAATATATATATATATATATATATATATATATATATAGAAAACATATACATATATATGTAAAGTAAAAATTAAAAAAATTTATAAAAATGTCCAACTGTTGATGTTATACTGTATTCACAAGAAATTAAATGACTTGGATTCTCATGAGACATATTTACCAGTAATAAATCATAATTAAAATTAATATATAGGTCAAATATACAATGTAATACATATACAGGGGACCCTATGTATCAAGACTGGTCTATGAATGCGTTAACATCCACTTCGACGTTCATATCATGAGGGGCAAAAGACTGTAACTCATGTATCCAGAACATTTCCAGGCGGGATACACCCCTAGTTCTTGCACCACCTCTCCAAGGAGGTGTGTATTTATCAATAATGATAAATTGCGATCCGTCCGGATTTCCATTATGAAATTCCTTATAGTGTCTGGGGACCGTATGTTTTGGATCTCTGCTTTTAATAAGGGCAATATTCTCACCGACTCTGATGGAAAATGTCCTGGTAGTACGGCCTATATATTGCTTGTGGCAGGGGCATGTGATAAGGTATACCACATAGCCTGTACTGCATGTGCAGAATGGCTTAATGGTGTATCTCCTACCAGTGACTGTAGAAATGAATTCTGTCACTTTTCGTGTTGTTAGAGTGTTGTGTTGACATACAACACACTTCCTACAGGGAAAGTAACCAGTCCAATCATGAAAAAATGAGGGGCGGGTGGGAGGCTTGATAACATTAGGGGCCACTTTACTTTGTAATGATGGTGCTCCTTTAAAAATAATTTTGGCTTCTTCTGGAATGATTGGTCCCAGAATATTATCTTGTTTGAGGACATCCCAGTGCTTTTTGACAATATTTTTAAATTGTCTATGTTGTATTGAAAAGGAGGTCAGCATGGCCCACTTAAACTTCCCATCTGGTTCCCTTTCTGGTTTTATCGTAAGTAGAGATTTTCTATCAGTATTGATGGTTCTCTGGACTTCGAAGTCCAAATTAATTTCATCATATCCCTTATCCATGAATTTTCTTTTTAAGGTTGCTGCTTGTTCCATGAAGACACCTATATCGGTGCAGTTCCTACGGAGTCTCAAAAATTGACTTCTCGGGACCGCATTTAGCCAGGATCTGTGGTGGCAACTGTCTACAGGAATTAAACCATTACGGTCTGTAGGCTTAAAATATGTGTGGAATTTAAATTGTTTATCTACTATCTCAATCTGTAGATCCAAAAAGTGAATTTTGGTTGCACTGGCTTCATATGACAGAGAAATCCCTCCGTCGTTAGAATTAAGGTGTTCAAAGAATGTTTGGAGTGTCTCCATGGTCCCGTTCCACAGGAGGAGGATGTCCTCTATATACCTGGTCCAAAGAACCAAAGAATCGCTTCCGTGGGAATAGACGACATCCTCCTCCCATTTGGCCATAAACAGGTTCGCAAGACTAGGTGCAAACTTCGCTCCCATGGCTGCACCGCATTGTTGAAGATAGAAATTTTGATTGAACCAAAAATAATTATGTTTGGTTGCAAACTCTAGTAATTCTATCAGGTATTCGCACTGAAACGGTGCTAGTGTATGTTCACGGGCTAGAAAGTGTCTGACCGCCTTCATGCCCTTTTCGTGTGGTATACACATGTACAATGACGCTACGTCCTCCGTGGCCATAATATATCCATCTTGTATGACAGTAGTTTCAAGAAGTCTAATGGTGGAGCTAGTGTCCTTCAAATAGGAGAGAGTTTTTTTCACTAATGGCTGCAAAAAGTGGTCTATATATTTGCCTACTCTAGCTGTAATGGAGTTAATGCCACTTACAATCGGCCTACCCGGGGGACATACCGGGTTTTTGTGGACTTTTGGCAGATAGTATATGGTAGGGATCCTAGGTGCCGTAGGAATCAAAAAGTCTCTCTCTCTTTTATTCAAGATTTTTGATTCGTAACCTTTTACCCCAAGTGTCTCAACAACGGGTACACCATTATAGCCCCCAAACTCCCAGAAATTCCCACAGAGGGAGAGGTAACCCTAGAGGCAGGAGAGGGGGCAGAGGAAACTCTAGGAACAATACACAACGTTCCGAGACCTATCCTCCACATGACCCATATTTTCCCTCAGCAGGAGGATATGGGGTTCAGGCAGATTCTTATCATAACAATGGCTCCTACCATCGCTACCCATCTCCGATTCGTACCTATAATAGGTACACCCCCCTGAGGGAGATGTACAGCCCTGAATGAAGGAAAGAAAACTATGATCAATCTCCATATGTACATAGCTCCTATACTCATAATAATCAGGATTTTCGCGAGGCCCAACACAACAGAAAAAGAGGCCTAGACCCAAGAGAGGTTGTAGAGGGGGGAGGAGATTACAGAGGTGAAAAGAGAAAAAGAACCTAAAGGGCCAAGGAGTCTTTAATTTGAGCTTCCAAGTCCTAACCGAAGCAGAATTATCCGTACTAGATAAGGGTTTGAAATATGCTCCCCCTAAAAGGCTGGATAAATTCCATACTTTTATGGATGTGCATAAGTACATACGTAAAATTAACATTCAAAGATACTTGATTATCCAGCAGCTACCTCAGGAACTGTTCACTCGAATCTTTCCAACCCTTCCCTTTTCTCTCCCCCTGTCCCTGTAGCCCCTGCAGTTAAAATTTTCAGGGACTTGGTCCTCCAAGACCTTGCCAAACTACCAGAGAAATGCATACGCCATCCTCCAATGTCAAATGGAGGTTTGGAATCCCTGTGCGCAAGGAAGGATCTAGTCGTCCGCCCGGCCGACAAGGGAGGAGGGATTGTTATCCTTGACAAGAGTCAATATGAAGCAGAGATGTACCGTATTTTAAACGAGCCAGGTACTTATCAGGTACTTCCCAATAATCCCACTAATTCCTATAAACAAAAATTACAACAGCTCATCGCAAAAGGTTACGAATCAAAAATCTTGAATAAAAGAGAGAGAGACTTTTTGATTCCTACGGCACCTAGGATCCCTACCATATACTATCTGCCAAAAGTCCACAAAAACCTGATATGTCCCCCGGGTAGGCCGATTGTAAGTGGCATTAACTCCATTACAGCTAGAGTAGGCAAATATATAGACCACTTTTTGCAGCCATTAGTGAAAAAAACTCTCTCCTATTTGAAGGACACTAGCTCCACCATTAGACTTCTTGAAACTACTATCATACAAGATGGATATATTATGGCCACGGCGGACGTAGCGTCATTGTACACGTGTATACCACACGAAACATAATTATTTTTGGTTCAATCAAAATTTCTATCTTCAACAATGCGGTGTAGCCATGGGAGCGAAGTTCGCACCTAGTCTTGCGAACCTGTTTATGGCCAAATGGGAGGAGGATGTCGTCTATTCCCACGGAAGCGATTCTTTGGTTCTTTGGACCAGGTATATAGAGGACATCCTCCTCCTGTGGAACGGGACCATGGAGACATTCCAAACATTCTTTGAACACCTTAATTCTAACGACGGAGGGATTTCTCTGTCATATGTGTTGTAATATGTTGGCCAATTTATGTATAATATTGTATTGGAGTGCCATGCTGACCAGAAATTCAGTTGCATTGTCCAACTGAATTTTAGCATAGCAAGGGAACAGCTGAAAACCCTTTGATGTGTAAGTCTCATGCAAATCTACCTAGGGGTGTGAGGTGTGGGCTGTTAACCTAATTGAACATTTCAAAGGGTACATTGTTTAAAGGACCATAGAAGAAATATTTATTGATGGTAATTAGACCTGAGGGGGGCAACAATGGGATCAGGGAGTGTTTTAGGTTGGCCTAGCGGAGGCTCCCTCCTGTGGGGCTAATATATCAGGGGGGCTTGTTGATATGCAGGAATGTAGGTATTCCAAAAGGTATTCAAAAGGGTGTTCAGGTGGTATACACATATCTAAAGGGGACTTGTTGATGTTGATATGCGGGAGTGCAAATTGGGGTGGTTCACGGCTGTTCACGGCTGGGGGTTGTTGTCTGTTTGAAAGACTCAAAGTCCTAAATTGAAAGGCCAATCAAATTGCTCAGCCATTCAACATTTAGTGTATATAACACAGCATTCAGTCTATAGGTTTTGGGAGAGTGAGGCTCGTCTGTGTATGAGTGTACAGTCTCCTCTGTCGGATTTCTTTGTCATCTGTGGACTTTGGACTTTGTTCTGTGTTGGAAGTCAATAAAGTGCATCTCTCTGGAAGAATTGGGTTGCTGCGGAAGAGTACTTACATCATCATCATTATTATAATGCCTAAATATTAATTATCTATACACCCAATATACATACATATATTCGATCACTACACTGGTGAAAGCGACCAGAAGAGCATTTTCGGACTTAGTAACAGAAGTCAGTGGTGACAACAATCCTGTGAGTTGGACAGAAGTCTGATGAAGAACCAAGAGCTGTGCTGTGACTCTAGTGACAGAAGACCGTGAGGACCCAGGAAGGAAGTTCTAGGAAACCTAACAATTGGTAAGTGTGCCTTGTTCATTATTTTTTTTTCTTAAATAGTTTTTTTTGTCATTATATTCTTCACAATGGCTTTGGCTGTGTCTGGCGGTGACAATAGCACTAAGGGAGAGGATGTGAATATATGGCTGCTAAATTATATAAAAAGTCATGGGGGGCCTTATGAGATTCCCCAAGAATATAGACAGTCATGGGATTTAATGAAATGCTTTTTATCCGATAATGTCTTTGATAAGATTGAATAATAAAGTTGAGTTCATTATCCTTGGCCATTCTCCTTGTTTGATTTCCTGAAGCCCTAGGCTCAGATGTTCACTCAGCAAGTTTCCTATAATACCACATACTATAGACTTGGATACATTATTGGTTTGAAGAGTTTTATTCAGTGCACTCACCGACATTTGAATGTTCTGCAAATCTGCAGCAATGGTGTGAATGTTCTGAATATCTATTTTCATTTCAGTGGTGTTACTTGTAGGAACTTTGCCCTTGCTAATGTAAGGAGCCTGGATACTCTTTGTAATAGAGATCGCATCGGAAAGCAGGAAATACCTCTGACTGTCGACATCCCTCCATGGTCAACAATACCCTTACCCGTTTACAAGATGATCGTTCTTGGTGAGGTGGAGGTGAGAAATGGCACTAATATACTGAAACAACTGCTACCAGAAAGCAAACTCGTCGTCAAGGACAACCAAGTGTGGAAAACCATGGACCCCAACTGCTGTACCAGGCGTGCCCAGACCTGGCTTTGTTCCTGTTCTTTTGAGCGATTGGAGCACATAGAGGGCTGTGCTGCTGCACACTCTGGAAACTGCCTGGTTCGATTGCAGAAATTTGAACCAGCCTGGAAGAGAATAATTCATGGAGAAGGCCCAAGGGTCTGTGCATTGGGGGTTCCCTCATTCACTTGGCAGAAACAAGTTCAGTGCCGGACCCCTATCACAGGATGGTGTGTGAATCTCACAGATGGACTGCTAACAATTGGAGAGGAAGACATTCGAGCCAATATCCAGATGAATCAAGTATCTATGGACATTGAGCAAACTGATCTTGGCGATTGGGACTCTATGATTTCTCCTTTTATTTAAGAAAATACCACCACTTACAGTTGAATTGGATACATTATTTAAGAGGGATAGTAGGAAAATTATAGAATTACAAGAACTGGTAAAGGAAAACCTCATTAGTTCTAATAAAATTGCTAAAGAATTTCAGGAGCCTTGGTGGAGCATACCCAATAACACTTTTACTCACCCACTATTGAGAACTCTGTCCATAATTTTTGTGTTTATTCAATTTATATTAATATGTTTTTTGTTTGGTTTATATTGTTGTGGTAGAAGACAACTAAGAACAATCCAGAGGAAGAAGGAAAGCATAGAGATGGCTTCAATCTTAAGAGCCAGGGATGTCTGAGCAGTTTGGTTGTGAATCGATTCTGATTCGAACCGATCCAAGTGGGGGTATATGTTGTAATATGTTGGCCAATTTATGTATAATATTGTATTGGAGTGCCATGCTGACCAGAAATTCAGTTGCATTGTCCAACTGAATTTTAGCATAGCAAGGGAACAGCTGAAAACCCTTTGATGTGTAAGTCTCATGCAAATCTACCTAGGGGTGTGAGGTGTGGGCTGTTAACCTAATTGAACATTTCAAAGGGTACATTGTTTAAAGGACCATAGAAGAAATATTTATTGATGGTAATTAGACCTGAGGGGGGCAACAATGGGATCAGGGAGTGTTTTGGGTTGGCCTAGCGGAGGCTCCCTCCTGTGGGGCTAATATATCAGGGGGGCTTGTTGATATGCAGGAGTGTAGGTATTCCAAAAGGTATTCAAAAGGGTGTTCAGGTGGTATACACATATCTAAAGGGGACTTGTTGATGTTGATATGCGGGAGTGCAAATTGGGGTGGTTCACGGCTGTTCACGGCTGGGGGTTGTTGTCTGTTTGAAAGACTCAAAGTCCTAAATTGAAAGGCCAATCAAATTGCTCAGCCATTCAACATTTAGTGTATATAACACAGCATTCAGTCTATAGGTTTTGGGAGAGTGAGGCTCGTCTGTGTATGAGTGTACAGTCTCCTCTGTCGGATTTCTTTGTCATCTGTGGACTTTGGACTTTGTTCTGTGTTGGAAGTCAATAAAGTGCATCTCTCTGGAAGAATTGGGTTGCTGCGGAAGAGTACTTACATCATCATCATTATTATAATGCCTAAATATTAATTATCTATACACCCAATATACATACATATATTCGATCACTACAATATGAAGCCAGTGCAACCAAAATTCACTTTTTGGATCTACAGATTGAGATAGTAGATAAACAATTTAAATTCCACACATATTTTAAGCCTACAGACCGTAATGGTTTCATTCCTGTAGACAGTTGCCACCACAGATCCTGGCTAAATGCGGTCCCGAGAAGTCAATTTTTGAGACTCCGTAGGAACTGCACCGATATAGGTGTCTTCATGGAAAAGAAAATTCATGGATAAGGGATATGATGAAATTAATTTGGACTTCGAAGTCCAGAGAACCATCAATACTGATAGAAAATCTCTACTTACGATAAAACCAGAAAGGGAACCAGATGGGAAGTTTAAGTGGGCCATGCTGACCTCCTTTTCAATACAACATAGACAATTTAAAAATATTGTCAAAAAGCACTGGGATGTCCTCAAACAAGATAATATTCTGGGACCAATCATTCCAGAAGAAGCCAAAATTATTTTTAAAGGAGCACCATCATTACAAAGTAAAGTGGCCCCTAATGTTATCAAGCCTCCCACCCGCCCCTCATTTTTTCATGATTGGACTGGTTACTTTCCCTGTAGGAAGTGTGTTGTATGTCAACACAACACTCTAACAACACGAAAAGTGACAGAATTCATTTCTACAGTCACTGGTAGGAGATACACCATTAAGCCATTCTGCACATGCAGTACAGGCAATGTGGTGTACCTTATCACATGCCCCAGCCACAAGCAATATATAGGCCGTACTACCAGGACATTTTCCATCAGAGTCGGTGAGAATATTGCCCTTATTAAAAGCAGAGATCCAAAACATACGGTCCCCAGACACTATAAGGAATTTCATAATGGAAATCCGGAAGGATCGCAATTTATCATTATTGATAAATACACACCTCCTTGGAGAGGTGGTGCAAGAACTAGGGGTGTATCCCGCCTGGAAATGTTCTGGATACATGAGTTACAGTCTTTTGCCCCTCATGGTATGAACGTCGAAGTGGATGTTAACGCATTCATAGACCAGTCTTGATACATAGGGTCCCCTGTATATGTATTACATTGCATATTTGACCTATATATTAATTTTAATTATGATTTATTACTGGTAAATATGTCTCATGAGAATCCAAGTCATTCAATTTCTTGTGAATACAGTATAACAACAACAGTTGGACATTTTTATAATTTTTTTAATTTTTACTTTACATATATATGTATATGTTTTCTATATATATATTTTATTTTTAATTGGAACAAACCTTTTTGGCACTTCTTAAATTGAAATTTATAATACCCATAGATACGTTTTACTAATCTAATGGGAAATATATATATATATATTCCCCCTTTTTTTTGCCCCTGGGCGGTAGATATTTGGAATTACTTCACTGTTCCCCGTTAAAAGCACTGTAAACTACCAGTTTTACATACATTGTGCGCATGAGCACTGGATATGACACTGCGGGTTCGTTTGAACATGAGGTTCAGCGCTGACCCTGAAAGTGAAGCTTGATTGGAACGCAAGCCATTCTGGAAGGTGACGTGTTGGATCACGCCCCCTACCCGGCCTCAAGATGACGTGACGTTTGTCTTTGTTCTCGGCGTCATGTTGCAATATCAACATTGACCCCGAAAATGAGGCTCTGTTGGAACGCAGGCCATTCCGGAAGGTGGCGTGTTAGACCGCGCCCTCCGCCTGGCATCATGACGACGTGACGCTTATCTTCAGCGTCACGCCGTATTATCGCGAGATTTTTCATCTTCAGCGTCATGCCGTATTATCGCGAGATTGGGTGTTGGATGTAACACCGTCCCGTCGATAATATCAATATAAAGAGTACGTAGGTTTTTACAGCTACGAATTTTACTGTTTTGGTCCCCTTAGATTTGTAGCAAATTACGTTTAATTCCATTGGAATTTAGGGTATATACTGCGTAGTGTGTGATGTTGGAACGCAACACATGGCTGTCACATCGAGGCCTGGAACGCACGCGGGTCCGCCATTTTGGCAACCCGGAAGTGCCATAGAAGGTAATTGAATGGGCTGGATTCTCATCATGGGGATCACAGTCCCTATATTAGGGAGTCAGGCAGCAGTGGAAGGACACCCCTAGACGAAGTCTTGGTAGACGAAAGGCGTCGGGAGGACTCCACTGCCGCCTTCTTTTTTACACAAGCGCTTTTTATAAAACTTCTTAAATGTAAGTGCATTTCTTTTAATAAATATACTACTTGTTGTTTATGGAATTACACTATGTGGCCCCTTTTTTTATCCTATATGGGCCGTATTCTGGGATATGTGACTAACCATATGGAGAGGATACTTCTATGAAAACAGTTGAGACTTCCACCACTCCAGGTTGCCAAGATCCCTCCCATTGCCGGTGGGCAATACAAGCCGGTTTGACCCTTACAGTATACGCTGTCTTGGGTTCAAACCCTCCGGTAAGCCTCCTAAACTACTGGTTGTGGGAACTTTACACGTTTTCATAGAGGACACCGAGGTGGATTCTGCTTATTACTGATAGGAACCCCGAGGACTTCTGTTCCTAATAGATTGATGAACAAGCATCACCATACCACTTCCATTTGTGTTATTTTGGAACACAGGACAATTCACAATCCTTTCACTTATTATAGTGACGGCACATTTACCTCATGGTTTACGACCATTATGGTCTTATTCACTTAGAGACTATAACTACGGACTTTTTTTGTTGACATAGACATGTTAAGATTAATGTTTTTTTCACTCATCGAATTCATTTTATATTCCTCAGTACTCACTGCATAGCGCTACACTTTGTTTCACTGGTTCACTTAACCTGAGAATGCAGTCGGTGATTCAGCCAGCTGATCATAGAGCTGATCAGAGACCAGAGTGGCTCCAAACATCTCTATGGCCTAAAACTGGAAGCTACGAGCATTTTATGACTTCGATTTCGCCGGATGTAAATAGCGCCATTGGGAAATTGGGGAAGCATTTTATCACACCGATCTTGGTGTGGTCAGATGCTTTGAGGGCAGAGGAGAGATCTAGGGTCTAATAGACCCCAATTTTTTCAAAAGAGTACCTGTCACTACCTATTGCTATCATAGGGGATATTTACATTCCCCGAGATAACAATAAAAATGATTTAAAAAAAAAATGAAAGGAACAGTTTAAAAATAAGATAAAAAAGCAAAAAAAAAAAGCACCCTGCTCTCGCGCTAAGGCAAACGCAAGCGGCGGTCTGTCGTCAAACGTAAGCATGTGAGGTATCACCGCGAAGGTCAGATTGAGGGAAGTAATTTTTGCAGTAGACCTCCTCTGTAAATCTAAAGTGGTAACCTGTAAAGGCTTTTAAAGGCTTTTAAAAATGTATTTATTTTGTTGCCACTGCACGTTTGTGCGCAATTGTAAAGCATGTCATGTTTGGTATCCATTTACTCGGCCTAAGATCATCTTTTTTATTTCATCAAACATTTGGGCAATATAGTGTGTTTTAGTGCATTAAAATTAAAAAAAGCGTGTTTTTTCCCCAAAAAATGCTTTTGAAAAATCACTGCGCAAATACTGTGTGAAAAAAAAATGAAACACCCACCATTTTAATCTGTAGGGCGAAAATAAAGGATTGGGTGTATTGGCGCTACCTAAAAAACCTTATATTGATCAATATATTTAAATACTGGCGTAGCCTCTAATTTGGCACCCCCTACTTGTGGTTGTAAATCTAAGAGGTATGCAGTATATAAAAGCCCCCCTTATTTACAATATGGGTAATACCACAAACTCTAAATAGGTTCGTTTCCAATGCTCAAATGCTCAAAGTTGTGATAGACAGCAGGTGTCGCACAGCTTACTGGATCCAACTGTATCTGGAAAGGAGACCAGAAACTGGATTCCATATAGTGCATTTACTAGGAACCATATATCAATGCAATAATGTATCCTAATCCAATACGTTGCATATAATCATCTTAGGATACAGTTGCATAGATCAAAATCTACTCAATAGCCTGGGAGGCAACAGCAATTACATTTTCAACAGATATTGTAACAGTCCCATATATTGATGTTAAGTGATTTGTGTAGATTCCCACAGGTGACTTGGTGCTGCAATAATTTGTCAGGTGACTCTCGTGCTCCCCCTTTGGTTGCTTACTCACCAGCTCCCAGAACCCCAACAGGGGTATAACGCTTATGGTGTGATACGCTGGATTACTTCCATCTGATAGATCCTTATGTTGTAATCAGCTCCCCAAGAATGTTGCTTCCACTCATATGTTTAGGAAAAAAAGAGAGCTAAACATATGAGTGGAAGCAACATTCTCAAGGATTCAAAAGCACAGGAGACATCCAACAGAACACCTGGGAGCAAGGTGATCCAGTTCCCAACATAGGTGGATTACCCCGCTAGGGGGCTTGGGGAGCTGATTACAACATAAGGATCTATCAGATGGAAGTAATCCAGCGTATCACACCATAAGCGTTATACCCCTGTTGGGGTTCTGGGAGCTGGTGAGTAAGCAACCAAAGGGGGAGCACGAGAGTCACCTGACAAATTATTGCAGCACCAAGTCACCTGTGGGAATCTACACAAATCACTTAACATCAATATATGGGACTGTTACAATATCTGTTGAAAATTTATTTGCTGTTGCCTCCCGGGCTATTGAGTAGATTTTGATCTATGCAACTGTATCCTAAGACGATTATATGCAACGTATTGGATTAGGATACATTATTGCATTGATATATGGTTCCTAGTAAATGCACTATATGGAATCCAGTTTCTGGTCTCCTTTCCAGATACAGTAGGATCCAGTAAGCTGTGCGACACCTGCTGTCTATCACAACTTTTTGAGCATTGGAAACGAACCTATTTAGAGTTTGTGGTATTACCCATATTGTAAATAAGGGGGGCTTTTATATACTGCATACCTCTTAGATTTACAACCACAAGTAGGGGGTGCCAAATTAGAGGCTACCCCAGTACTTAAATATATTTATCAATATAAGGTTTTTTAGGTAGCGCCAATACACCCAATCCTTTATTTTCATACTTCCACATAGTACCCCACCAGGTACCTTGTGTAAGGGAGGCAGCAACCTTAATTTCTGACCCTATACACGCATCCTAAAGCGCAGTTTCTGTTCTATCTAATTTAATCTGTAGGGCATTTGCTTTAAAAAAATATATAATGTTTGGGGGATCAAAGTAATTTTTTTGCAAAAAAAAAAACTTTTTCATGTAAACAAAAAGTGTCAGAAAGGGCTTTGTCTTCAAGTGGTTAGAAGAGTGGGTGATGTGTGACATAAGCTTCTAAATGTTGTGCATAAAATGCCAGGACAGTTCAAACCCCCCCCAAATGACCCCATTTTGGAAAGTAGACACCCCAAGCTATTTGCTGAGAGGCATGTCGAGTCCATGGAATATTTTATATTGCACCACACGTTGTGGGAAAGAGACAATTTTTTTTTTTTTTTTTTGCACAAAGTTGTCACTAAATGATATATTGCTCACACAGGCCATGGGAATATGTGAAATTACACCCCAAAATACATTCTGCTGCTTCTCCTGAGTACGGGGATACCACATGTGTGAGACTTTTTGGGAGTCTAGCCGCGTACGGGACCCCGAAAACCAAGCACCGCCTTCAGGCTTTCTAAGGGCGTGAATTTTTGATTTCACTCTTCACTGCCTATCACAGTTCCGGAGGCCATGGAATGCCCAGGTGGCACAAACCCCCCCCCCCAAATGACCCCATTTTGGAAAGTAGACACCCAAAGCTATTTGCTGAGAGGTATAGCGAGTATTTTGCAGACCTCACTTTTTGTCACAAAGTTTTGAAAATTGAAAAAAGAAAAAAAAATGTGTTTTCTTGTCTTTCTTCATTTTCAAAAACAAATGAGAGCTGCAAAATACTCACCATGCCTCTCAGAAAATAGCTTGGGGCGTCTACTTTCCAAAATGGGGTCATTTGGGGGGGTTTTGTGCCACCTGGGCATTCCATGGCCTCCAAAACTGTGATAGGCAGTGAAGAGTGAAATCAAAAATTTGCACCCTTAGAAATCCTGAAGGCGGTGATTGGTTTTCGGGGCCCCGTACGTAGCTAGGCTCCCAAAAAGTCCCACACATGTGGTATCCCCATACTCAGGAGAAGCAGCTGAATGTATTTTGGGGTGCAATTCCACATAGGCCCATGGCCTGTGTGAGCAATATATCATTTAGTGACAACTTTTTGTAAATATTTTTTTTTTTGTCATTATTCAATCACTTGGGACAAAAAAAATAAATATTCAATGGGTTCAACATGCCTCTCAGCAATTTCCTTGGGGTGTCTACTTTCCAAAATGGGGTCATTTGGGGGGGTTTTGTACTGCCCTGCCATTTTAGCACCTCAAGAAATGACATAAGCAGTCATAAACTAAAAGCTGTGTAAATTCCAGAAAATGTACCCTAGTTTGTAGACGCTATAACTTTTGCGCAAACCAATAAATATACGCTTATTGACATTTTTTTTACCAAAGACATGTGGCCGAATACATTTTGGCCTAAATGTATGACTAAAATTGAGTTTATTGGATTTTTTTAATAACAAAAAGTAGAAAATATCATTTTTTTTCAAAATTTTTGGTCTTTATCCATTTATAGCGCAAAAAATAAAAACCGCAGAGGTGATCAAATACCATCAAAAGAAATCTCTATTTGTGGGAAGAAAAGGACGCAAATTTCATTTAGGTACAGCATTGCATGACCGCGCAATTAGCAGTTAAAGCGACGCAGTGCCTCTGGTCCTTAGGCAGCATAATGGTCTGGGGCTCAAGTGGTTAATTGATATATAGGTTATGATATAGCATTCACTATTTTTACAAACTTTTTCACATCTAAGTATTCTTTGTTGTTTGATATCTTTGATAGTTTATTTTAGATTTTTTTTGCTATACCCCTTTTTTTGGTGCTCTGCAAAGAAATTACCACCAATACACACCTCAGGATTTGATCTCTCTATAGTTATTACTGCTATTTGATTAATTGTATGTGCTTTGCTATTTGGTAGCGCCACACTTTATTATCATCTAAACAATCAGCACAGACCCCCCCTGTCAGGAGAGCCACCGATCGGCTCTCCTCTACTCGAGTCTGTCAGACGCGAGTGAGGAAAAGCCAATCAACGGCTCTTCCTATTTACATAGTGATCAGCCATGATTGGACACGGCTGATCACGTGGTAAAGAGCCTCCGCCGAAGGCTCTTTACCGAGTTTGATGTAGCGGTGTGTCAGACTGACACACCGCACCACAGATCGCCGCAATGCGATGCGATGCAATGCGGGCCCCCATGGGCGCGCAGTGGCTGTTACCCTGCAGGGCGTCATATGACGCCAAGTCAGGATAACTGAACCACCGCCCGTCCGTCATTCTGCTATAGGTCAGGCGGGAAATGGTTAATGTGAATAAAATTCACCCCCGAAATCAATGTGAAAAAATGATGCAGCAGGCTAGTTCATTTTGCTGAAACTTGATTGCAGTAAATCAAAATGGTACTCAATAATTTGTATGGCCCCCACATGCTTGTATGCATGCCTGAAAATGTTGGGGCATGCTCCTAATGAGACGACAGATGGTGTCCTAGGGTGTTTCCTCCCAGATCTAGACCAGAGCATCACTGAGCTCCTGCACAGACTGAGGTGAAAACTGGCGGCGTTGGATGGACCGAAACATAATGTCCCAGAGGTGTTCTATTAGAATTAGGTCAGGTGGGCATGGCAGATATTCAATGGTATCAATTCCTTTATCCTCCAGGAACTGGCTGCATACTCATCGCCATGAGATCGGGCATTGTCGTGCACCAGAAGGAACCCAGGACCCACTGCACCAGCATTGGGTCTGACAATGGGTCCAAGGATTTCATCCTGATACTTAATGTCAGTCAGGTTGCCGTTTTCTAGCCTGTAGAGGTCTGTGCATTCCTCCATGGATATTCCTCCCCAGGCCATCACTGACCCACCACCAAACTGGTCATGCTGACCGATGTTCAGCGTGACCGATAAATGACATCATGAAAAGACAAGAGGGCGCACCGACCTAGTGCATTAGCAAAAAAAGATTTATTAAAAGTATAAAAACAAAGGTACTACTCACAAGCGAGCATGAAAAACAGGCTTTTCTTAACAGTAGCAGCTACGTCCGTTGCTACCTGATGACGAGAGGTAGATTATGGCACCCCAAACGGCTGAACGGCTAACGCGTTTCAGGGGCGCACCCCTTTCCTCAGAGCCTAGGTGGTCTGTGGCTCCTCTGTCCTGTGTGACCTAATGTATACATCCATATGACCACGCCCCAAGAGACCACTACCCTAATAGGCCATGCCCATCCATAAGATCTAGCTCCAAATAAAGGGGCAGTACTTACTTCCCACTCTATAGCACTCTAAAGTAATGCTGCCCCATACAGGGCTACCAACAGGGCAAACAGTTAACCACATAGGTAATGGATCCAAGAATCCATGTATCAAAACACAATAAGACCACATCAGTAGCCCAGCATAAATTGCGCTAGCCCCAATCTAACTGATGTAAGTGTTCATGGCAGCACATTTCTCGCACGCCATCGCAGAACCAGGAAGCGCAGGGGTCCCTGCATTCCAACCCACCCTTCTGGCATGCACGGCATCTTGTCCACTCCTGCGCTTGCATCTAGAGGAAATCCGACGTGTGGAGAGCATGGCCCGGAAGTGCGGGTGTGTTTGCATTTCACCCCGCACTTTCGGCTGTTTCAGAGTGGCTCCACCGCCCCCTCTGTATTTGACCCATGCTCGCCTAGGCATCTAAGCAAGTGGGAAACTGCTCCCTCTGGCAGCCAAATGCAGGTTATGCTCCATATAGTGGATCAAAGGAGAGGCCACTCTGGCCTATAGTAAAACTAGAGGATGGTGCCAGTGGTGTGTTGCTGGGTGCGATGCCACACGGATGTACACATCGAGCCACACAGGGGTGCACAGTGGGTAAGGCCTCCCCCACCATTTTTAAAAACATAGGCTATGCTATAGTTATTAAAAGCTTGACAAACCATGAATGCATTAATTAAAAATTACTCAACCAAATAAATAATTAATAAATAGTTAAACAGATAAATGTCATCATGATATCATATTGGTAATAGTCAAAGTGGTATAACTCGTTCATAAAAAGTTCAGGATTGTCTACAGCTATATAATTACATAAAAATGGATACATGTCTTGATGTATTATATCATAGACATACTAATATGTGAGGGTGTATGTATGTGATATATACATATACATACACACGTACTATAACGGCAACAGTAACTAGTAAAAATGAATTGCACCAACCCACTGTGCAACAGATTCAAAATACTAAAACCATATTCAAATGCATTAGTATAAATAGATTCGTATAAATAGATGGAGGGATACAATGGGGAGACCACCATATACACAAGCCATAAACATAGTGGTCATTCCCTGAAGTGTCATGAATCTGCAGAGACCTAACCTGAGTTCAGTGAGTGATTCGTACAAGTGAAACAGATTGTTACAGAAACAGATAAACTATGTAAGGTTCCCCTTCCCTATCCACCCCTAAACCCTCAAAGATATATCCCTCAAGCCTACCGGACTAATAATTAAACTGATAAAGTATTACCCATATACCCTAAAATGGATAGGGCAACACCAGCAGCCACCGCCGGTGCATCAAGCCCGATTCAGGGCCTCTACCACCAGGGGTATAATTTTTTTTTAAACATATTTTATTGAGTTTTCACATAGGTTACAGTAATGAAAGCATGAAAGTAAATGTCACATAGTAGCTCAAAGCCAAGTAAAACAGTACATCATATTGTACAACATTGTAAGTACTACAACATACAGTAGTATGATACAAAAAAGAGCTACATTCAGAAATTTTGTAGGTGATTTCCTACGCAAAGGGGGAATAAGCCTTGAGTTATGGTAAAATAAATCTATAGAATTCCCCTATTGTGAAAATGCATTTCCAGTTTGGTATGAAAAGATGTTAAATACAAAATGATACATAAAACATAAACCATAGAACGCTATCTTCCCAGTCACTATGGGTATTAATGCGATTATATCTACATCCAAGTCGAGGTGTGACTTGGGTCATTTCAATTTGAATTTAAAGTATCAATTTAATTTAAAGTCGTTGTTAAGATATATTATTTTGTTTTCAGTTAATTCATATCTCCAATTTCTCCTTCCTCTTCTCCTTGTCGTCCCTTCTGTAACCCTCTCTATTCCCTCCTCACTCTTTCCTAGCATCTTTCCTTTTCCTTAACCGACCTTGTTTGCTCAGTTCCCACCTCTGGGCACCCCTATTGGGAGCAATCTGTGCCCATTGTGGGACATATAAGGACAGGTGATTCAGAAGCATGTCGGATCTGCCTAGTTAGCTTGAAAAAGGTGTTACAGTGAAACCTATCAGGTCTCATAGCGGCAGCGAGGGATCATTCAGATCATTCGTGATCTCTTGAATGGTAGAGAGGGTCCTACGAGGGAGGGGGAAGGGGGGAGGGATGGTGGAAGATCAATGTAAGCCAAAAGACAATTCCATGGACTAAGCAGTTGTTTGTGTGTGCACGGTCTCCCCAGTCCTATGAGGAGTGGGGTCAGTGGAAGTGTGCGAGATTTGGGTCGATTTGAAATGGGTCCAACAGGCCCATATGTGTTCATACTTGGATGGCGTATCCTTGGATTGATGTATATTTTTAGAATGTAAGCTCTACGAGCAGGGCCCTCCTGTACCTTTTGTATTGTACTGTAATTGTGTTGTCCCCCTTATACATTGTAAAGCGCTGAGTAAACTGTTGGCGCTATATAAATCTCGTATAATAATAATAATAATAATAATAATGTATAAGGTGTTCCATTTCAGCTATTCTGTCTACTCTCCGGATCCATTCCTGAATAGTAGGGGGGGAGGTGTCTCTCCAATGAACAGGGATGCATGAAGTGGCTGCGTTGATGAGGTGGAGAACCAGGGATTTCTTGTAGGTGTGTTGTGGAAGTGAGGTGTGGTGAAGTAGGTATTGGGCCGGGGTGAAATCAGGAGAGTAAGTCGTAATCTGTGAAATTAGACGATGTATGTCTGTCCAGTAGTTTTGAATGAGGGGACAATCCCACCATATGTGGAGAAGAGTGCCCCTGGATGCGTTACAACGTCAGCAGAGCGGGGGAAGATTTGGGTGGAATTTGTGAATCCTATCTGGAGTTCTGTACCATTTCGTAAAGATTTTATATCTGTTTTCCTGTGTGGAGATATTGAGAGAACCCTTGTGTATGTAGGTGAGGGCACGTTACCAATCTTCAGCGGTGAGATCTAGATCTAAGTCTTTTTCCCATTGTACAATCAGGCTGTCGGATTTGATATTGTGTGATGTAAATAAGAGTTTGTATATAGACGAGATAAGGTGTCTTTGGGGCTCTGGATTATTGCATAAGCTTTCAAAGGGCGTAAGATCCCTATGCAAGTCTGCAATAGGTTTGATGCTATTAACGAAGTGGCGTATCTGTAGGTATTTATAGAAAGGAATGTGATAGTCCGGAAATGTCCGAGTCATGGTCTGGAATGACATGAGAGTACCCTGTTGGAACAGTTGGTGTAGTTTAAGGTTGGGTCTATTCAGATCTGTCGTTGGAATCATGGTATGTATTCCTGGTACGAAGTCTGGGTTGTTTTCCAAGGGTGTCAAGGGACCTGGTGTGGGTATCAATTTGAGTATTTTGCAGGCTGCTTTAAAGGTGTTTAGAGTGGCATTAAAGAATGGGTTATGTGTAGCTCCCTTAGGTATTTTATTTTGCTTAATCCATGGTAAATGATTTAGAGGTATTGAGGTAAAAGCATTTTTTAAGTGTACCCAGTCTTTGTTAGACCTGTTGTTATGCCAGTCAACTATCCTAGCGAGGTGACAGACCCAGTAATATTTTTGTATATCTGGTATGTGTAAGCCTCCTTGGAGTTTAGGAGATGTCAATCTGTTCCAGTTCAGTCTGGGTTGTTTGGAAGACCATATGAAGTTCCTATATATTCTCTTAAGTATGCTAAAGAAGGAAGGAGGGAGTTGTATAGGGATGGTTTGGAATAAGTAAAGCAGTCTTGGAAGTATGTTCATTTTTAGGATCGCCGCCTTTCCGAACCAGGAAAACGGTCCCGAGCTCCATTTTTGTAGATCTGTTTGAACGGTTTGTAAGATGGGTAAAAAGTTTAGTTTATATAGAACTGCCAATTTAGAGGGTATTTTGATGCCAAGATACGTGAGCGCGTGGGGTTCCCAGCCAATCGGGAAGTTAAGTTTACATTGTGTGACTATCTCATCAGGTAGAGATATGTTTAGTGCTTTGGACTTAGAGAAATTTATTTGTAGATTTGAGAGGAATTTAAAGTGTGTAAATTCTTTAAGAAGATTAGGGATGGTAGTGAGCGGGTCAGTGAGGAACAGTAGGATATCGTCCGCATAAGCGGCTAATTTAAAGTGTTTGTTTATTGTCAATTTCCAACCCCTTGATGGTCGGGTTATCTCTAAGTTTGCGGAGGAATGGTTCTAAAGTGAGAATGAAAATCAGGGGGCATAAGGGGCATCCCTGTCTGGTACCATTGGATACGGAGAAGGCATTTGACAGGCGGCCAATCACCCTCACTTTTGCCGTGGGGGAGGAGTACAGTGTCATGATCATTTGGAGTAAATGTGGAGGTATTCCTATGGAGCGCAGGGTAGCTTCCATGAAGTCCCACGCCACCCTGTCGAACGCCTTCTCCGCATCAAGGGACAAGAGGAAGCCTTTGGAGTTAGAGGTAGTGATCCAGTGGTGGATGTTTAACGCTTTAGCGGTGTTGTCTTGGGCCTCACGTCCGGGAACGAAACCTACCTGTTCTGTGGATATTAGTTTGGGAAGTAGAAGTAATAGACGGTTGGCGATGGCTTTGGCATACATTTTAATATCTACATTTAGTAGAGAGATAGGGCGATAGTTGGTGACCATGGTTTTATCTTTACCTGGTTTCGGGATAAGGGAGATGTGTGCTTCTAATGTGTCTCTGGTAGCGATACTGGAGGGCGGGAAGTTGTTAAACGCTGTAGCTAGAGGTGGGATTAGAATGTCAGTAAAGGCTTTGTAGTATCCTACCGTAAGTCCGTCTGGACCCGGACTTTTGCCTGGTTTCATCTGTTTTAAAGCTAGTGTGAGTTCCTGTGTCGTCAAAGGAGAGTCCAGTGCCTCTGAGTCCTCTGCCGTGAGTGGGGTCGGGGCGTACTGGGCTAGGAATTGGTTGATAGCTTCCTGTCTGTCCTCTAGGGCATTTGGCGTATGGGAGGGGCGTAAGTTATATAGTTTTGTGAAATAGTGGACAAATTGTTGTGCTATGGCTTCAGAGGCGGCAAGAGGTTTACCAGAAGGGTCTTTGATTGTGTGTATGGTATGTGCAGCTCTCTTGGCCTGCAGTGCTCTTGCGAGGAGCTTTCCCGACTTGTTACCAAATTCGTAAAAACATTTCCCTTGTAATGTGTATTTGCGCTTTAATCGTTTGTGTAGTTCTTCTAGTAAATCATTTCTGGCTTGTGTAAGGTCGGTAAGTGCCTCAGAGGCTAAGGATTTCTTGTGTTTTTGTTCCAAATGTGCAATATGTTTAGTCAATTCATCTATTTTCGCTTTTCGAAGTTTGTTACGTTGTGCAGTTGCAGAGATGAGTATGCCTCTTACCACACATTTGTGGGCTGCCCATACCACTTCAGGTGCGGACTCTCCCTTGCCATTTTCCATGAAGTAATTGGTAAGTTGTTGGGAAATCGAGTTTATGACAGCAATGTCAGATAGGAGGGAATTATCCAATCGCCATATTGGAGAGTGCGTTCTTTTAGCGGGCAGTTGTAAAGTTAATGATATGGGACTGTGATCTGATAGTACCGTAGGTTCAATGGTGGATTTTTTGACCAGTGTAAGGTCGTCTTGGGAAATGAAAAAATAGTCTATCCGTGAGTATTTAGAGTGTGGCGGGGAATAAAAGGTGAAATCTTTTCCATTAGGGTTCAGAGTACGCCAAGTGTCGTGCAACAGTAGGCCTCTCAGTTGCTGTTTTATGGCCCGAAGGGCTCTGTATGTGAGGGAAGAGTGACCATTGGAGGTATCAAGGTTAGGGTTTAACGGGACGTTAAAGTCGCCTCCGAATATTAACATACCTGAGTAAAAGGACGTGAGTGTTTGAAGCGTGTCACGGAAAAAGGAGACTTGTCGCGAATTTGGAGCATACAGGTTTGCTATAGTTATTGGTTGCTCATGTAGGGTGCCTTTTAAGAAAATGTATCTCCCAAGGGGGTCCCTATGGATATCTGAAACAATAAGTGGGCAATTTTTAGATATGAGGATACATACCCCTTTAGATTTGGCTTCATCATTAGACGCGTGATAAATTGTCGGGAAATGCTGGTCCTGTAATTTGGGAATTGTGTCTGTTCTGAAATGTGTTTCTTGGATCAGAGCAATATGGGTCCGGTACTTGTGTAGAGAGGAAAGTAAGAGAGAACGTTTTTCTGGTGTGTTCAAACCGCGTACATTAATGGATTGGAGATTTAGAAGGGCGGGAGATAGCGTCTTGTCTGCTGGTGCGTGGTTAAGGTCCATAGCTTCCAATCACCTTTTTTTTATAAAAAAAAAAAAAAAAGGGAAAAGGGGAGGGGATGACGGATTATCCAAAGAGACTACGGAGATAATCGATACCTTAATTATCCCGCCTTCTGGAGTCTAGAAAAGGGATCGGAATATTACAGCGTGGATGCAACGCTTATCCCGTGAGAAACGGGTTGTTACACTGCACCGTTGCTGTGCGGGGGTTGGTGTAGACCCTACACGAATGAGGTGGCGAATGTGTGAAAGGGGTGTAGGCCCTGCCATCACGTGACCATGAAAACTGAAGGATGGAGGGGTACAATAATCGTTCGCTAGCCATTAATTTTGGGGTACACCGAGGAGGGCAAAAGAAGTGATAGTTAAGTCACTTCAGTTACCCAAGAGAACATCCAGCGTATGGATTACGTAAAATAGCGTACCATAGTCTCTTAGTCTGTTAAGACTCATTCAGACCTCTGGAATCGCTTCATTGTCTGCGTGGATATGCGGCGAAGATTCCAGGGTGTGAGACTGAGCGTATGATATAATCTATATAGTATAGTAAATGAACTTAAAACCTACTCTATGCTTAGGTCTACTAACCATTACAGTATAAGGCTGAACATACCTTTGAAAAACATATGGTGAACCTAGAATATAGACAAAATGCAGTCCATACCGGTAGTAAATGCCTCAGGTAAAGTACTTTATGAGGCGTACCTGCAGAGAAAAAGGATTTAGTAGAATCATCAGTTTGTCAACATCTTTGGTAGGAAACATCTTCGTCTACGTTGTGTGTCCTTATTTCCCAGAAAACCACAACGGTTTGAGGAGCCGCTGATACTCTGAGATCAAAGTTAGAGGCAGGCTGTCCTTCAGCATCGGGGATCTGCCGTCCATCAGCCGATCTGTCCGGTGTTACCAGGGATACTCAGTCCGTAGCTGCAATATGCAGGTTCTCATGAGTTCAAGCAGGCGAGGCTGTAGGACCTGGTGGTCATTGTCTCTTGGCCGTTAGCTTCTAGATCTGGTGCGGACGTGTACCGTGGTGTGTGCTGCGATTGAGCCGTATATCGGATTACCTCTTCCCGAACGTCTTGTAAGGTGGCGTCCCACAGGGGGAAATATGACATCAATGCAGGGTGGGTATCCGGAACTTGAAGTCCTATAGCCTTTGTTGAGGCAGTGACAGTGGGGCATGCTTAACAGGGTGCACTGTTATTTCCGCTACTAGCGGGAGAGTAGGTTTTCATTTCAGGAAACAGCGCTAAAGGCATTATGGGGGTTGTAGGCTGTCACTCATGCATCAATCCTTATTTGCATTGGGTGGGTCGCCAAGGGGGAGCATACAATCCCATTGGCGGATTCCGGTCAAGACCTTACAGTCTAAGCCTACGCAACAAATCTAGCCCTGTGATGTCTGTATTAAGAAAGTTTTCTGTAAGTGAACACAAGCACACACTATTCGGTCTTAATAAAGATAAATGCTCGCCTAACATGGCGTAACTAAGTGATTGGGCTTCTGTGACATTGGGTGCTTTCCTGACCTGTTAGCGGTCCCGTCTGGCTCTCCTCGAGGTAGGCGAAGTCGCTGCACCGAAATGCCAAAGTTGATAGCGGATGGTGCCGTGGTATGTCGAGGCAGAGGGCAACCGTCTCCTCCTGTGGCCCGCATTCAGGGCTTCCATAGGTTCTTCAGGCTGGCGTTCTCTACGGACTGCCGAGCGGCGAAATTCCACATACCTCCACAACGGGCATGTTCAGAGTTTCACAAAACTGGGGAAGATCCTCAGGCACTTTGAGGAATGCTGAGCGCCCTTGCGAAGAGGCCGCGAGGCAGAAAGGGAACTTCCATTTGTATGGTATGCCTTTGGTGCGGAGAGTGTCCAGTAGCGGCTTCAGGTCTCTGCGGTGCTGTAGGGTTATGCCAGAAAGATCCTGAAAGATTTGTACCGTCTTTCCTTCATGGACGATTTGTGGAATGCTCCTGGCATGGAGTAAGATGTCTTCTTTGACCTTGTAGTCCACCAGACAGCAGATTATGTCCCTGGGAGGTTCAGTGACCTTTCCTTTGGGTCTTAGTGCGCGGTGGATCCATTCAAATTCAACCGGTGTCTGCTGCGGCCTATGCATTATGCCGTTGAACAGGCTAGTTACTGAGGGTGTCAGTTGATCCCCCCCAATCGTCTCGGGGAGCCCCCGTATCCTCAGGTTCCGTCTTCTGCCCCGGTTATCGAGGTCTTCGAGATGCCTCTGCATATCCCTCATTTGGAGGGTATGTGCGTCTACTTGTCTGGTAGTTTTGCGGATTTGAAGTTCTTGCTGCTCCGCCGTTCCTTCCGTCAACGCTACCCTGTCAGTCAAGGCATGGATGTCTAAACGGAGTTCAGATACCGCTGCCGCAAGAGCGTCTTTTATGTCCGTGGCGATCATCCGCAAGTCGCTTATGTTTAAATGATGCTGGGGGGGCTCTTCTGGGGCATTCTCCCCCATTTGGCTGTTAGGTAGAGCTACAGATGGTGTGCCCTGTGAGGAAGATGCGGCCTGGGTGCTTCTGTGGCGGGAAGACGCCATGTTTCCTCTGCTCGATCTGAACATGTCAGGGATATTGTGCCCGGGGTTGTCAGGCTGTTCCCTCGGCAACCTGGAACGGGATGCGGATGCGTTCCTGGATGTGGTCCCCATGTTTTAGGATGGGTGTAGCTCGTTTTAGCCTCCGTTATGTTGATCGTAGGTCGTGTGATGGCAGGAGCTGTGGAGTTAAGCTGCCATCTTCATGGAAGGTCAGGCCACGCCCCATAATTTTTAATCAATGCACTCATGGTTTGTCAAGCTTTTAATAACTATAGCATAGTCTATGTTTTTAAAAATGGTAGGGGGGCCTTACCCACTGTGCACCACTGTGTGGCTCGATGTGTACATCCGTGTGGCATCGCACCCAGCATATGACCACTGGCACCATCCTCTAGTTTTACTATAGGCCAGAGTGGCCTCTCCTTTGATCCACTATATGAAGCATAACCTGCATTTGGCTGCCAGAGGGAGCAGTTTCCCACTTGCTTAAATGCAAACAAACCTGCACACGTCGGATTTCCTCTAGATGCCGCGCGGGCCGGAAGTGCGGGTTGGAACGCAGGGTCCCCCGCACTTCCTGGTTCTGCGGTGGCGTGCATTCCAATGGGCGCTGCAGCACAGCGAGGGATCACAGGGACAGAATGGATGACAACATTCCCCCTCTCGTACAGAGCCTTAGAGAGTGAGGCATGAGGGTAGGTTTATTCCTGACTACCTTTTCGTTTTGGGGAGTGAGCAATGTGCTGCCATGAACACTTACATCAGTTAGATTGGGGCTAGCGCAATTTATGCTGGGCTACTTATGTGGTCTTATTGTGTTTTGATACGTGGATTCTTGGATCCATTATCTATGTGGTTAACTGTTTGCCCTGCTGGTAGACCTGTATGGGGCAGCATTACTTTAGAATGCTATAGAGAGGGAAGTAAGTACTGCCCCTTTATTTGGAGCTAGATCTCATGGATGGGCGTGGCCTATTAGGGTAGTGCTCTCTTGGGGCGTGGTTATATGGATGTATACATTAGGGCACATAGGACAGAGGAGCCACAGACCGCCTAGGCTCTGAGGAAAGGGGTGTGCCCCTGAAACGCGTCAGTTTTTAGCCGTTTGGGGTGCCATCACCTACCTCTCGTCATCTGGCAGCAAGGGACGTAGCTGCTACTGTTAAGAAAAGCCTGTTTTTCATGCTCGCTTGTGAGTAGTACCTTTGTTTTTATTTTTTTTTATCTTTTTTTGGTAATGCACTAGGTCGGTGCGCCCTCTTCTCTTTTCATTTTTTCTTTAGTTGTACGAACACCCATTGTTCTGAAGAGGGCTGCAAGACCATAGAATTTGCCTTATATTCAAGAATGGTCCACACCATCCGTGTTTAGCAAAACACCAGAGCGATGAATGACAGGCAGCATAACATTCTCCGATGCTTATCCAGACCCTTTTATAACTGTCACATGTGCACATGGTGAAACCGTTCTCAGCTGTGAAAAGCACGGGGTGCCAGTGGCACAGACCTGCCAATTCTGGTGTTTAATGGCAAATGCCAAACGAGCTCCACAGTGCCAGGCAGTGAGCACAAGGCCCACTAGAGGACATTGGGCCCTCACCCTCATTAGGACTGTTTCTGATTGTTTGGTCACAGACATTCACACCAGTGGCCTGCTGGAGGTCATTTTGTAGGGCTCTGGCAGTGCTCTTTCTGTTCCCCCTTGCATAAAGGTGCAGACACCGGTCCTGCTGATGGGTTAAAAACCTTCTACAGCCCTGTCCAGCTCTCCTAGAGTAACTCCCTGTCCCCTGGAATCTCCTCCATGCTCTTGAGACTGTGCTGGGAGACACAGCAAACCTTCTGGCACTGGCATGAATTAATGTGCCATCCTAGAGGAGTTGGACTGCCTGTGCAACCTCTATAGGGTCCAGGTATTGCCTCATGCTACCAGTAGTGACACTGACTTAGTCAAATGCAAAACTAGTGAAAAACAATCAGATAGGGAAAAAATGTCAGTGGCCTCCACCTGTAAAATTATTCCTGTTTTGGAGGTCATCTCATTGTTGCCCATCCAGTGCACCCATTGTCAATTTCATTAATACCAAAGCAGCTGAAACTTTTTAACAACCCCCTCTTCTACTTAATTGACCACATCAACATCCCAGGAGTTTATTTGACTTGATGCTTTACTCTGATTAAAAAGTGTTCCTTTTTTTCCTTAATTTTTTTGAGCAGTGTATATTGCAGGTTTTGGTGAATGGTCCATATATGTATTTATGCAGTTATGTGGTGGTTGATAGTGAATTTATTTTTTAAGTTCAATATTTCTCATTTAAATTAGAAAAAAAATAATAATACAAAGTACTATTTAGAGGTCACATAAAAATACAGACTAATACAAGTGTCATTGTTTAAAAAAATAGGTTATCACTAGTTTCAGGTTCACATAGCAATATTCTTAGTACAAAAATTAACAACTTATCCATAAAGAGGAAGAAACAAAATAGGAGGGGGGAGGAAGAATAGAGGTGGGTAGCGGGAAGGGAAGATGGGACCTGGAAATAAGGGGCAGGAGTTGAGCATGGGGATGGGAAGTGGGATTGGGGTATAAAGGGGCAGTACTCATTCAGTCACGGGTCACCTTAATAGTGACAACAAACTGTGTGAACAGTTTTTAATGGTATTTATAAAACAGCGAATGTACAGTTAGCCTTGTTCAGTCACACGACCCACATATAGTTGAACTTGGCTGAGGATAGTTTTGCAGTTCCAAAGTCTAACAATAATTAGTTTGGCTGCAAAGAATAAATAGATAAAAAGAACCAGTTGATACCTAAGTGTAGCAGTACAAGGACAGGGTCAGGAAATTGTGTTCCTATGGTGTTGAAAGCTAAGCTAAAGATCTTATTCCAGTGTGAGTGAAGAGACCTACATTTTATTAGGATGTGAAAAAAAGAACCTATATCTCTGCATTGCCTTCGACAGTCAGAAGACCAAGTGGGGTAAAATTTAGAGAGCTTGTAGGTACCAGTAATGCACAACCTTCTAAAACAATTCCCAGCATTTTGTGCATTGGGAGGCCTTATAGGTGGATGAGAACTTCTTTTTCCACAAGATTACAGGAAAGGAGACTCCTAACTTTGATTTCCATTTGTACATAGTAGAGGATTTTAAAAAGGTAGTATTTCGATTTAGCAGGTTTTAAAACAGAGAGACTTCTCTCAGATTGTGTGCATGATCGATAAGAAATAAACATATAGGGGTTGCTATTTTAATATAGGGAGAATGTGGATGATTATGTAGGTAATGGTGTATCCTCAGGTAGAGAAAGTAGTTAGAGGACATTAAATAGAATTTAATACATGAGGACTCAAAGGTTTTTATATTATGATTGGTGTAGGGGTCAGAGATTAGAGTTAGGCCTTTTGACTTCCAGACCTGGAGTTTAGGTTGTGGAATGAAGTGATAAAGTATATCTATGGGTAGTAAATTTTTTTGTGAGCCAGACCAAATTTTAAATGCTATGTGGATACTTGGTTGAGCTACTTAAAGAGGGTCTAGTCCCACTTTAAGGGCTAACAGCATAGAATAGGGATTTTCCTCTCTATAAAGAGAGGCTTTCACACAGGACCAAATTTTGTCAGGTGAAGGCTTACACCAGTAACTAATTAGATCTAAGATGCAAGCCTTCTAATTAAAAGTAACATTTCACATGCCCATGTTTGAGGGGAAACTAGGAGTTTATTAACCCAAAAGTATTGATTTAACAGTCGTTGTATAGAGTAAAGATAGAAAATTGGCAGGGGGATCGGAATGGTTCTAAAAAGATAAAGTAACTTGGGTAACATTAGCATTTTTCAAACCACTATTCTACTGGCTTTGGGAAGTTCATGGGTTTGTAGCTGCCTAAGGGATAATTTATATTTGTATTCTTTACTCTGACTTCATCTGCAAGATCTTGACCTACCCTGTCTTGCAGGGTTTATGGTAAATGCTGATTTAATTAAATTAATTAAATTGAACATCATTAATGTATCCCCTCTGGATACTACTTTTGTCTCTACCTTTTTTTTCAGGTGAAACACATTAGGAAAAAGCTGCATCCATAGCAGATGATCTGACAGCTAGCACGTTTTTTGCAATAAAGATTATTCAACAGTGACCATTCCAGAGTGCTGCCTGTCAGTTTTTGGACTGCACTTTTAAAGCAGTTACACTTATTTTTAATCCCTGTATTCTACTCATATAACCTGATCCAGAAATACACAGAGGAGGCCATATAGCCAAATTATTTTCTGCCAAGCCTGTGCATGTGTGCTGACTACTGAATCCCATGCAGAGCTCATATTCTGGACACTAAAAAGTGCAAGGCCAGGTTCACATGTTACATTGTGCCTTAAAGTACATTCCACTCCAGCACTGCCAAAACTGCACCTGACCTTTTTCTTGGGATGCAACACATGACAATGTGTGGCAGGTATGTTGGGGTGCAAATAAAATGTAGGCACCAGTTCATGCATAGTGCATTACCACAAATTGAGGTATCAAATGCATACAGTCTCTTCATAGAATTCAATAGGGATTGCAAAGCACCTGCATAGGTCTGGCAGAGAAGATTTGGGAGGCAACAAGGAGGACACACAGCAGTTTACTCACTTAATTGGTAAAGATGGATATAAATAAGATTGGTAGAGGGGGCTAGGGGCTATGAAAATGAGTGTAACTGCATTAAAAGAACAGTTACACTTTAACATTTTCTAATACTTCCACTGGAGTTAGTCATAAAGGGAATTACCTGTTGCTATCTATACTATGTTGACCATTAAAAATAGTTGTTCTTATCTAATTTAGGTTTTACAAATGGGGAAAGAGCAGAGACTGTATGACTCCTATAAAGGACTACTGTATGAGTTCCAGCTTTACCTATATTTTTAATGATAGATAGATAGAGTAACCTGTTTCTTTTACAGGAAAATCCTACAAAAACTATATTGGAACAGCATTTATTGCAATATTTTAGCGAAAATGTAGATTCTGTGGATGATAAGTTTACACTGTGGAATGCCCATAAGGCGTTCATGAGGGGTATTTTTATTAAACTGGGGGCAAGGAGGAAGAGGCAGCACCAACAGCAATTACAGGATCTCACAAACAAAATTCACAACTCAGAAAATAGTAATAAACAAAAACCCACACCCTCAATCTCTAAACAATTATCCCAACTTCGATATGATCTTCGAATACTATTATAAGGAAATTTTGAAAAGTCTATTGGCGTCCAAACATGAATTATTATGTAAATGGTAACAAGGCCGGGAAACTCCTAGTACAAAGCTTACGGGGCTGCAGGTAAAAAAACAAGATACCGTACATCTTACATCCGCTCACTAAAGATAAACATCACCCACAAAACATAGCCGACACATTTAGCCCTTATTATGGATCTCTGTACAACTTGGCAGATGATCCACATACCATTCAACCAACCCCCGAGGCAATAAATGGCCTTCTGAAGAAAGTGTCTCTTCCCCAACTAACCCCAACACAACTAATGCACCTTAACTCTCCCTTCACAATCCAGGAAGTGTCTCAAGCTATTGATGCGCTACCACTAAACAAGTCCCCAGGTCCTGATGGATATATAGGAGAATACCATAAAACATCATAAAGTACATCCTCTCACCCCACCTAACCACTATTTTCAACACTGCAGCTGCCTCTTCCTCCTTCCCATCAAAAATTTTGAAAGCACTTGTAATCACCCTGCCCATACCAGGGAAGGAACCATCTCTTCCACAGAATTTCAGGCCAATATCATTACCTAATAATGACCTGAAACTATATGTCAAACTGATTGAACTAAGGCTAATAGTCATACTTTCACAGCTTATACATATTGACCGATCCAGATTTAAAAAAGGACGTCAAACTACTGACGCCACTAGGCGCCTAATTAATGTAATCCACCAAGCAAATCTGAAGGGAATGCCTTCTCTGCTCCTAGCTTTGGATGCAGAGAAGCCATTTGATCGGATACATTGGGGATATCTTGCTAAGGTATTGGAGAAGTTTGGATTCAGTGGCACCATATTTTCTGCAATTATGGCATTATACTCCAAGCCCTCTGCCCAGGTTTACACCTCGGGGGTACATTCCACTCTATTTAATATTACAAATGGAACTCGCCAGGGTTGCCCACTTTTACCATTTAATATTCAACCTTCTCATGGAACCTCTGGGGAGTTACATACGCAACCACCCTCAAATTACAGGACATAGGTTTAGCAACTCAACACACACCATTCGTTTATTTGCTGATGATGTTATACTCATGATCACAGATGTGGAGACCTCATTAGCCTTGATTAGGGATGAGCTTCGTGTTCGAGTCGAACCCATGTTCGACTCGAACATCGGCTGTTCGACCGTCCGTCGAATTGCGAACGATATGGGCCGTTCGCGCCAAATTCGTGTGGCGCGTCACGGCCCATAATTCACTGCGGCATCGCAGTGCATTGCTGGCTGATGATTGGCCAAGCATGCACTATGACCCGCATGCTTGGCCAATCACAGCGCCGTCAGTAGAGAGAGCTGTAATTGGCCAAAGCCAGGGTGGCTTTGGCCAATTATGGCTCAGGGGATTTAGTACACACCCCACACTATATAAGGCCGCCTGCACGGCGGCCCTGTGTAGTGTGTGTTCCGGTGTGCTGAGCGATAGAGAGAGAGAGAGACAGTGTCATTTGATTTGAGTTAGATAGATTAGGCAGAACAGTCAGTCAGTTAGCTGCACTTACAGTGTATTGTGTATATATATGCATCCCAGGTGTTGCATATATATATATACACTGTATTCAGTTTAGCTAGATCCGTTCCTGTTATCTTCTATCTAGACTATTTACATTCAGTGCAGTGTGTCCTGCTCACAGTGTTCAGCTAGATCCGTTCCTGCTATTTACATTCAGTACAGTGCTTCCTGCTCACAGTGTTCAGCTAGATCCGTTCCTGCTATTTACATTCAGTGCAGTGCGTGCTGCTCACAGTGTTCAGCTAGATCCGTTCCTGCTATTTACATTCAGTGCAGTGTGTCCTGCTCACAGTGTTCAGCTAGATCCGTTCCTGCTATTTACATTCAGTACAGTGCTTCCTGCTCACAGTGTTCAGCTAGATCCGTTCCTGCTATTTACATTCAGTGCAGTGCGTGCTGCTCACAGTGTTCAGCTAGATCCGTTCCTGCTATTTACATTCAGTGCAGTGCGTCCTGCTCACAGTGTTCAGCTAGATCCGTTCCTGCTATTTACATTCAGTGCAGTGCGTCCTGCTCACAGTGTTCAGCTAGATCCGTTCCTGGTATTTACATTTAGTGCAGTGCGTCCTGCTCACAGTGTTCAGCTAGATCCGTTCCTGCTATTTACATTCAGTGCAGTGCGTGCTGCTCACAGTGTTCAGCTAGATCCGTTCCTGCTATTTACATTCAGTGCAGTGCGTCCTGCTCACAGTGTTCAGCTAGATCCGTTCCTGCTATTTACATTCAGTGCAGTGCGTCCTGCTCACAGTGTTCAGCTAGATCCGTTCCTGCTATTTACATTCAGTGCAGTGCGTCCTGCTCACAGTGTTTAGCTACATCCGTTCCTGCTGTTTACATTCAGTGCAGTGCGTCCTGCTCACAGTGTTCAGCTAGATCCGTTCCTGCTATTTACATTCAGTGCAGTGCGTCCTGCTCACAGTGTTCAGCTAGATCCGTTCCTGCTATTTACATTCAGTGCAGTGCGTCCTGCTCACAGTGTTCAGCTAGATCCTTTCCTGCTATTTACATTCAGTGCAGTGCGTCCTGCTCACAGTGTTCAGCTAGATCCGTTCCTGCTATTTACATTCAGTGCAGTGCGTCCTGCTCACAGTGTTTAGCTACATCCGTTCCTGCTGTTTACATTCAGTGCAGTGCGTCCTGCTCACAGTGTTCAGCTAGATCCGTTCCTGCTATTTACATTCAGTGCAGTGCGTCCTGCTCACAGTGTTTAGCTACATCCGTTCCTGCTGTTTACATTCAGTGCAGTGCGTCCTGCTCACAGTGTTCAGCTAGATCCGTTCCTGCTATTTACATTCAGTGCAGTGCGTCCTGCTCACAGTGTTCAGCTAGATCCGTTCCTGCTATTTACATTCAGTGCAGTGCGTCCTGCTCACAGTGTTCAGCTAGATCCGTTCCTGCTATTTACATTCAGTGCAGTGCGTCCTGCTCACAGTGTTCAGCTAGATCCGTTCCTGCTATTTACATTCAGTGCAGTGCGTCCTGCTCACAGTGTTTAGCTACATCCGTTCCTGCTGTTTACATTCAGTGCAGTGCGTCCTGCTCACAGTGTTCAGCTAGATCCGTTCCTGCTATTTACATTCAGTGCAGTGCGTCCTGCTCACAGTGTTCAGCTAGATCCGTTCCTGCTATTTACATTCAGTGCAGTGCGTCCTGCTCACAGTGTTCAGCTAGATCCGTTCCTGCTATTTACATTCAGTGCAGTGCGTCCTGCTCACAGTGTTCAGCTAGATCCGTTCCTGCTATATACATTTAGTGCAGTACGTCCTGCTCACAGTGTTCAGCTAGATCCGTTCCTGTTATCTTCCTACTGACAGGCAGGCTTGTCTGGTTACAGTATATAAAGCTACCTGAAGAAAATTACAGGTGTTCTTTTTGATCCTATTAGTACCACGGTCAGGCAGCTAGACTATTTACATTTAGTACAGTGTGTCCTGCTCACAGTGTTCAGCTAGATCCGTTCCTGTTATTTACATTCAGTGCAGTGCGTCCTGCTCACAGTGTTCAGCTAGATCCGTTCCTGCTATTTACATTCAGTGCAGTGCGTCCTGCTCACAGTGTTCAGCTAGATCCGTTCCTGCTATTTACATTCAGTGCAGTGCGTCCTGCTCACAGTGTTCAGCTAGATCCGTTCCTGCTATATACATTTAGTGCAGTACGTCCTGCTCACAGTGTTCAGCTAGATCCGTTCCTGTTATCTTCCTACTGACAGGCAGGCTTGTCTGGTTACAGTATATAAAGCTACCTGAAGAAAATTACAGGTGTTCTTTTTGATCCTATTAGTACCACGGTCAGGCAGCTAGACTATTTACATTTAGTACAGTGTGTCCTGCTCACAGTGTTCAGCTAGATCCGTTCCTGTTATTTACATTCAGTGCAGTGCGTCCTGCTCACAGTGTTCAGCTAGATCCGTTCCTGCTATTTACATTCAGTGCAGTGCGTCCTGCTCACAGTGTTCAGCTAGATCCGTTCCTGTTATTTACATTCAGTGCAGTGCGTCCTGCTCACAGTGTTCAGCTAGATCCGTTCCTGCTATTTACATTCAGTGCAGTGCGTCCTGCTCACAGTGTTTAGCTACATCCGTTCCTGCTGTTTACATTCAGTGCAGTGCGTCCTGCTCACAGTGTTCAGCTAGATCCGTTCCTGCTATTTACATTCAGTGCAGTGCGTCCTGCTCACAGTGTTCAGCTAGATCCGTTCCTGCTATATACATTTAGTGCAGTACGTCCTGCTCACAGTGTTCAGCTAGATCCGTTCCTGTTATCTTCCTACTGACAGGCAGGCTTGTCTGGTTACAGTATATAAAGCTACCTGAAGAAAATTACAGGTGTTCTATCCCAGCTTAGTGCAGCTACAGGCCATTAGTATGTCTGGAAGGCCAAGAAGGAGAGGCAGACAGTCACAAGCCAATAAGAGAGGGCAAGCAGGCTCTGTGTCTAGTGCTGGTCGTGGAGACGGTGCATCCTCATCAGCACGTGGCCATGGGACACGCTTGGCCTTTTTTTCGGCAGCTGGCCGTGTTGAGCCGCAACATGCGGAAGACTTGGTCGAGTGGATGACCAAGCCGTCCTCATCCTCCTCATCCTCTCTCACCCATGCCCAGGGTGCTTTGTCTGGCAAAGCAGCGGCCTCTTCCCTCAGCTCAATGTCATCAGTGACTCCTTCCCTAGCTCCACCATGTCCTCATGAGGATTCCCTCGAACTGTTTGACCACAGTGTTGGGTACATGCTCCAGGAGGATGCCCAGCGTTTGGAAGGCTCTGATGATGATACTGAGCTCAATGAAGGCAGTAACATGAGCACGGACAGAGGGGGTGCCCAAGAAGGACAGCAATCTGGCAGTCATGCTCCCCCTGCTGCAGCATACTGCCAGGTTTGCTCCAGTGATGAGGAGGGAGGGGATGATGAGGTCACTGACTCAACGTGGGTGCCTGATAGGAGAGAGGAGGAGGAGGAGGAGGAGGAGGAGGAGGAGGTGGCACATCACCAACTAGGCAGGATGCCCTCCAGGGGCCAGCCTAAGGGCAGCACATTGACTGCATCACACCCCAAAGCTCCACATGTGCAGGGCGCTGCAGTCTCTGCGCGTTATTCAAAAAGTTCTTTGGTGTGGGCCTTTTTTGAGACGAGTGCATCAGATCGCACCGCTGCTATTTGCAATATATGTCTCAAGCGTATCTCGCGTGGCCAAAACATCTCCCGCTTGGGTACCACATGCTTGACCAGACATATGTTGACCTGCCATGCAGTTCGTTGGCAAGCGTATCTAAAAGACCCACACCAAAGAACAAAGACGATCTCTCCTTGCTCCTCATCAGCTGAGATTTCCAACCCCACTAGACCTTCAGTCCTCTCTGCGACCTGCAGTGAGAGGAATGAAGGTGTAGAATTAGGTGTGTCACAGCCAAGTACTTATGGGCAATCTGCTTTTGGTACACCGACGTCAGATTGTACCAGGCAAATTTCCCTGCCCCAGCTGCTGCACCGCCGAAAGAAGTTTGCTCCCAGCCATCCACATGCCCAGCGGTTGAATGCTAGCTTGGCAAAATTGCTAGCACTTCAACTGCTGCCTTTTCAGTTGGTAGACTCTGCCCCCTTCCGTGAGTTTGTGGAATGTGCGGTTCCTCAGTGGCAGGTACCCAAACGCCACTTTTTCTCACGGAAGGCGATTCCGGCTCTCTACCGGCATGTGGAAGGCAATGTCCATGCCTCGCTGGACAGGGCGGTCAGCGGTAAGGTGCATATTACCGCTGACTCATGGTCCAGCAGGCATGGACAGGGACGTTACTTAAGTTTCACGGCGCATTGGGTGACTCTGCTGGCAGCTGGGAAGGATGCAGGACAAGGTGCAGTAGTGTTGGAGGTTGTTCCGCCACCACGCCTCCAAAATGCTGATTGTGACACACCTCTCTCCTCCACCCCCTCCTCTTCTTCTTCCTCCATGGCCTCTTCCTCGGAACCAGCGGTGCTCCGTAGGCGTTCAAGGGGCTACGCAAGTACGCAGGCCAAAAGATGCCATGCGGTGCTTGAGCTGGTGTGCTTGGGGGACAGGAGCCACACTGGGGCAGAGGTTCTGTCAGCTCTGCAGGGGCAGGTTCAGAGGTGGTTGACGCCACGCCAACTTAAGGCAGGAATGGTGGTTTGCGACAATGGCACCAACCTCCTCTCTGCCCTCCGACAGGGACAACTGACCCATGTGCCCTGTTTGGCTCACGTCCTTAACTTGGTGGTGCAGCGGTTCTTGGGCAGGTACCCGGGCTTACAGGATGTCCTGAGGCAGGCCAGGAAAGTCTGTGTGCATTTCCGCCGGTCATATAATGCCAGTGCTCGGCTGACGGACCTCCAAAAGGAGTTTAACCTGCCCAAGAACCGCCTAATCTGTGACATGCCCACCAGGTGGAACTCGACGTTGGCCATGCTGCAGCGGCTGCACACGCAGCAGAGGGCCATCAATGAGTACCTGTGCGACTATGGCACCAGGACAGGGTCAGGGGACCTTGGTTTTTTTTCCCCACGCCAGTGGGCCATGATCAGGGATGCATGCACTGTCCTGTCACCATTCGAGGAGGCCACGAGGATGGTGAGCACTGACAGTGCATGCATCAGTGACACTGTCCCCCTTGTCCACCTGTTGGAGCACACGCTGCGTGGAATAATGGACAGGGCACTTGAGGCAGAACAGAGGCAGGAAGAGGAGGACTTCCTTAGCTCTCAAGGCCCCCTTTATCCAGACAGTGTTCCTGCGTGCCCGCCGATCACACAGGAAGAGGACGAGGAGGAGGAGGAGGAGGAGGAGGAAGATTGTGTCAGTATGGAGGTGGAGCCTGGCACTCAGCATCAGCAGTCTTTAAGGGATCAGTCCCAAGGAACACATGGACTTGTACGTGGCTGGGAGGAGGTGGCTGCGGACGTTGTTGTCCTTAGTGACCCAGAGGACTCCGGACCGAATGCCTCAGCAAACCTACGCTGCATGGCCTCCCTGATCCTGCAAAGCCTGCGTAAGGATCCTCGTATTCGTGGTATCAAGGAGAAGGACCAATACTGGCTGGCAACCCTCCTTGATCCACGTTACAAGGGTAAGGTTGCGGACCTTATCTTGCCATCGCAGAGGGAGCAGAGGATGAAACATCTTCGGGAGGCCTTGCAGAAAGGTCTGTGCAACGCGTTCCCAGAGACTGGGAGGTTACAAACTCCTGTTTCTGGACAACGTGTTGCTGAGGCTTCGGTCAGTCAAAGAAGGAGCGGTGGAGAAGGTGGCCGTCTGACCGATGCGTTCAGACAATTTTTTGGTCCGCAGCCCCAAGGTATGATCGGTTCCAGCAACCATCGCCAGCGTCTGTTTTACATGGTGCAGGAATACCTAGGGGCAAGATCAGACTTGGACACCTTTCCCACCGAAAATCCTCTGGGTTACTGGGTCTTGAGGATGGATCACTGGCCAGAGCTTGCACAGTATGCAATTGAGCTACTGGCCTGTCCTGCATCCAGCGTTCTTTCGGAACGCAGATTCAGTGCTGCTGGAGGCGTGGTAACCGATCACAGGGTGCGTCTGTCCACCGACTCGGTCGATCGGCTGACCTTCATAAAAATGAATCAGTCTTGGATCACCACCAGCTACCAAGCACCTGATGCAGATGTAACCGAATAATTTTTTTTGAAATCTCAGATCCCTTCAAAGACTGCCTATGCTGATGCTGAGTGACTATCCCTGAGTAATTATCCTCTTCCTCCTCAATCATCACGCTGATAGCTTGTAAGAACATTTTTGGTTCTGGGCGCCACCACCAGTGCCTAAGGCACAATTTTTCAGCCCCTGTTTAACAGGGGCGTGTAATTACAATTTTTGATGTAATACTTTGCAGCAGGGCTCGTTCCTGCATTCCAACTAGAGTGTCTGTGAGGGGTTGCAGTGTTGTGGCACCAGCACCAGTGCCTAAGACCCAATTTTTCAGCCCCTGTCTAACAGGGGCGTGTAATTACAATTTTTGATGCAATACTTTGCAGCAGGGCTTGTTCCTGCGTTTCAACTAGAGTGTCTGTGAGGGGTTGCAGTGTTGTGGCACCAGCACCAGTGCCTAAGACCCAATTTTTCTGCCCCTGTCTAACAGGGGCGTGTAATTACAATTTTTGATGCAATACTTTGCAGCAGGGCTCGTTCCTGCGTTCCAACTAGAGTGTCTGTGAGGGGTTGCAGTGTTGTGGCACCAGCACCAGTGCCTAAGGCCTAATTTTTCAGCTCCTGTTCAACAGGGGCATGTAATTACAATTCTTGATCTAATATTTCACAGCAGGGCCCTGTGAGGGCTTACAGTGTTTTGGCCACAGCAACACCTAAGGCCCAAATTTCTGCTGAGTATATAGGGCAGGACCCTACTTTCAAACATCTAACTTACAAACGACTCCTACTTGCAAACGGAAGGAGACAACAGGAAGTGAGATGAAATCTACCCCTAAGGAAGGGAAATTCTCTCCTGTAAGAGTTAATATGGGAAAACAATTTTTCCTTTCCACTGATGCTTTCCAATCCTTGTTCCACAAAAAAACACAAATTTTCAAAAAACATTTTTCATTGGGACAAAAAAGTGAGGTGAAATCTTCTGAAGAGGAGGAAAGACGCAAAACAAATGTCACAGGGGTGATAACCCTTCCCTATGTTTTCCAAAAAGCTTAGAAAAGATTTTTTGGCTGGAGCTAAACACATTAAAAATGTTCAAAATTACAAACAGATTCTACTTAACAACAAACCTACAGTCCCTGTCTTGTTTGCACCGCCTGTATACTGCTGTTCAGAGTATATAGGGACCTTTCCTTATTTTAATTTGGGTGCGGGGTTCCCCTTAATATCCATACAAGACCCAAAGGGCCTGGTAATGGACTGGGGGGTACCCATGCCGTTTGTCTCACTGATTTTCATCCATATTGCCATGACCCGACATGACATTAAACCCGCAAGCAGTTTTAAATGAGATTTTTTCCTTTAAAAATGACATTTGGTGCAGGGACTGTTCTAAACATGGGAAACACGCGTCACTTTACAGGCATACTATAGACACCCCCCAGGTACGATATTTAAAGGAATATTTCACTTTTTTTTTTTTACTTTAAGCATCATTAAAATCACTGCTCCCGAAAAAACGGCCGTTTTTAAAAGTTTTTTTTGCATTGATACATGTCCCCTGGGGTAGGACCCGGGTCCCCAAACCCTTTTTAGGACAATACCATGCAAATTAGCCTTTAAAATGAGCACTTTTGATTTCGAACGTTCGAGTCCCATAGACGTCAATGGGGTTCTAACGTTCGTGCGAACTTGCGGTCCGTTCGCGGGTTCTGGTGCGAACCGAACCGGGGGGTGTTCGGCTCATCCCTAGCCTTGATACATCAAACACTTAAAATGTTCAATGGTATATCCTATTACAAAGTAAACAAAACTAAGTCATACATCTTTGGCATCAATATACCTCCTAAAACTAGGTGCAAAATGGAACAGTTATATCTATACATGTGGAACACCGCTGGTATAAATTACTTAGGCATCACCTTAACACCCAAGATGGCAGAATTGTTAAAAGCAAATTACCGTATATACTCGAGTATAAGTCGACCCGAGTATAAGTCGAGGCCCCTAATTTACCACAAAAAACTGGGAAAAACGTATTGACCCGAGTATAAGACGAGGGTGTGAAATGCAGCAGATACTGTAAGTGGAAAAAGAGGGTCAACAATGCCCATCTGCAGATGCATGCCTCCCTGTGTCCTGTGCAGCCTACCTGTGTCCTGTGCATGTGTCCTGTGCAGCCTACCTGTGACCTGTACATGTGCATGTGTCCTGTGTGCCTGTGTCCTGTACATGTGCATGTGTCCTGTGTCCCTGTGTCATGTGCATGTGTCCTATGTCATGTACATGTGTCCTGTACATGTGCATGTGTCCTGTGTGCATGTTTCCTGTGTCCCTGTGTCATGTGCATGTGTCCCTGTGTCTTGTACATGTGTATGTGTCATGTGTCCTGTGTCCCTGTGTCATGTGCATGTGTCCCTGTGTCCTGTACATGTGCATGTGTCCTGTATGTGTCATGTGTCATGTGTCCTGTGTATGTGTCATGTGTCCTGTACATGTGTATGTGCATGTGTCCTGTACATGTGTATGTGTCATGTGTCCTGTGTCCCTGTGCAGCCTACCTGTGTCCTGTGCAACCTCCGTGTGGCAATCTCCATCCTCCCTGTGGCGATCTCCATCCTCCAATCAGCGTGTGATAATAAAGTTTGGCGGCCATTCCACTGTTCAAAAGCCGTGCCTCCTCCTCGTCTGTGATAGGCAGAAAATTCAGCAGTCAGCGGTCAGCCTATCATGGACATTCTCTCATTCTCATACCACAGACGAGGATGAGAGAATGTCTGTGATAGGCTGTACACTGACTGCTGGGAAATGGAGTGTTCAGCCTATCACAGACGAGGAGGAGGTGCAGCTTTTGAAAGCTGGAATAGCCTCCAAACTTTATTATCACATGCTGGCCCCCGTCTGCCTGCATAACACGCTGATCATGTAAGCAGACGGCGGTGACTCTAGTATAAGTCGAGGAGGGCACTTTCAGCCTAAAAAAAAAGGCTGAAAATCCCGACTTATACTCGAGTATATATGGTACCCCATATTCATAGACAAACTACACTCCAGACTTCAAGATCTAGCAAAAATGGAACTATCCTTGTCTGGGAGACTAGCAGCCTTTAAAATGGTATTGCTACCACAATTTCTACATTTATTTAGGACCATCCCTATTCCAGTATCTAATACCTTCTTAAAGCACAATCCATGATCAACCGATATCTTTGGCAAAGGAGGAGAGCGAGATGTGCATTTTCTGACCTAATCAACACTAGGAAGGCAGGAGGAGTGGGCTTAGTAGTACTCAAAGATCACTACACTGCCTCAATATTGGCAGAAATCAAAACATGGTTCCCCCAAAGCGCCAATACTAGATGGAAAGAACTGGAAAATACAGTGGGGAGGGGAAGTATTCAGACCCCCTTAAATTTTTCACTCTTTGTTATATTGCAGCCATTTGCTAAAATCATTTAAGTTCATTTTTTTCCTCATTAATGTACACACAGCACCCCATATTTTCAGATTTATTAAAAAAGAAAAACAGAAATAATCACATGGTCCTAAGTATTCAGACTCTTTGCTCAGTATTTAGTAAAAGCACCCTTTTGATCTAATACAGCCATGAGTCTTTTTGGAAAAGATGCAACAAGTTTTTCACACCTGGATTTGGGGATCCTCTGCCATTCCTCCTTGTAGATCTTCTCCAGTTCTGTCAGGTTGGATGGTAAACATTGGTGGACAGCCATTTTTAGGTCTCTCCAGAGAGGCTCAATTGGGTTTAAGTCAGGGCTCTGGCTGGGCCACTGGAGTTGTTGTGAAGCCACTCCTTCGTTATTTTAGCTGTGTGCTTAGGGTCATTGTCTTGTTGGAAGGTAAATCTTCGGCCCAGTCTGAGGTCCTGAGCACTCTGGAGAGGGTTTTCGTCCAGGATATCCCTGTACTTGGCAGCATTCATCTTTCCCTCGATTGCAACCAGTCGTCCTGTCCCTGCAGCTGAAAAACACCCCCACAGCATGATGCTGCCACCACCATGCTTCACCGTTGGCACTGTATTGGACAGGTGATGAGCAGTGCCTGGTGTTCTCCACACATACCGCTTAGAATTAAGCCCAAAAAGTTCTATTTTGGTCTCATCAGACCAAAGAATCTTATTTCTCACCATCTTGGAGTCCTTCAGGTGTTTTTTTAGCAAACTCCATCTTGCACTGAGGAGAGGCTTCCGTCGAGCCACTCTGCCATAAAACCCCGACTGGTGGAGGGCTGCAGTGATGGTTGACTTTCTACAACTTTCTCCCATCTCTAGACTGCATCTCTGGAGCTCAGCCACAGTGATCTTTGGGTTCTTCTTTACCTCTCTCACCAAGGCTCTTCTCCCCCGATAGCTCAGTTCAGCCGGACGACCAGCTCTAGGAAGGGTTCTGGTCGTCCCAAACATCTTCCATTTAAGGATTATGGAGGCTACTGTGCTCTTAGGAACCTTAAGTGCAGCAGAATTTTTTTTGTAACCTTGGCCAGATCTGTGGCTTGCCACAATTCTGTCTCTGAGCTCTTCAGGCAGTTCCTTTTGACCTCATGATTCTCATTTGCTCTGACATGCACTGTGAACTGTAAGGTCTTGTATAGACAGGTGTGTGGCTTTTCTAATCAAGTCCAATCAGTATAATCAAACACAGCTAGACTCAAATAAAGGTGTAGAACCATCTCAATGATGATCAGAAGAAATGGACAGCACCTGAGTTAAATATATGAGTGTCACAGCAAAGGGTCTGAATGCTTAGGACCATGTGATATTTCAGTTTTCTTTTTTAATAAATCTGCAAAAATGTCAACAATTCTGTGTTTTTCTGTCAATATGGAGTGCTGTGTGTACATTAATGAGGAAAAAATGAACTTAAATGATTTTAGCAAATGGCTGCAATATAACAAAGAGTGAAAAATGTAGGGGGTCTGAATACTTTCCGTCCCTACAACATATATACAACTTAAAGGAAGTGATCTATATCACTTTCTTCTTACCAGCCAACAATACACCCCTAGATACGCATCACTTTCTCCCACCAGCACAGCATCACTTCATGCATGGAGAGCCTTGTTAAACACTCCCTCTCAGGACTCTATTACCTCCACTCTATCAATGCCTACCTATAGTTTAGCGCACATCATCCCTGACTTAAACGTCTCAAGCTTGGTGGAAAAGGGGATAGAAAGAATTGAATACATAAAGGTTGGTCGAACTCCTAAAACCTTCAGGGCTATACAAATAGAATACAACCTAGCTAACTCAGAATATTACACATACCATAGGATAACACATCTGCTACTCTCCAATTTGGAAACAAACTATTGAGATGCCATGGAGGGTACTTCAGTACTACACAAACCCTACCACCAAGATTAAAGGTATAGCGTTGTTCTATAATATACTGAAGAATAAGGATATACTTTGGAAAACAACTCATATGACTGCCTGGGAGAAGGACTTAGATACCTCTTACTCCCTGGAACAATGGCAAAAGGCAGTACACATCACGTACACTGCGACAAAGAGTGTATATCTATGGGAATTATAGCAGAAAATCCTCTTCAGATGGTATCTGACACCCTATAGGATAGCTAAATTCCCCCCACAAAGTTCCAATACCTGTTGGAGAAACAGTGGTACTGTGGGAACATTGTCCCATATACTCTGGTCTTGCCCTAATATAATCCCCTATTGGAAGGGAGTTTATTGTACAATTTCACAAGTACTGAATATTAAAGTACCCGTGGAACACCCGGAAATGCAATTTTATCCTTGGACATAGAGTTAATTCCACCAGAGTACAGGACCATAGCAGTACACATTCTTTTGAGTGCATGACTAACGATATTGCGCCATTGGAGAGATCAACTAACCCCATCTCTTCATGAAGTAATAACTACGACTAACACTCATGCAGCCTATGCGATGTTATATGCATCAACCCAAAACAAATATAGTAAAGCCCAAAAAATATGGGCAAAATGGGTAGATTGGTACACAATAAAACATAAAACCTAAATGTATCACTTATAAACCATATCCAAAGGAAAATAAAAATCGGACTGTGTTTTTTCCTAATTTTATTTTATATTATTGTATCCTTTTATATATTTTTTTCTATTTTTATTTTTTGAACATCACTTCTTTTCATATATTACTTAGACTAACACTAGACATTATCTAACAATGAAAACAGTGCAATAACCCCCAAAAGAGGACTGGGAGATGTGCTCACCTCCTGAGTGCAGCATGTTCCCGGTTGGGGTGCCTGGGCAGGGGGGAGGTGTACCCCGCTCTTGATCCAGCAAGTTATATATTATATATCACACTTTTTACCTTGGTTAACATGTCTATTGTATACAGACTTTATTATAGAATAATCCTCAAGACTGTGTCATAAACTGAGGAAATGCATCTCTAAGCGAATATTTTTCTAGATGTTTTTTCACTTATGTTCTGTGAAATATTCAATAAAAACGTATTGATTTAAGATACTCGAAAAATTAGAATATCGTGCAAAAGTTACCGTATATACTCGAGTAGAAGTCGAGTTTTTCAGCACATTTTTTTGTGCTGAAAGTGCCCCCCTCGACTTATACTCGAGTCAAGCACTTTTCTGCAGCAAAAAATTTCATTTTCCGAACCGATTTGGGGCCCCGTATCTCAGAGCTACTTGGGGTTAGGAACACAAATTTGGTATGCAAACCCAGTGGAACTGGTACCACAACATATCCAAAGATGGAGTTCCTAGCACTAAGTGGCCCCGAGATACAGGGCCCCAAAATCGGTTCAGAAAATGTCTTTCTCTGCTACAGAAAAATGCTTGACATTTTCTGAACCGAATTTGGGGCCCTGTATCTCGGGGCCACTTGGTGCTAGAAACCCCAGCTTTGGATATTTTATGGTGCTAGTTCCACTGGGTTTGCACACCAAATTTGGGGTTCTTAGCACTAAGTGGCCCCAAGATAAGGGGCCCCAAATTCGGTCAACTGTGTCTGCAGCAATGTCATTTTGGGACCCTTTGGGTTCAGAGACCCCAAATTTTGGCTGCAGCTAGGGAGGCATCTAGGAACCCTTAACTACCAAGTTTGAAGTTCGGGGGATCTATGGCTGCAAATGGGCACAGTGAGGCATGCAAATGGGCATAGTGAGGCTGCAAATGGGCATTGTTGACCCTCTTTTCCACTTACAGTAGTTGTGCATTTCTCACCCTCGTCTTATACTCGGGTCAATACGTTTTTCCCATTTTTTTGTGATAAATTAGGGCCTCGACTTATACTCGAGTATATACGGTAATTTATTTCACTAATGCAACTTAAAAGGTGAAACTAATATATGAAATAGACTCATTACATACAAAGCAAGATAGTTCAAGCTGATTTGTCATAATTGTAATTATGGCTTACAGCTCATGATAACCCCAAATCCACAATCTCAGAAAATTAGAATATTACATGTAATCAATAAAACAAGGATTGTACATAGAACAATATCGGACTTCTGAAAAGTATAAGCATGCATATGTACTCAGTACTTGGTTAGGGCCTCTTTTGCAGCAATTACTGCCTCAATGTGGCGTGGCATGGAAGCTATCAGCCTGTGGCACTGCTGAGGTGTTATGGAAGACCAGGATGCTTCAGTAGTGGCCTTCAGCTCTTCTGCATTGTTCAGTCTCATGTCTCTCATATTTCTCTTGGCAATGCCCCATAGATTGTCTATGGGGTTCAGGTCAGGCGAGTTTGCTGGCCAATTAAGCACAGTAAGCCCACGGTCATTGAACCAGGTTTTGGTGCTTTTGGCAGTGTGGGCAAGTGCCAAGCCCCGCTGGAAAATGAAGTCAACATCCCCATAGAGCTCGTCTGCAGAAGGCAGCATGAAGTGCTCCAAAATCTCCTGGTAGACAGTTACATTGACCAACACCAGCAGATGGCATGCTGAATATGGCCAAATCAACAGTTTCCCCAGACTGTGGAAACTTCACACTGGACTTCAAGCATCTTGCAGTGTGTACCTCTCCATTCTTTCTCCATACTCTGGGTCCTTGGTTTCCAAATGAAATGCAAAATTAGCTTTAATCAAAAAAGAGGCCTTTGGACCACTGAGCAACAGACCAGGTCTGTTTTTCCATAGCCCAGGTAAGACGCTTCTGGCATTGTTTGTTGTTCAGGAGTGGCTTGACAAGAGAAATACGACAATTGAAGCCCATGTCCAGGATCCGTCTGTGTGTGGTGGCTCTTGACGAACTGACTCCAGCCTCAGTCCACTCCTTGTGAAAGTCCCCAAAACTTTTGAATGGCCTTTTCCTGACAATCCTCTCCAGGCTGCAGTCATCCCTGCTGCTTGTGCACCTTTTTCTTCCACACTTTTCCCTTCCACATAACTTTCTATTAATGTGCTTTGATACAGCACTTTGGGAACATCCAACTTCTTTTGCAATTACCTTTTGAGGCTTTCCCTCCTTATGGAGGGTGTCAATGATGGATTTCTGCACAACTGTCAGGTCAGCAGTCTTTCCTGTGATTGTGATTCCTACTGAGACTGAGAGAACATGTAAAGGCTCAGGAACCCTTTGCAAGGGTTTAATGGCTTAATTAGCTGATTAGAGTGGGACACTTTGAGCCTAGAATATTGTACCTTTTCACAATATTCACATTTTCTGAGATTGTGGATTTGGGGATTTCATGAGCTGTAAGCCATAATTATCACAATTATGCCAAATTACAGCTTGAACTATCTTGCTTTGCATGTAATGAGTCTATCTCATATATTAGTTTCACCTATTAATTGGCATTAGTGAAATACTGTAAATGAACTTTTGCACAATATTCTAATTTTTCGAGTATCACCTGTATATGGTTCAACATACCAATAGAAAGAGGGGAGGGGGGAGTGGTTAGTAAATGATGTATTTGTATAGAAATATATAGATATATGGTTATACAAGTCAGTGACCCTTTAAGATGCATTATCATGAGTTAACACGGGTCAACAGGCCGTCTGGTTATGAGTCATAAGTCATGCATCCTGTCCCATGGCGTACAGAACAGAGAAGGACAAACCAACCCACAATGATATATATAGAGTACAGTGCTTGTGCAAGCATCTTTCTAAGCATTCTGTTATAGTTGCAGATTTAAGATATCTTGTATACTGAAATAGCAGAGCATATAAAAGCATATCAGTCACAATGGTTTGGGCATATTACTACAAACTTCAAAGTAGTCCCTGTCCTACTTTGGTGTGACTTTCATGTGACAAGGTACATAGAGTGCAATATTACACAGACATTCCCAGAAGTTGGGGCCAAGTTGCAGCAGCAAAGTGGCAGCAAAATAGTGTGACTTTCAGGTTATGGCAGTGTGAATGAGATTCATGGATAATACCTTTTGAATTAGGCACTATTCTCACTTGTGCATCCTGCAAGTGGGTCAAATTCGTCCCTGCACTACTTTGGTTTGACTTTGATGTGACTTGAGGCCCATATACCGCAAGATTACACAGGCATTGGTCGCACAACTGCAAATGGGGCCTAATTCAAAGGTGTTATCAATGAATCTCATTAGGTTCCTTTCACATTTGGCTGACTCTTCATACAACTTGAGGTCCATAAGGCCCTTTTCACACTTGTGCGACCTGAAGGTCCCGCAATTTTGCAGCGCTTTTTGCCGCAAATTTGATGTGATTTTAAGCAATGCCAGTGTAATCTTAAGGTCTATGGATGCAGGAGGCACAGGACAAGTCGCACAAGTGTGAAAGGGGCCTTAGGACCGGTTCACACAGCTGTGCTGTCCGACATGAGATGTGATTTTCCCCGCAATGCAAATCACATGCCATGTCTGTGTAATTCAAACTCAGCCATACAGATTGTATGGTTGAATTTGCATCACATTTGGACCAAACTTACCTAGCACCCTTTTTTTGGTCCGCAGCTGAATCAGATTGCATGGGTGTTGTCTAAATTTGCAGTTCGCTCTGTGATATGCAAACTGATTTGGAGGAGTCATTAGCTTTCTACTGACACTCCCAGCAGTTTGCATATGGCAGTGTGAACTGTCTGCGAGCTGTATGCGACCCGCACTGGATTTGCAGGGTTCCCGAATCGCTCCAGTGTGAACTGGCCCTGACCCTAGGTTTACACCTATGCATTTTTTTGTACATTTTGCAGTTTGCAGAAACACTCTACAGTCCATTTAACATGGTTTCCTATGGTACTAGTTTACCTCTATACGTTTTGCGGGCAGGGCATTTTTGGAAACGGTCGGGGACTTTTTTCACGCGAATTGCGGGTAATAGATTTCAATGGAACTGCACCAGAAAAGTGAGGCCCGGAATGGTGAAAGAAGTGAAGTGCAGGGCCGGGCATGACAGTGTGTCTAGTGACACACATAGGGTTAAGTTTCAGGATAAGGTGGGGAGGAGACAGCAGGAAAGGTGGGGGGAGTGGCCAGGTAAAAGGAAGGGGCAGTGTGCAGGGAAGGAGACAGGAGGAGGCAGAATTTCTCTGCTCCTCAGGGACGATGTCTGAAGTGGAGGCAATCCTGGCGCGCTTAAGGCAGGCTGCGGTGGTGAGAGAATCCGACTGGCTCCACAGTCAGGTCACAGAGCTGCTCGGTGGGGAGACAAGCGCGGCTGTGTGGGAGGATGAGCCGTCGGCCCGTGTGCGGAGATTGCGGCCTCCGGCAAGTAACTCGCCGGGGCCGGAATACAGGCAAGGCCACATGGAGAGGAGTCCTAGGGGGAGCGCTCGGTTCCACCAGCAAAGAGGAGTCACAAGGCTACAGTAGCGAGGCCCGGGCGGGTTACACGCCGCAGTCAGGGCTCAGTGGGCGGGGTCATGGGCCAAAATGGCGCCGCTTTCTAGAGCGCTGGGCCAGGCTATGGAGACCAGACTTGCCCCCCAGCAGCTCTCCATGAGTGTGGGGGGTGGACAGAAGGGGGAGATCTGAGGCTGGAGACATAGAGGCTGGAAGACGACGCCGCGGGTGGGCGGAGCTCACTCGGTGGGAGGGAGGATGCCCAAGATGGAGGACAGAACAGGAAACAGGCTGGCTCGGTTGCAGGGACGTCAGGGCAGCGGGGAGCGTCATCCGCGCGCAGCAATGTACAGGCTCCACAGCAGAGAGTTTTTACGGCCTCCAGGAGGGCTTCGCCTGGGGCGCTGCCTGTGTCGTCAGTCCCGGCGCACGGGGAACAGTCGGAGGATGAAGCGTCGGAAGAAGAGGAGGAGTCAAGGCAGCAAGCACCGGCGAGGAAGAACGACACGGCGGCTGTTCGGAAGACTCCTGGTCAGCCTGGTAAGTCCAGTGACAATTTATCATTTACTAATGCCTTACAGGGTTTGTTGGGGGTGGTGGCAACGAGTGCAGGAGGGGTGGTGCCACTTTTACCGCAGTCGCTAGGACAGGCTCCGGACCAACAACTGGGTAACGCGTCCGCCAGTTCGGGGTCCGGGGGACAGCTCCAGGAGCTATTGGAGGGTCTGCGGGTGCTGGTAGGACGTTTTGGCAATGCCCAAGGGCAGGTTTCGGGGGTGGTTGCACAAGGGGATGCCCAGGGAGCAGCAAGGGGTGGTGGGGGTGTGAACTTAGGGGGGTGCCTGAGGTAACTCTGGCTGCAGTGGTGCCAGCTGACAAGACGGCGGAGACGGTGACGGGAAAAGAAACGTCAGGTGAGAAGGGGGCAGCAGAAGCTAAGAGCAGGTCAGATGTGTTTAGGCTGGCTGATGCGGCGAAATGCGAGATACACGTCTGTTTCGAAGGCCCGCTGGGGGCGCATCGGGAAAAGATTTACAAAGGGGAATGTGTTAAAATCTCCTTGCTGCCATTGGAAAAGTTTAACCTGGATAGGGTTAAACCCGACGATTCCAAGAAGGAGGATGAGGAGAAGAGGAAATATAGATTGACACCGCGGACGTTTGTAAATTGGTTACAGGCGTTCGCTATCATGGCCAGCGTCATTGGCGAAAAGAACCCCGAACATTGTTCGGGGTTGTTTTGTTATATGGATGCTATAGGAGAGGCACACAGGGTTTATGGAGGAACTGCTTGGCTACGGTATGACAAGCAGTTTCGACAACGCAGAGCAGTTCATCCGGCTCTGCGTTGGGACCATAAGGATATTAGCTTATGGATGAGACTGATGTCGTCGGCTAGGGCCCCACCTCAGTTATTTCAGGGGGGGGCCGGGGGTACTCACTCCTCAGGACTGTCGGCCAGCAAAAAATGGGGAGTGTGCTGGCAGTGTAGCCTCCCTGGCGGTTTTCCCGAGTGTGGTTCGGGTTAAAATTCAGGACCATTAGTGGTAACCCCGAGCCACACTCGGGATTGCATCACAGGATCCTGGTGCCTCCTTACTTACCTTGTCCCCGGGATCCTGCGATGTCCCCTGCAGTGTCCGCGGGCTGTGTCCTGTTCCGAAGCCTCTCTGTGCCAGGCTCCGTTCCCTGCGAGCGTTGCGACGCACGGGGGCGGAGCCTGGCGGCAAATTGAAAAAAATGTAAAAAGCATAACACATACAGTACTGTAATCTTACAGATTACAGTACTGTATGAAATAATTTCACATCCCATTTGTCCCCAGTGCTCTGGCCCATGCCCTGCATGCAGTTTTATATTGCATATACTGTTCTTTCTGCCTGGAAACTGGAGATTGTCCATAGCAACCAAAAAGTGTCCTTTTACGTCAAAAATGGCTAGAAAACAGTGATAGTAAATTAGAACACTTACAGAATTGAGCGATAGTGAATTGTGTGGAAATGTATTTTATTACTATTTATTTTTATTTTTTTTAATTATTATTTTTTTTTATTATATTATAATTTATGTTTTTGTGTTTGAAACTTTATCATACCCGGGATATCTACTAGACTCTTGTTTGGATAGATTTAAGTGTGTTATTGTTAAGAATTACAGGCCTACAATATAAAACGCCAAATTTCCATGCAAAATAATTGTACCGCTTTCAGCACCTAAAATCAGAAAGAATCATACCACCAGGGAGGTTAATGAAGGGCCCTGTAAGTTCGGGGGATCGTGCAAGTTCAAGCACGAGTGCTCAGGGTGTGAGGGAGCTCATGCGCTGGCTCGGTGCTTCAAAAAAGGAAAGCGTGTCGGGGAGCCTGCTAACAAGAGAGATGATGCCGGTGAAGGTGGAAAGGATGCTGCCTTTCCTAAATAAGTATCCGGATAGGGAAGCGGCGTTGCTGATTGCCACGGGTATTCGGGAGGGGTTCAAAATACCATGTTCATTGGAGGCGGTTCCTCCAGTAGCTCGGAATTTGAGATCTGCGTTGCAACACCCAGGAGTGGTGGGGGAGAAATTGGCAAAGGAGGTGGCATTGGGACACATGGGCGGGCCGTTTGGGGAAAAAAACGTTAAAGGACTTGGTGGTGTCTCCACTGGGCGTGGTGCCAAAGAAGGAGCCGAATAAGTTTCGGCTGATTCACCACTTATCATTCCCAAAAGGGGGCTCGGTCAACGATTTCATTGACCCGGACGCATGTACCGTGTCATACACTTCGTTTGATGCGGCAGTTCGATGGGTCAGGCGGTATGGAAAGGGGGCAATGATGGCAAAATGTGATATAGAGGCAGTGTTTAGGCTACTTCCGGTGCACCCGGATAGCTTTTGGCTGTTGGGCTGCCATTGGCAGGAGCAATTTTATGTGGGCAAATGCTTGCCCATGGGTTGCTCCATTTCCTGCGCCATGTTTGAAGTTTTCAGTTCGTTTTTGGAGTGGGTGGTAAGGGATGTGTCGGGGTTTGAGTCTTTGATCCACTATTTGGATAACTTCCTATGTATAGGCCCCCCTTCTTCAAAGGTGTGTGCGATTTTGATGTCAATGTTGCAACACATTGCAGAACGGCACGGAGTGCACCTGGCAGCAAAAAAAATGGAGGGCCCTACGACAGATTAGTTTCTTGGGTATTGTTATTGACTCTGTGGCTATGGAATATAGGTTACCACAAGAAAAATTGGTGGATTTGCAGAAGGAAATCCGGGAGATCCATGGGATGAAGAAAATACAACTGTGGGCCCTTCAATCCTTGCTGGGGAAGTTGAACTTTGCTTGTAGGATAATACCCATGGGCAAGGTTTTTTGCAGACGGCTGTCGGCGGCGACAGCTGGGGTAAAGGCACCGACCCATTTCATCAGGCTTAGCAAAGAGCATCGCGAGGACCTAAAGGTATGGTATCATTTCCTCACGGAGTACAACGGGAAGTCGGTGTGGATGTTGGAGCCCGGTAAGTAATCTCGATGTGGAGTTGGTTACAGACGCGGCGGGATCTACTGGATACGGGACGTATTTTAAAGGGCAATGGAGTGCGGAGCCTTGGTCAAAATCCTGGCTGGAAGCGGGGTTCCTTCATAACTTGGTACTGCTGGAGTTGTTTCCGGTAGTATTGGCTATGGAGTTGTGGGGACGGTCTTGTCAGAATTTAAAGCTACGATTGAACTGTGATAATATGGGAGTCGCGCAAGTAGTCAATCGCATGTCAGCACCTTCCCAACCTGTCATAAGGTTACTACGACAGTTGGTATTGCGGTGCTTGCAGTTGAATATTTTCATATATGCTGTACATATACCAGGGATTGACAACACACTGGCTGATTCGCTGTCTCGCTTTCAGTGGGACAAGTTCAGGGAATTAGCTCCAGCTGCAGAGAAGGAAGGAATTCCTTGCCCGGGGTGGATCTGGGAGCTGGCCTTGGAGTCGCCGTGGGATGGATACAACAGTCTGTGAGTGAGTCCACGTGGGCGGCCTATGTGAAGGTATGGAAAGAATGGTCTGTACTTGTCCAGGAAGCTGGGGCTGGTATGGACGGCAGGGAGGTGAGATTATTGGTTCTGTATTTTGTGTCAAGAAACATGAAAAGCAGGGTGGCGGTATCGTCTATTGGTAAAAAGTTGGCGGCGTTGTCATTTCTTTTTAGGCTACAGGGGAGGGAGGATTGGACAAAGGATTTTTGGGTGAGGCAGGCCTTAAAAGGGTACCGGAAATGTCACAAGAAAAGGGATAACCACAGGCCTGTTACTTTTAAGAACCTGGTGTCAATTTGTGCTCAGTTGGGGTCTGTGTGTAACTCAAGTTATGAGTGCTTACTGTTTACAGCGTCTTTTTCGCTGGCGTTTTTTGGGGCTTTTGGGGTAGGGGAGTTGGTTAGTCCGTCCAGGTGGGACGTGGGGGGTATTTTGGTACAGGATGTACAGACATACACTGATTAGGAAGAGGTGTAGATGTGTGGTTGTTTGCCCTGCCAGGGTCAGCAGTGTGTCCGGTAAGAACCGTTGGCGATTTTGGTAAGGTTAGACCGGTTGGTGAGGGACCATTTTTATGTCATGCGGACGGCTCACACTTATCAAGGTTTCAATTTGTGGCAGTGTTTCGGAAATGCTTATCTGGGATAGGTTTGGATGGGAAGGCATACGCCTCACACTCCTTCCGCACTGGGGCGGCTACAGAAGCTGCCAGATGTGGGTTGGATGAGGCAGCTGTGTGGAGGATCGGTAGATGGGAATCAAGGAGATTCCGTACATACGTTCGCCCTCAATTGGTAGTGGAATAAATTTAAAAAAAAAATATATATATATATATATATATATATATATATATATAATATAAAATTTTGGATGTTTGCACGCATATGGCGGAAGTGGGTTGTTAATGATGTCACCTTGCCTTGTTGTCTTTTCGTTTTAGATGGAGTGTCTCCATGCCTCGTCTGGATACTGGGGCACTCCTAAGTTTGTTGGGGGGCAAGGAGAGGTGATGCGAGACCAGATGGGCGGCAGTTGGGCATATCAAGGAGAGAGGCTTTTATCAGGTGGCTGGGGAGACCAGGGATGATGTGGGGTAGAGTGGTTACAGAAGTAGAACGATATGCGTGGTTAGACAGACCACCGGATGTGTTGGTTATTCACGCTGGTGGTAACGACTTGGGAGTGCGTACGGTCAGGGAGTTGATATCAGATGTAAAGGCTGATCTGTTACACATACGTACTAATTTTCCTAATACATTGCTGTTATGGTCTGATATTGTGGCACGTACATTGTGGCGCAATGCCAGGTCGGTGGTGCGAATCAACAAGTCCCGTATACGAGTCAATAAGGTGGTGGGGAGGTTTGTGGTGCAGCAAGGGGGCATGGTGATTCGGTACAGAGAGTTGGAGATAAGTGTAGGCCTCTATTTGCGAAGGGATGGGGTTCACCTCACGGATGTGGGGACTGATCTTTGGACCATGGGGTTGCAGGAAGGAATCCAACGGGCCTTGCGGGTATGGAGGGGCCCTTAAGGATAAGGTTTCATCCTTTCGGGCTGTGGCTGGTTTTTGCTGTTGGTCGGTGATGGTAGCGGTAAATAAAATGTGGAAAAAGGGGTGGGGGGTCATCAATAGTATGGCCCCTCCTGTGTATTCCTGAAAAGGAATACCGGTATGTTGCACTGCAGGAGGGGGTTGTCTCCGAGCGGTCAGCTGGAGGCCTTATCAGTTTGAAACATGGTGCTCGCAGTATACTGCTTTTGATATGTGATGAAAAGGGGGTAGCTCCGTCATTGACCAACAGATTGGGTTAAAACATGTTGTTTTCTCTGAGGTTATACGTTATATGTTATTTATATATTTAAGTTGATATTGGAGGTATTTATACAGTTGTTTAATAAAAGAGGCTGTTGTGGCCACTTATATATACAGAAGCATGGTGTGGTCTCATTATTTAGGAAGGTAAAAGGGGTTTTGGAGTATGGGTGGCTAACAGTAAGAGATAAGATGGGGGTACATTTGGACTACACTGGTCATGCAACTGTTGTGTTTGTGTTGTGATTTTTGATGTGTTTTGCAGTTCTTATTTTAAAACTTTATATAGCTGGTTGCTAACTGGGGGGCCGGGAAACCAGCTGTCTTGTCCTTAACAACCAATAAGTCATTAGCTGTCAGCAGCTTTCCCACTGAAAATTTAAAAAAAATGCCAGCCCCAAAGCACTTTGTCCCTATGTTAATGGAGACAAGGGCCTCATTCCCACAACCCTTGCCCAGTGGTTGTGGGGGTCTGCGGACGCAGGGCTTATTGGAATCTGGAAGCCCCCTTTAACAAGGAGGCCCCCAGATCCTGGCCCCCCTACGTGAATGGGTATCGGGTACATTGTTACCCCACCCATTCACTAAAAAAAGCAGCAAAATGTGACCAAAGACAATACCTGCTTTTTGACAATTCCTTTATTAAAAATGTCTTCTTCTTCTTTACCCCACTTCTTCCTCCATCTTCTTCCAGTCTTCCTTCAGTTTTCTCCTTCTTCCTCCATCTTCCTCCACTTCTTCCTCCGGACTTCTCCATCTTCCTCCAGCTTCTTCTTCCCCCATTTCTTCCTTCGGTCTTTCTCCTCCGTCACTCCCATCACCGACCTGCTGAATATGAAAACAATGAACTTCCTCCGATGCTGCAGCCAGCCAATCTGTTCGCTTCCATATCGCACATATCATATATAACTATGGGGCATGGCCGCCGGATGACATCAGCAGGAGACCCCACCCCCTTGGGAAATCACTGACCCGTCAGGCGGTGAAGTCTCAGGGGGCGGTTTCTCAGGATGATGTAATCCGCCCCATCACAGCATCGGAGGAGGTTCATTTTTTGAATGTTCAGCTGGAGCGGCAGAGGAGAAAGACCAGAGGATGAAGCAGGGGAAGAAGAAGCTGGGGGAAGATGTAGAAGACCGGAGGAAGAAGCGGGGGAAGAAGAATCTGGAGAAAGCGCGAGAAAACCAAAAGAAGACTGGAGGAAGATGGAGGAAGAAGCAGGGGGAAAGAAGACATTTTTAATAAATTTTTAATAAAGGATTTATCAACAACCAGCTATTGTCTTTTGTCAAATTTCACTGCTTTTTTAGGTGAATGGGTACAGGATCTGGGGGTCCCCTTGTCCCCTTGGCTTCCAGATTCCGATAAGCCCCTCACCCGCAGACCCCCACAACCACCAGGCAAGGGTTGTGGGGATGAGCTGTATGGATGTCGGTCACATTTCTTCAGTGAGCTTTTTCTGCATAGACCCCCACATAGTGTAATGTGTGTCTATTACAGAGATTTACTGAATGTTATTTCTTTATTGTACCTTGGCATACACTTTGGCAGACGTGCGTGTGGAAGTGCTTCTAGTGCTTCTAGTGCTAGTGCTTCTTGTGCTTTGGCCATCCGGCCACCCCAGCCTTTCCATCCATCAGGACTACCCCCGGACTCTCAGCTGCATTGTACCGGCCCCCACCCACCAGCTGCGTGGACCAGGAACGGGATCCCTGGACCCTTCCCTCCAGCTCCACCTAAGCTCTACCCTCACCGCCACACCGCTCCACCACGCCGCCTCGGCCTCAGGAATGCTGATCCCAGCCGTCAGCCTCCTGGACTAGTCTCACAGGACACTCCGCGGCTCTGGCCAGCTCTAGCCAGTGCCGGCCCACCGCTCACCCCCAGCCTCCATCGGCAGGCCCGCACGCTCCATCCAACCGGCGCGCCCGACCCACCATCCACAGACGGGACCACAGCTACCTCGGGAGCTCGAGCATCAGGACAGCCCGCGGCTCGGGCCTAGCCCGTTGGCCATCTTGGTCCACCCAGTGCGGCCGTAATCACTACCTTCAACCCGGAGCTCATCCCCGGACACCCCCAGCAGGTTAGTACCGGGGCTCGGTCCCTGCCGACTCCCCCAGGCCTGCACTGGCCCACCTCCAAGTAGGACCCACATCCCACTGACCCCCCCTCTGCTCATGGTCTCGAACCTCCCCTCCAGGGCACCACCGCAGCCACCGTCCAATCACCCTGTTCTCTAGCTGCTAGATACGGGGGACAGACCACGGCTGCGGCCTAGCTCAGGCCAGCCAGCCACCTCATACCCCTTCCACACCTGTCCAGCGGGCCCCCATGCCCCTACACCTGGAACACCCCCTCCTCATTTCTGGATCTCACTGCAGGGGCACAGGTACCACCGGAGACCAGGATATCCATGGCTCTGGCCCTGACCAGAGTCCATCTTATATCCTCCTAGATGCAGCCACAGCACCAGTCCAACCAGTAAGTAACGGCCAGATCCCCCACCCCTCTGCCCCCCCTCCCCGTCTTCCTTCTGGACCATCCTGTACAGGTAAGCCCACCGGGGTACCCTAGTAGTTGATCAAGGGTCCTTGAGTCCGATCACCCCTTGTGGGGTCAGGAAGGAATTTTTTCCTCTGCTGTAGTAATTGGCCAGCTCAGCTAGGGGTTTTTCGCCTTCCTCTGGATCAACAGGAGGGCGGTAGGTAGCCCTCCATCACCTCCAGAACTTTCCGCACCATCATACAGCCTGTCAACTACACTACTCCAGTAGCAGTGGCAGCCATCTGATCCCTCCATCCCCCAGCAAACTCATTATCCTTCCTTCAGCAACTTTGTCTTTCTCACCATGTGCAATTTCAAGTACACAGCGGACACCCTCCACGGGCTAAGAATAACCGCCTCAACTTTACCAACCGCTACCCAAAACTCAACTCAGATCTGCAGTCAAGCACAGACTGGAAATCCATGACTTCATCATCGAACACAACATAGATTGCCTCTTCATTACAGAAAGTTGGCTAACATCAGACTGCAACACCATCCTAACTGAATTGGTGCCTGAGTACTACAGCATCCTAACTGAGCATAGAATAGGAAAAAAAGGAGGAGGCCTAGCAGTGATCTTCAAATCGCACCTTGCGTTCACCAAACCAACTTTACAGAACTCAGTGCCTTTCATGGAGACACTACCCCTGCGTCTTCAAACAACACCCCAAAACACCATTCACATACTGCTATGCTACAGACCACCAGGACTAAACACCAATCTCCTTACACCACTCACTGAATTTGTTTCAATGCACACCCTGAAAACCAAAAACTTTCTGGTACTTGGGGACTTTAACCTCTGGGCAAACTCTACCCAAGACCCTATCACGACTGCCTGCATCAACTAACTGGAAGAACTAGGTGAGTTGATAAATGCTCCCACGCATGGTTCAGGACACACTCTAGACCTCATCTTCAAACAGAATATGGACATCAACATATCCGACAACACACCACTACCATGCACAGACCACAATGCTATCAAATTTAAAATCACCACTAACACCACCCACCAAAAACAGAAATATGCAACAACAACACACTGGAACAGATCTCAGAAGAAACTGCACTCTGAACTCTTCAAAACCACATTATCAAACAAAATACAATTGCTAAACTTAAACCTCTCGACGGAACAAACACTCAACTCCCTAAACGAGGCATTACTACAAACAGCAGACTCAGTAGCACCAAAACGCAGAACACTCATCCGCAAAAAAAACTCGAGATGGTTTAATGGCACTCTCACCCTACTCAAGCAAGAATGTAGAAGAGCTGAAAGAGCATGGAGAAGAAATCCCACCAAGGAAAAGCCATACAAACTACAAAGTACTCACTGTGAAATACCACAAAGCAATCTTGAAAGCCAAAAAAGAACATTTCTCGAACACCTCTCAACTGCCTTAAACCGGCCGTGGGAACTTTTCAAAATAGTCGCCCAGTCAAAGAACCCAACCTGCTTAGAGCCCCCAGCAAACGATACTCAAGAATTCTGCAATGAGTTATCAAATTTCTTCATCGACAAAATCGACAACATTCGGAAATCAATTCAACAGAAAAAAACAACCAACCTTACCCAACCAAAGCAAAAAGAGGATATCGACACGAAAATCACACAACCACCGGATTTCTCTTTGACCCCAATCACCACTGACATGACTAAAAACATTATAAGAAGCCTTCGAGACAGCACATCACCAAATGACATCATTCCCACAAAACTCCTGAAAGAATGCTCCGACATCTTGGCTCCTACTATAACACACCTCATAAATCAGTCGTTCAAAGAAGGGATTGTGCCAACCACCCTCAAGCAAGGCATTGTCAAACCCCTGCTAAAGAAACCCAATCTCGACCCTAAGGACCCTAACTATCGCAGACCGATAACAAGCCTCAACACCATCTCCAAGATTATGGAGAAAGCAGTAGTAAAACAGCTACAACGCCACCTGGACAAAGGGAGAACGAAGATTTGCAGTACAAGGACCTCGGCTATGGAACACTCTTCCGACTCCCATCCGCATGGAAGAAAACCATCTGGCCTTCAGGAAAAAACTCAAGACCTTCCTCTTCTAAGAAGCTGATAATGCAAAACGCATTTAGAACCTTGAGGCGATTCAGTTTGCCTTTGCAGCGCTTTACAAATCATTCATTCATTCATTCATGAGGCCCTTGTCCCCATCAACATGGGGACAAGGTGCTTTGGGGGGACCCCAAATCACCCTCCCCATGTTGAGGGCATGTGGCCTGGTATGGTTCGGGAGGGGGGTGCGCGCTTGTCCCCTCCCTTTCCTGACTTGCCAGGTTGCGTGCTCGGATAAGGGTCTGGTATGGATTTTGGGGGGACCCCCACACCATTTTTTTTTTTTACATTTTGACATGGAGTTCCCCTTAATATCCATACCAGACTCAAAGGACCTGGTATGGACTGGTGGGGGGAACCCACGCTGTTTTTTTCTTAGATTTCTACTCTATATTGCCGGGAACGGCAATTTATTACAGCCACAAGCAATTTTAAATTACATTTTTTTCTTTAGAAGTTTAATTTTACTGCGGTACAGTAATAAACCCGGGAGAGATGCGCTACTATACAACCCTACTATAGACACCCCCCAGGCACAATATTTAAAGGAATTTTTAATTTTTATTGTTTCACTTTAAGCCTTATTAAAATCACTGCTCCTGAAAAAACGTCCATTTAAAAAAAAAAAATTACAATTGATACATGTCCCCTGGGGAAGGACCCAGTCCCCATACACTTTTTATAGCAAATTACTTGCATATAAGCCTTCAGTGAGAACTTTGGATTTAGCAGGTTCGAGCCCCATTGACTTCGACAATTCCCGCATATGTGATCTGACAGGCATGTTCGCCGGCAATCGCGCCCAGTTTCTGAGAGTTGAAGTCTTAATTTGCCTTAATTGGGCGCTATTTTCCGGGACCGCAGGATCATTTATTGGCGCGATAGTAAATGACCCCTACACTGTAGTGTCATCACATCAGCACCACTAACTGCATTATACAATGTATGGTGCAAATTACGAAGAAAAAAAATCTAATTTCCACAAGATAATACAAACTGTATTAATTCAGACACTATAAATGTGGCAATAGCTTAAAATAATGTATCTGGTGCTATAGGGATAATCTCTGCATTGAAAGGTCATAGGTTCCTTTCATTATTCTTAAACTGGTGAGTGATTATCTATCTATCTACTGTAGCTCTTCAGATTGGAACAGGATTTGAGGAGAATGAGTCACTTATTGTTAGCACTACAGACGCGTAATATCATTTATGGATGCTGCTACAGTTCTGGTCAAGGTCCATTGATCTACTAGGAAGAGATCAATTCGTGAGTATGACCTGTGTGGTGAAGAAAAAAGGTGAAGTCTTTTTCCCCTGCATGAAGGCATCTCCAAGCGTCGAATAAGTTTCGCTGATGTATAGTATTTTGAAGCGTTTGGGTTGTTCTGGTGGGGGTGGAGGTGGAATCAAGCTGTGAGTCTGGGATAAGGTTGAAGTCTCCACATATCACCAGAGTTCCTTTTTGGTGGGCCCGTATCTTTCGAAAGGTTATGTTAATAAAGCGTATTTGTGCTTCAAAGTGTAGCGCTATTGTGTTACATTAAATAGCCTCAATAACTTCAACATAAGAACTGTGAAAATTGTATATAGATAAAAACAGTGAAAAATTTATGTAGTAAAATAAAGTCTCTAGTGGTCTCAAAAATATATTCACTTCCGTGTAGTGATTATTCGCAGTCCATATTCAAAATAGGGCAGTCCTGTTCACCTTGTGAGTGATCAATGGGATAGATGAAAGGTAATTTTTGATAGTACCACCACCCAAGTGTATTGCAGGCTTACCAGAGACTGTGGACCCAAAAGAACATACGTTCTATGAATCAAATGTGCTTGTATTGCCACCGGCAATGGAAGAAGAGCCTTGAAGGTCCACAGCGATGGAAATCTGGAGTCATCCAGGCTTTAATGGTAAAAGGTTTTCTCCATAAAGGTTGTATGCATCCAGGAAAATTATCCCATATAGGATGAGAAAAGAGGCCACATAGTATAATTCTGTAAGCAGGAAAGAATTTATTAAAATAGTAAACACTTACATTTAAGTAGTAAAAAAGCGCTTTGGATAAAATACTGGCGGCACTGCAGCCATGCTCCCTAATAAAGACCCTGTGACCCCTGTGATGAGAATCCAGCTCGTACCTTGTTTGGCCATGCACTTCCGGGTTCATCCAAAATGGCGGACCCGCATGCATTCCAAGCCTCTCTATTATGTTCCCCAATGCGTTCCAGCACCCAGAATTAAATTATTCATATTTCCCCATATATATTTTTATATCAACCACAAATTAGTCTTATATATATTAGAAGGCCTGAACTCCTAATAAACAACAGCTAAAAAGTTGCCGGAAAGAGTGGCCGTCTCCCGTCCAACCACATTACACGTCTGCTCTCCTGTGCAGTGCAAGATGACCTGCGTGCTAGATCACGCGGTCAGACGTACGTCATTACGTCATAGCCCGACGTGCACTCCAAATACAATGGAACACACATCGAGAATATCCGGAGGAGATGTGCGTTTCCCGTCTCCATATGGTGGTGAAACCCACAGTGTGATTCAATAGCTGTATGTGTAAATAAGAGCCGTCAGTGGGGACGCCAGGAAGGTCTGCCCACAAACACTGCGAGCGAAATTGACAGGGTGGGCAGGCACATCCATCCGTTCTATGTATACTTTAACAAAAATGCAAATAGTCCGTCCACAAGTGACGATAAATGTAGTTTGGACACCCAAAAGGCTCCAAATAGGTTATGTTAAGTTAATTCTATCAGATACATATAATCATATAGTCTATATTATGAATTGTGACGAAATTGTGAAATTTGGACGTTAGCGTTTTTTATACAGTAAATATGATCCCATCATCTGTATTATAACGGGAATAAATTCTCCACGATATGTTGGAGGGGAGTAAATCTATTCTGAGGTCAAAAAAGGAATCTCTTTAACACTTTTTATGCAATGAATACAATCCCTTGATCATGGTTATAACAGAAACTAGCTAGTGACTTGTGTAATGGAAGTATGGTATTGGTATCCAAGATGGAATCTCTTCGGGTCATAGGGACTTGTTAACGTTTGAAATTAGCATTACATGCATATATATATAATATACAGAATAATTTCCAAATAACAGAAAATTAACTGTCACCTTTTGTGTTATATTAAGAATCACTAATAAAGGAGTTGATATCCAATTCCATGTTCATACCATGTGGAAAATGAGACTGTAGCTCATATATTCAGAACGTTTCTAGACGTGAGACACCTCTGGTCATGGCACCTCCCCTCCAATTTGGAGTATACTTGTCTATGACGATGAATTAAGAACCCCTTGGATCGCTGTTATGAGATTCTCTATAGTGTCTGGGGACACTATGTTTAGGGTCCCTGCCTTTAATAAGGGAAATATGCTCGCCCACTCTTATAGAGAATGTCCTTATTGTACGTCCGACTTATTTCCTACCACAAGGGCAAGTAATCAAATATACTACGTATCTAGTGGTACATGTGCAGAATGATTTGATGGTATATCTTTTTCCAGTAACTGTGGAAGTGAATTCTGTCACCTTATGTTGCTCTAGAGTGTTATGCTGACAAACCACACATTTCCTACATGGAAAAAAGCCCGTCCAATCATGGAAAAAAGACGGACATGCTGGTGGGTTGATAACATTGGGTGCAATACGGCCCTGCAACATTGGTGCTCCTCTAAAGATCACCTTCGCCTGTTCAGGTACTATTGTGCCTAAAACGTTGTCCTGTTTGAGAACATCCCAATGTTTCTGCATAATATTTATGATTTGTTTATGATGAATTGAGAACGAAGTCAACATAGCCCACTTGAATGTCATATCGGGTTCTCTTTCCGGTTTCGTCATAAGTAAAGACTCCCTATTGGTATTGATAGCTCTCTGGAGTTCTACATCCAGACTGTCCTCACCATATCCTTTATCTCTGAATCTTTGTTTAAGGATTTGTGCCTGTGTAATAAATGTATCAGTGTCAGTGCAGTTCCTACAAAGCCTTAAAAACTGGCTCCGCAGAACCGCACTGAGCCAGGACTTGTGATGACAGCTATCTAGAGGAATGAAACCATTGCGATCTGTTGGTTTGAAATAGGTGTTAAATTTGAATTGTTTGTCTATAATAGCAATCTCCAAATCGAGAAAATGGATCTTGGTTTCACTAGCCTCATATGATAAAGAAATACCTCTATCTTGTTTGATTATTCATGTTTGTGTCCCATAGACTTTAACGGTGTTCACGTGTTCGAACAAACTTTTTGCCTGTTCGCATGTTCTGGTGCGAACCGAACAGGGGGGTGTTCGGCTCATCCCTAGTATTGCATATTCAGAGAGTCTGAGAGACTTGCTGAGGTGGAGAGTGAATGTTAAAGAAGGATTTCAGGCTGGGCTCACACTGGTGCGACACGACAGCCGTCCTACTTTGGATCCGACTTTGCCCTGCGACATGAAGCCGGCATGTGTCCGACTTTCAATGAACGGGGATCCGACTTGGATCCCCGCCAATGCTTGACACTATGTTTGGTATGAATCTTTAGGGGGAACTCTGCGCCAAATTTTAAATAAAAAAACCGGCATGGGTTCCCCCTCCAAGAGCATACCAGGCCCTTGGGTCTGGTATGGACCTTAAGGGGAACTCCTTTTCGGCGTGGGGGTCCCCCCAAATCCATACCAGACCCTTATCCGAGCACGCAGCCCGGCCGGACAGGAATGGGGGTGGGGATGAGCGAGCGCCCCCCCCCTGAACCGTACCAGGCCGCATGCCCTCAACATGGGGGGTTGGTGCCTTGGGGAAGAGGGGGGCGCGCTGCGGGCCCCCCCACCACAAAGCACCTTGTCCCCATGTTGATGAGGACAAGGGCCTCTTCCCGACAACCCTGGCCGTTGGTTGTCGGGGTCTGCGGGCGGAGGGCTTATCGGAATCTGGGAGCCCCTTTAATAAGGGGGCCCCCAGATCCTGGCCCCCCACCCTATGTGAATGAGTATGGGGTACGTGGTACCCCTACCCATTCACCTAGGGAAAAGTGTCAATAAAAAAAAAACACAGTACACAGGTTTCAAGATTAATTTATTAAGCAGCTCCGGGATCTTCTTCCGACTTCGGGGGGGGGTCTTCTTCCGACTTCTCCCGGTGTTCCGCCTCTTTTCGCGGGCCCCGCCGCTATCTTCTTCCAGCTCTTTTGCCAGCAGGGGACCCCGGTCTGCTGCCGCTGTCTTGTCGCCGCTGTCTCGCCGCTTCTTCTCTTCATCTCTTCTTCCGATGTTGACACGACGCTCTCTCCGGCTGGAATGCTCTCTGTGTGCTCTGCTATGGCTTATATAGGCGGTGACCCCGCCCCCTTATGCCGTCACAGTCCCTGGGCATGCTGGGACTGTGATGGCATAAGGGGGCGTGGTCATCAGGTGATGACCACGCCCCCTAAAACATCACAGTCCCAGCATGCCCAGGGACTGTGACGGCATAAGGGGGCGGGGTCACCACCTATATAAGTCAGAGCGGAGCGCCCAGAGTGCATTCCAGCCGGAGAGAGCGTCGTGTCAACATCAGGAGAAGAAGGCAGAAGATTGAAGACCGGGCTCATCCGCTATAGCAAAAGAGCGGCAAAAGAGCAGAAGATAGCAGAGGAACCTAGCAGAAGACCCAGAGGGCGCGGAGAAGAACCGGAGAGACCCCCGAAGTCGGAAGAAGACCCCCGGAGCTGTCTAATAAATTACTTTAAAAATCTGTGTAGTGTTTTTTTTTTTAATTGACACTTTTCCCTAGGTGAATGGGTAGGGGTACCATGTACCCCATACTCATTCACATAGGGTGGGGGGCCGGGATCTGGGGGCCCCCTTATTAAAGGGGGCTCCCGGATTCTGATAAGCCCCCTGCCCGCAGACCCCGACAACCAACGGCCAGGGTTGTCGGGAAGAGGCCCTTGTCCGCATTAACATGGGGACAAGGTGCTTTGGGGTGGGGGGGCCCGCAGCGCGCCCCCCCTCTCCCCCAAGGCACCAACCCCCCCATGTTGAGGGCATGCGGCCTGGTACGGTTCAGGAGGGGGAGGCGCTCGCTCGTCCCCACCCCCATTCCTGTCCGACCGGGCTGCGTGCTCGGATAAGGGTCTGGTATGGATTGGGGGGGACCCCCACGCCGTTTTTTCGGCGTAGGGGGTTCCCCTCAAGGTTCATACCAGACCTAAGGGCCTGGTATGCTCTTGGGGGGAACCCATGCCAGTTTTTTATTTAAAATTTGGCGCGGAGTTCCCCCTCAAGATCATCTGAGCACAAGTCGCGTGCCGAAGTCGGATCATGGAAAGACGGTGATCCGACTTTGATCCGACTTCAATGATAGTCAATAGGCTGAAGTAGGATCAAAGTCGGATCAAAGTAGTACAGGGAGCATTTCTAAAGTCGGAACGACTTGTGTCGGACCAGTTAGGACGGCTCCCATAGGGAAACATTGGATTTCACACGTCATGCGACATGAGCTCCCAATGTCAGAGCGTTTGTCGGACCAGTGTGAACCCAGTCTCATTCAGAAAAGTTATCTATAAAAATACATTTTTATTAAAATGTTACAACTATTGTCAGTCTATTCATGAAATGTGTTGGGCACATATTAAGCCCATGCCCAATGTATAGTTTTTTTTTTTTCTTCCACAAAAGTTTTTTATTTCGTAAGAGTAAGGCAAAACATACAGGACAAGAGTATTGTCACAAAACATCAGATGACAGAAACACATGGAGGGTATCTATGTCACGATACAACCTGAAAATCCTAACTGGGATTAAATGAACACAACTGAAGCATGAAGTTGTAATTATGCGTAAATGGGTGGAGGATCATAATTTTCTATTGTCCCCTCCCCCCATCCCTCCCTCCAGCATAAATTGAGGGAAGGAAAAGGCTCAGTAACTCAAACATAAATAAATATATGTGTATGCGCTAAAGGCTATAAATACGTGAACAAAGAATATAATAAATCTATACAATATTAAAAATTATTATAAATTATAAACAGTGTCACACACCTGTGAAGAAAGTGACTATAATCCACAATTGAATATATGAAAAATGGTAACATGCACCATGCAAAAAAATGTGAGAAAAAAAAAAATCCTTTAAATGATTAAAAAATAAATAAAAAAAAATATATATATATATGTGCTACTTGATAAATAAAGTGTCCGAAACCAATTCATACAAATGAATATATCTCAGTCCAAGCCATTCATAAGAGTATATAAATCAAAGTGCACAATAGTGTCCAAACAAATAGCAGGCAATCCTCATGCTGGTTTTTTTGAAAAAGTGCTAAATATTCCTCATGCTCTTCTTATGAGATGTGCACATTAAGGCATGCTGCAGTGCTCTCCAGTGACCCCCAATGGATAATGCGCTCACCTTAGAGCGTGTGACACAGTAACTAAACAGTGTCAAAACACGCATTAGAGCCACTCCAGGGCTCACACAGGGTATGCTGGTGATGATCTGTATCTCGCTCAAATGGTGACATATATGAAAGAAAGGAGACTCATAGCATAATACCACCAGGAATTTATTTGAAAAGCCCTAAAAACAATCCCTCCAGGAGGGTACTCACAATGCTTGGGTGTGTCAGTGCACCATCCTATCCAAAACATGCAATACAGATGAATCCTGTGGCGTGCGGTGCGGTGTTCAATCCTCTGCCTGTCTGTGTGTAAAAAGCTCCGTCCTGCCCCTCCCCTACGCGTCTTCGGCACAGGGTATACATGCCTTCATCTGGGGGATCTTATAGGGGGGGGGGGGTTATGTGTAATTTATACTATCACAGCGGCCATTTTGCCTGGGACCGCTGACATCCTAGTGTTCAGCTCCAGCTATGTAAAAGATAACAGCGGCCATTTTGCCTAGGATCGCTGACATCCTAGTGTTCGGCTCCAGCTATGTAAAGAACATGGTTAGTGTGTGCAGCTGAATTAGGTTCATTTATTCACACTGAAGGCATTAACCCATTTGTGGCTCACAAGATTTTAGCACGATTTTTGGATATTATTTTCATACACTTGTTAGTAGCCTATGGATCCTTTTGCCTTTTTTGAAAATAGGGAGATAGATCTGGAGGATCTGTTCTCGGTTAGCAATAGCAAAGAGAATGATATCTCTCACTTATTTAGAAAATTGGGACACTGCATGGATAAGAAAAGTAATATATGGTGGGACCGTTCCACCATGGAAAAGTATTTAAAAGATGGTTTAATTCCCAGAAAACTTAGATGGGATGTTCCCATAAATGATGGTCTGTTGGGAGAAGAGGATATTGATGAATGGTATGCCTTCTTTATAGGCAAAGGAAGGGAAATCATGGAATTTCTCCTCAAAAGGAAGAAACGTAAATTATCACTAGTGGAGAATCAGCTTAAAGAGATCAGGGACAAGCTTATCCCTTTCATCAATACACCTGAATATAACAAGCTCATGGATGATTTGCACAAGAATATGCAGAAGAAAGATGTTGAAAATAAAAATATCAAAAAGAAAAAATATACGCGAGACTTTGAGGATTATCAAAATAAAGTATTTCGCTGGCAGTCTACATTAGCAGCAACTACGGCTACTAGCATAACGCCACAAACAACAACTGGAATCACTAGCGATACGAGACCCTCACAACCACAAGGACAACAACAGCAACAACAACCAAGAACCAAACCAACAAATGGTGGACAAATTCCACACCGACAGGACGATAAACCACCATACACACCCCATCGGCAGCCGCTGAGGAAGCCATATTTTGATCAACACCAAAGATCTAGCTACGGGGTTAGTAATGCTCAGAATCCCAGGTATGGCCCACCACCGAACCAGAACAATTGGTATCAAGGAGGACCACCAAATCGAGGCAATGGGAATAGAGCCCAGTAAAATTATCATGAAAGGGGCAACCAATCTTACCCCCCCACACAACGAAGGGGTTGGCATTATGGCCCTGGTGGCCAGCAGAAGCAACAGGGATACCAGAATAGTACCCCGCATAGACCATTTGGAGGTTATGGATATCAACCAGGTACTCCGTACAGAGGTAATCAATATCCATATAGAGGCCCCCCATCAAACCAATACACCCAGAGGGCCCCTCCTGACTCATATAGAGACACACAGAGGGGAGGTGTTTATTACTCGCCAAAACCACAGCGTGTAAGGTATGGAGATCCTTTACATGATCAATATAGAATACCCGTGTATAACAGTTACCAACCATTGGAGGATAATGAAGAGGAATTTTTGGATGAATCTTTTTTAGGGGAGAGCGGGGGAGGGTCCCCCCGCGAGACAAGAAACCCAGGAAGAGGGGAAGGAGAGCGGGCAGAAGAATACAGCAGAAAGAGAAGGCGAGAGGATTAGGTAATGGGATTTTTAACTTGAGTGGGATTGCTTTGTCGAGAGAAGAATTATTGGTGCTAGATAAGGGCATCAAGTTCGCCCCTAAAAAAGGGCTAAATAAGTTCGAAACATATGTTGGAGTCAAAAATTTATTAGAAAGTTAAACCTTAAGAAATATTACGCTCTCAATCCGGTGGAAAAAGTGATTAGGAATACCAACCACACTAGTTTGAAGAATAATTCCGTGTTCAACCCATATATAGCCAACAACAAGTATGTTGATTTGTTCAAGAAACTGGTTACCACTGAGCTGGAGCAATTGCCAGTGAAGAAGGTTTATGAACAAAAGGATTTAAAAAAAGGGATGAAAACACTAGAGAAAAGGACAGATATAGTGATAAGGCCGGCAGACAAAGGTGGAGGGATAGTTGTTCTATCCCTACAACAATACAAGTCAGAAATGGAAAGATTACTAAATGACACTGAAACATATCAGTTACTGAACGGTAACCCTTCTCGATCCTTCAAAGAGACACTGGAACATATTATTAAAGATGGTATGGATGAAGGATTCTTAAGTAAACAAGAAGCAAGGTATTTAGTCCCCATGGTTAGTAAGATACCAGTAATTTATTACTTACCAAAGATACACAAAGATAGTAATAACCCCCCAGGGAGGCCGATAGTAAGCGGCATCGAATCTCTGACATCCAGATTGGGGGAATATATAGACATCCATCTGCAACCTCTGGTCGCTAAGACTAAAGCCTATCTCAAGGACACCAAGCACACACTGCAACACTTAGACAAATGTAGTGCACAAGAGGATATTATTATGGTTACAGGAGACGTTTCCTCACTTTACACCAATATTGATCATGAAGGTGCCTTGAAAGCAGTTGAATGGGCCCTGAGGAAGGAGAGTTTGGCGAATGATGGTTTTATTGCATTTATTCTTAGGTGCTTAAATTTCTGCTTACGGCACAATTTCTTTTGGTATGATAACACGTTTTACTTACAGACCAAGGGAGTCGCCATGGGCGCTAAATTCGCCCCCAGCGTGGCAAACTTGTATATGGCCAAATGGGAAGAGGAGGGTGTTTTAAATCAGGATTACGGAGCTATTTTGCTATACAAAAGGTTCATTGACGATTTGTTGATAATTTGGAAGGGTAGTATGGATGCATTGTTAGCTTTATTGGATTCTATGAATAACAATAACCAGAACATCTCTTTGACCTGGGATGTAAGCAGAGAATGTATTCACTTTCTGGACTTGGAAATTTTTAACACCAGTGATGGCTTGATTAAAAAGACGTTTTTTTTTTTTTTTTTTTTGAAAAATATTTATTGGGTTTTATAGCATACAAAAGTATAAAAACTTAATGTAACAAAAGTTACAGAGTATTATTCGTTACAATCTATGACATTCAATGACTTCTCATAATAGTTGAAATACAAGCTTGTCATATCAGTTAGGACAAGGGAGAAGTAACAGAAAACATAAAAATAAAAAGAAAATTAGGGGAAAGGGAAGACGGGGGAGTTCATGTTTGCCATCTTATCAATACTATGGAGTGTAACTTGCTTGTAACTTGTAACTGCTTGACATATGAAATCTTAACATCTAAATACCTTCAGGAGTGGAGGCAGCGTTTGAATAAACGTGGGGGGGGGTGGATGCCAAGGGGCACAATGGATTTGTGGATATCCTACGGTGGGTTAAAAGTAAAGGAATCTGGGGTGGGGGGTATTTTGAGTCGGCCAAGAGAGTTGGTGAGATCTTTTGTCAAGTACCATTTCGTGTAGCGAAATGGGTTCATTATCTCGATCAGTGCCTGCGAAGCGAATGTGGCTTTAATGTATTTCCTCCATCTTTTGAAAAAACGGGAAGTCGATCGGAGATTAAGGGTGATGGTGTCCAGTCTCTCTAGGTGGAAGAGTGATGCCAGGGCTTTTTTAAACATTGTTAGGGTAGGAGGAGTAGCTGATATCCAGTGAGACATAATAGTCCTGCGAGCCACTAGGAGACATAGGTGAGCCCAGTGTGGAATATTTTGTGAGACCGTCGTTGGCGATGAGGATGAAGGGGGTATGCTGAACAGGCATAATAGGCGGTCCTTAGTGCACTGAATTTTGTGGACCTCGTTGATGTAAGTGATCACCTTAGTCCAGTAAGCATCAATCTTGTTACAGTCCCAAAGTCTGTGTAGTAAAGTGGGGCGAGGTAAGTTACACCAGGAACATTGCGCTTGGGTGGGGTCCTTCTTGTTGAAGCGGAAAGGGAAATAAGCTCTGTGGATGATCTTGAATTGTGTTTCCCTCCAAGATTCAGAAGCTGTAAGGTTGCGGACTGTCTTGTACCCCTCAAGGATTTTTTCTGGCAGAGATTCGTCATCTAATAAGTGTGACCATTTTTGAAAGGGTTTGAGGGCATACTTCCGTGTTTGATGTTGTATGAGACAAGAGTAAATATTGGAGATGGAGTAGTTATTGCTTTTGATGAGAGTATCAATGCAGGATGTTTCAAGTGGGTTGGTACTAGGTCCCGAGCATGATTTGAGATAGCTGATGAGTTGGTGATGGAAGAAGACATGAGTTGGTGGTAGGGAGTACTCCCTCATTAGAGTTTGAAATGGTTTGAATTTGCCTGGCTTGTTGAGATAAAGAGACGAGACATCTGTGAGGCCTTTAAGTTTCCATTGGCCAAGGGCTTTATGGATGATAGATGGAAGGAACATAGGGTTCCCTTGTATTTTGAGGTATTTGGAGATGCTGGATGGCACTTTGAGCAATTTTCTTACTTCTCTCCATGCAATGACCGTGTCCTTAATGATTACACTTGTTTTGAGGTGGGGGGGTAATGTATTGGGATTAGAATGAAGGATGGCCAAGAGGTCATATGGGTGTACCATAGCCTCTTCTAAGGATAGGTTAGAATATTTAGACCCACCAGTTAGCCAGTCTAAGCCCTTGCTAAGTAAACATGCCAGGTTGTAAAAACGCATATTGGGCAGTCCCGCCCCGTCCTCGCCCTTCGGGAGACATAATTTCTGTTTCTTGTGAGACCATATAAAGGCAGTTAGGGCCTTCTGGAGTTTTTGGATGTCTGAATGCTTAATTAGAAGAGGTATGGTCTGCATTGGGTAAAGTAAGCGTGTGAAAGACACCATTTTGAAAAGGTGGCATCTCCCAAAGAGCGAGAGAGGTAGGGACCCCCAAGCCTCCAGCTCCTTCACAATTTTGGTTATCAATGGGGGGTAATTTAAAGAGTACAGAGATGATGGTTCATGTCCTATTTTAATGCCCAGGTATGTAATATGTTGGTTGGCTATGGCCAGGGGGGATAGATGTTTCCATTTACTGGAGAGATGGGGGTGTAATGGTAGGATCTCGCTTTTATCAAAATTGATTCTGAATCCCGAGCAAAGTCTGAAGTCTGAAAAAAGTTGTTTAAGTCTGTCAAAGTCTGTTATGGGGTCGGTGGAGAACAATAGTATGTTGTCTGCAAATAGCGCCGAACGAAGAGTGTGGTTCTCCAGAGTGATGCCACTGATTCCATCAGCTGAATTTAGTATTCTGGACAGGGATTCGATTGCTAGATTGAACAGGAGTGGAGACAGGGGGCAGCCCTGTCTCGTTCCTTTTGTTAATGGAATCGTGTCTGAGATAAAGTCAGGGGTGACAAGACGTGCGGTAGGGGATGCATACTTTTGTAAAAGAAATCGCATAATCGGTCCTGAGAATCCAAATTGTGTCATCACTCTGAAGAGCCAAGAGAAACTGATATTGTCAAAGGCCTTTTCCGCGTCTAATGACATGATGGCAATGTCTTGGTTAGGGTGAGTTTTGGCGTATTCCAGAGCCTTTAACACTTTGCGAATGTTTAGGGTGGCCAATCTGCCCGAAACAAAGCCAGATTGGGCTGGGTGTAATAATGATGGCAGTAGGGGAGCTAATCGCGACGCAATTATTTTGGATAGGATTTTGACATCGACATTGATTAATGATATCGGTCGGTATGAGCCCGGTAATAGGGGATCTTTCCCTTTCTTAGAGATTAGTTTGATGTGGGCCTGTGTTCCCGTGGGAAGATAGGGCCCTCCGTCCCACATAGCTGCGTATACATGTTTTAAGGTGTCCGGGATAAATTCCCTGGTCATTTTATAGAATTCGGTGGTGTATCCGTCGGGTCCCGGGGCTTTGGCCGAAGCCATGTCTTTGATCGTAAATCGAATATCATCAACAGTAATGGGGGCATTAATCGTCTCTAATTGTGTGTGGTGGAGTTTGGGTAGACGTATTTTGTTGAGCAGTAAGTCAGTAGTAGGTAAGTCAGTTGGTTCAGCTTTGTATAAATTAGTGTAGTATTCCACGAGTAGGTTGCTAATTTCAGCTGGGGAGGTGACCAGAGAGCCTGTCTTAGCTCTAAGAGCAGAGATACTGGTAGGACGTCTGGGGCCTGAGCACATCTTGGCCAGGAGCCTACCAGCCTTGTTTCCAAATCTATGAAAATGTAGCTGAGAGTATGACGTTTTGGCCGCTTCATGCTGTTCTGCCCAGAGGTCAAAGGTGCTTTTGGCCTGTCTCCATTTTTGTATGTTCTCTGTGGTGCGGTTTAATGTGAGCTGTTCATGTGCCAAGCGTAGGGCTTCGCTTGACTCACTATATTGTTGCTTGGCTCTTTTTTTAAACTGTGTTGTGTATGAGATTATTTTACCCCGTAAGAAGGCCTTGCCTGCTTCCCAGAATAGGTTAGGGTCTGTAATGTGAGCTCCATTAGTGGAGATGTATTCCTCCCAGGCACAGTATAGTGTATGTTGAAAGTCCTCATTGTCAACTAAATAGGAGGGGAAGCGCCAAGTAGGGGAGGGAGAGGAGCGAGCTGTCTGGGTTAGATGAACCACGATTGGGCTGTGGTCTGAGATCACTGCGTCTTGTATGTCTGGTGCGCTGATTACAGAGCTTAGGGCCGGGGAGGCAAAAAAATAGTCTATACATGAGAACGTATTGTGCGGGGGCGAAAAAAAAGTGTATTCCCGATCCGTTGGGTGCATTAAGCGCCAGACATCCACAAAGTGCATGGAGGCGTTGGCTTGTGACAGTAGGGTAGATGCAGATGATGAGGGGGTACGGGTGTGTGATCTATGTGTAGGGGAACCTGTGCGATCAGCTAAGGAGGACATGACTGAATTAAAATCCCCACCCAATAGGTGTAGCGTCTCCGGTGTGGTTAGCACCCATTTCACTAAGTCTTGAAAGAAGGAGGTGTCAGGAGAATTGGGAGCATAGATGTTGGTAAGTGCTACAGGTTTGTCATCTATAGTCAGATGTAGAGTCAGTTTCCTTCCTTCCGAGTCAACCTTGACGTCCCTGACAGTGTGCTGTAAATTCTTGTGCAGAAGGATTGCAACACCCGCTTTACGGCCTACTGCTGGTGAACCATACACAGAGCCCACCCACAATTTACGAAGACGCTGTAGGTCGTCTGCAGCCAGATGTGTCTCCTGAAGTAGAGCCACATCAGCCCGGAGACGACGCAAGTGTCTGAGGATACACATGCGTTTGTTTGGGGAGCGCAGCCCCTTAACATTCCACGAGACAAACTTTAGGTGACTCCCAACTGCAGATTGTGACATAATTGATAGTTAAAATTTTTTTTGGTTGAGGGGTTTGTATAAGGACCCCTTTGTAGATGTGCTATCTACCTTTTGAGAGCCATCAAAGCGCCTCAGAGCCCCTGAAGACATATGAACCAAGCTGGCAAACATGAACTTAAACTTCTCTAAGCAACAACAAGTTATAAACATTAATAAGGCAGTATATCGTATAAGGAAATACATAACGTGAGTTGTGGACTTCTCTTTTTTCCACATGAGGTCTCACCTATCTAGTTAGCATAGCTCCCATTGATTGCCAGCTCCTCACTTAGGGGCAGGGTGGTAGCAACGGGGGGTGGGGATAGGGATGGTAGGGGAGAGGAAAGGGGGATGGGGGGTACAGGATAGGAAGGGAGAGTAGTCTAGGGGGGATCCCCTGAGGAGGTAGTGTAGGTTTAAATTAATCAATGGTGAGGTATGCTAAACACAGGGGAGGGCCCCCCTCTTAAAATTAGGCATAAACAAACCATAAAATAGAAAATATAAGAAATTACAACATTGCAAGTGTCCCTGATAAGGAAAGTTTCCCAGGTAGTGGGGGACTATCTCTGTTATTGAGTCACATGACCCTAGCAGTATAGCTGCATAACTTTTAGCTGCATACTTTGCAGCTACAGGTTGGGAGGGGTAGTGCTCCACAGAGAGCATGTACGGCAGTTTATAGATGCATCAATAGCATCCTCATCTTAAGAATAAAAAATTCTAGAAAAAAGAAAAAGTATAAGATGGGTTGATATTACCCGTTAGAAGATGGCGATGTGGAAAAGGTGGTGATGTGGGGTCCTTCGACGATTCCTTCAACGATTCCCAGAGCGGTCTTCCTGGTTGGTGGAGCGGCTGCGCTTGTATGGAGGTTTGGTCGGGCTTCGGGGGTGTTTAGGGGGTCCATATGCATGCTGTGAAGATGACGATGGAGATCCCTCTGTCGCGGCGCTGTGTTCCATTTCGGAGCTTCTGTTGGTTAGGTAGGTTTCCGCCTCTTCAGGTGTATGAAAGGTGAGTTGCTCCCCTTCAGATGTTTGAACGCAGAGGACAGCTGGATAGGCTAGGGAGAATCGGTTTGAGTGGAACATACCGAGGAGAATGCCTTACGTTTTTTCATTACCTCTATGGAATAGTCTGCGAAAAGCAACAGTTTCGCGCCATCTAGCACCAGTGAGCGCGTGCGACAAAATTTTTGCATTATGGCATTTTTGTCGGCGTAGTTTAAGTATTTTACTATCACATGCCGAGGTTTAGCGCGCGTGTCAGAATATTGACCCATACGGTGCGCTCGTTCAACAGTGCATGGTATGCGGAGGCCAAGTTGCTCTGGGATCGACTCTGGCAAGCCAATGATGCGCAGGTTGTTCCTTCTTGAGCGATTTTCCAAATCGTCCAGCTTGTCCCATATGTGTGAGACGCGATGAGCTGATCCCATGGAAAAGGTTCATTGATGATGTCCTTTTCATATGGGACGGTGACATCGAATCTGTCATGGCCTTTTTATCATTTTTGAACAATAACGATAGGGGTATTGTCCTTACACATGAAGTGAATGCTTCGCAGATTCACTTTTTGGATTTGAAAATAACCATAGAAAATGGGAGGCTTATTACATCTACGTACTTCAAAACAACAGACAGGAACGAGTACATTCCATTAGACTCTTGCCATCACCGTTCCTGGCTATCAGCAGTCCCTAAGGGACAATTTTTGCGACTCAGGCGCAACTGCACTAATCTAGAGGATTACAAAAAAGAGGCCTTGGTTCTTAAATCTAGATTTTTGACCAAGGGCTATGAAAATCAGACTCTAGATTTAATAATAGCAGAAGTGGGAAATAGAGATCGCCAGTCCCTTCTAGTTGATAATCCACCACAAGTAGAGAACAGAGAGGATTTTGGTTTGGCCTTTTTGACTACTTACTCCAGTCAACACTGGGCCATCAAACGAATAATTAAGAGACATTGGCCCATTATAAAAAATGATAGGGTCTTGGGGCCTTTGCTGGCAGATAAGCCTTGCGTATTATTCAGGGGAGCCTCAAACCTTAGGCACTTTATAGCACCTAACGTCCCGGATCCACCCACAAGACCCACCTTTTTTGGTGATCTAAAAGGTTTTTTTCCTTGCAAAAAATGTCAAGTTTGTAAAATTAATGAGTTTAAGGGTAGGAAACTAACTGAGTTCACATCAACTGGGACAGGTATGACATATCTGATTAGATCTTTTATCACCTGTACCACAAGATATGTAGTATATCTTTTGAGGTGCCCTTGCGGGTTAGAATATGTAGGGCGTACTACCAGGAAGTTACAGGTCAGATTGGGTGAACACATCGCCAATATACGAAGGGGTTTTGACAAACATAATGTTTCAAAACATTATGACCTTAAGCATGACAGGGACCCCACAGGCACGACATTTTTTGCCTTGGAGAAATATATACCACACTGGCGAGGGAGCAACAGTAGACGTTGTATATCCAGGAGTGAGACTAACTGGATATACCGTCTGGGCTGTCATGTACCCATGGGCCTTAATGTAGAGTGGGACATCAACTGTTTTATTAATAACAGTTGATGTCCCCTCTCCTGTCTTTCTTCCTTCTTTTGTTGTAATTTTTCCTTTTTTTCTTAAATTCCTCTTAAAGTTAATGTCCCCCCTTTTTTATAATGGGGTTTTCGCTATTCTATGATATGGTCGGAATGGAGATACAGTATTCAGATTGTGATTTCTGAATATAGAATATATTTCTGAATATATAGAAAATTTTGATTGAAATATATTTAAATTCCTCCTCTCTTTATTAATATTTTTTATTGATATAGAGGTTTATGTGATTTCAGTTGCTGAAGGGTGATTCGAATGAATCTTTAGTCATTGGTTTTTCCCCCCACCTCTTTTAATGTTTTTTAATAAAGTTTTTGAATAGTAAGGGTAATGTAATAAAAATCCATTACTCTGAAGTAATATCAAGTTTGTCCACAAGATGGCACCATGATGACTCTATGGAGTTTTAATTGTAAAGGTTGAAAAGCAGGTGTGTGTGTAATTGCCATCCCCCTGTAATGGTAATTGTTTGCAGCTTTAACACCTTCCTAGTGTTACCAATGGCTGAACTTTTTCGTTTTGCCGCTCGGATATATAAGGCGAATGCGCAGACGTGCGGGCGTGCCCCTGATGATGTCATTTTTGACGAAACAGCCGTAGGATTGACACGCTCGTACCGACGGCGCATGCGAGGAGTTTCGTTTTAAAGCTGTATTGGTTCCTTGCAAGGAAAAGTGTTTTTATGGATGCTAGTGAGGCGACTTTTAATAAACAAGAGATAAAACGTTCTACACCATTGGAGTTTTCTCTTTTCTTTTAAACACTTCCATATCGGTGAGAGCTCTCTTCCCTGATTGTACCGCTGTCTGGAAGCCTGTGGCGATCGTTTGTGGATCTACATCCATCATCCCAGCTAAAGTTCCAGCCGCTGTGGAGGGCAAACCCCAAGCTGTTAGCTCTATGCCTCTGATCAGAGGCTATCTGGTAAGCCTTCAATCTATACCAGGTGACGGGATTTCAACACGGTGACAGTCACGGATTTATTATTCATAGAAAGTCACATTTAATTGCTTTTTTGGACATTTGTTTTGACATAATTTTTGCATCTTTGGACTTTTTCTAAATGTGTGGATAAAAAACTGGGAATAGTCACGCATATATATCACTATAGTGAAGCATCCATGTTATTGTTCACGCATATATATCACTATAGTGAAGCATTCATGTTATTGTTCATTTTTATTTTTTTATTTTACCACATATGAAAGTTGTTGGTGCTTTAATAGTAATATCAATTTTTGTTGTATTTTTGCATTTATATCCAGCGCTGTGCTTTTTGTTATATCTAAGTGCTGCAGATGAGGCTGTGCAGTCATCTTCAATTATAGAAATCCTTTCCTCCACCTGGGTGATGCGCTGGGCCTGAGCCTGGAGCTCTATGTGTAGCTGTTCCAGCCCTCTGTGTACCGCTGCATCCACAGTGGCTGTTAGTGTTGGCCCCAGTAGTTGAACTACAGCCTGGGCAATGTTGGCAGGGGATGCGGGGTCAGTTTCTGCCATAGCAGGGGCAGGGGGAGGTTGTGGCTGCTGCTGAGGCCGCTCTGCTGTGTCCGGAGCGGCCGCCATCTAGGCTGTGTCAGCCGCTATGTCTCCCACCGGCGGAGCTGTGGAGGGGGGCGAGGACAGCGCCCGAGCGTAGGATCGCTCCACGAAGTGATCCATGTCTGCCTGAGATGGAGCAGAGGCAGTAGGGGTTTCCCCCGGTGCTGTGGCTGGCTTAAATGCCGGTTATGTGAGGAGCTGTGCGGGAGCTGGAGCTGCTCACCTCCTCCTCATGTGGCGCCGGAACCGGAAGTAAAAAAAAAGATGTTTTTTAAAGCAACGGATTGAAATTCCTACATCCCGACCACCAGCTGTCACCACAAACCTTGGCTAAGTAATATACCCAGAGGCCAATTTACAAGGATGAGGAGGAACTGCACGAGGATTGAGGACTATGATCACCAATCTAACATACTCAGCAATATGTTTATAGACAAGGGTTACCAGAAAGAATTCTTGAATAAAGAAAAGTCAGAAGCCGCTTGCCTTAATAGAGATAATTTACTTAAAGATAAGATTCAGACTACAGAAGAAGATGTTAATGATGGTATCAGTATAGTTCTGAACTATTCCTTACAAAACAAGGAAGTACAGAAAATTATTCGGAAGTACTGTAATGTTTTGAAACAAGATGTCCACCTAAAAGAGATACTCCCAGAGAAACCCAAGATTATTTTTAAGAGAGCACCCAACTTACGTGATAGGTTAGTCCATAATGTGGTAGAACCACCCCCCCAGAAACCCTCAATGTTCTGGGACCTAAAAGGTTTTTATGGGTGTGGGAGATGTTACAGCTGCGTTAGGGTCCTTGGTAACAACAGAAGATTAAAGGAGTTTACCAATCCTAGAAATAACCACTCCTACACCATTAGAGATTTTATATGTGACACGATAGGGGTTGTTTACGCGTTAAAATGCCCATGCAATTACATCTATGTGGGGCGGACTATTAGGGCTTTGAAAGACCGTTTAGAGGAGCATGTAAGGAATATACGTAAGGGGTCTGACAAGCACCATCTGTACATACATTTCAAACGTGTACATAATCAAAGCACGGTTGGGATGAAGTTTTGGGGGATAGAGGTACCCAAACGCCACTGGAGGGGTTCCAACTTTGTAAGAGAAATTAGTAAACGTGAATCATGGCGGATACACCAGCTCGGCTCCATGGCCCTGGGGGGGCTCAATAAGGAGTTCGATTTAAGATGTTTCTTGAGTAATTATTGACATTAGCTTTTTTGTATCCCACCTAGATATCCACATTTTACAGTACCTAATAAGTTTTTTGCAGGTTTTTTATGGGTATACGTAGTAGATTATGATGATTTACTTGATTTTTATTGGATTCACTCTAGCCACTAAAATAATATTTTTGCACATCAGGGAGCGGTCAAGCTTACCTAGTGCCTTTCACGAAGCGCTCCCCAATATTTATTGTTTTTTGGTATAACGTACTCCTGGATTACTTAGCACTTTTTTGGTACTTAAATGATCGCCTGATCAACATGCATGGTATGGCTCATATGGATTTACTTTTCCCCTCTTACCATTTGGGGAGGTGATTAATATATATATTTTTTAGATATTTTTTTAGATATTTTTTAGATATTTTTTATATATTTGTTAGGTGTCATTACTAGATAATAATGGTGATATTCAAAGATTAATATGCATTTTCAGGAATACTTTCGTTTATATTTGAAATTTTATTGTATCTACTGTATTCCAGATATATATATTTTTTAGGTATAGGATTTTTTATATAAAATTTTTTGTATTTATTTTAAATATATTTCATATTTCATATTTTTTATTTGTGAGTTTCCTATCATACAGCAATAAAAGTTACAGGTCCCTTTAAGGGTTTTTAGGATCCCACAATGATGATTGTGCTGTATTACCGATGTGAGAAACATACTTAGTCCTCAGTATGGTTTTAAACATATATATTTTTTTATATATTTTTTTTATATATTTTATATTGTTATAGATTATGCCATGAGATTTATACATTTGTAGTTTTTTGTTGTTCCATATATTAATCGCTAGTGCAATTACCGTTATTTGTGGTGTGCGATATGGTGTCTACTCTGATGTGTGGCTCTATCCTGGATTAGGATTATATTTATGTAGATAGGGTTAAACATCGCTTACTATAGCTTTTCATTTCCTGCTTTCTCTAAAATATCAAGGCTGGCACACAGCGTCATTTGCTGTTGTTGTTTTTACATAGCTGGAGCCTAACACTAGGATGTCAGCGATCCTAGGCAAAATGGCCGCTGTTATCTTTTACATAGCTGGAGCCGAACACTAGGATGTCAGCGGTCCTAGGCAAAATGGCCGCTGTGATAGTATAAATTACACATAGAGCGCCCGTCCTATTAGATCCCCCAGATGAAGGCATGTATACCCTGTGCCGAAGACGCGTAGGGGAGGGGCAGGACGGAGCTTTCTACACACAGACAGGCAGAGGATTGAACACCGCACCGCACGCCACAGGATTCATCTGTATTGCATGTTTTGGATAGGATGGTGCACTGACGCACCCAAGCATTGTGAGTACCCTCCTGGAGGGATTGTTTTTAGGGCTTTTCAAATAAATTCCTGGCGGTATTATGCTATGAGTCTCCTTTCTTTCATATATGTCACCATTTGAGCGAGATATAGATCATCACCAGCATACCCTGCGTGAGCCCCAGAGTGGCTCTAATGCGTGTTTTGACACTGTTCAGTTACTGTGTCACACGCTCTAAGGTGAGCGCATTATCCATTGGGGGTCACTGGAGAGCACTGCAGCATGCCTTAATGTGCACATCTCATAAGAAGAGCATGAGGAATATTTAGCACTTTTAAAAAAAAAACAGCATGAGGATTGCCTGCTATTTGTTTGGACACTATTGTGCACTTTGGTTTATATACTCTTATGAATGGCTTGGACTGAGATATATTCATTTGTATGAATTAGTTTCGGACACTTTATTTATCAAGTATAGTATATATATATATATATATTTTTTTTAATCATTTAAAGGATTTTTTTTTTTCTCACATTTTTTTGCATGGTGCATGTTACCATTTTTCATATATTCAATTGTGGATTATAGTCACTTTCTTCACAGGTGTGTGACACTGTTTATAATTTATAATAATTTTTAATATTGTATAGATTTATTATATTCTTTGTTCATCTATTTATAGCCTTTAGCGCATACACATATATTTATTTATTTTTGGCATATACACGGTATGGAACGTGGTTAGTGTGTGCAGCTGAATTAGGTTCATTTATTCACACTGAAGGCATTAACCCATTTGTGGCTCACAAGATTTTAGCACTAATTTCAGTAACTCAAACATGTTCATCATTTAGATTGCAATGTATCCTGACAGGACGAAGTCAAGGTACCCAACTACGGAAAAAATAAAAGAAAAAAAAGAAAGAAGAAGAAAGTTAAGAGAAAGGATTCTAGAAAGTGGAAGGGGGGCAGAGGGAGAAGGGTCATAGAAGGGTCTGCGGAAAGAGAGAAAAAAAAAAAAAAGGGGGGGGGAGGGAAGGGGGGATAAGCTTAATATGGGAAAATCAGAGGGGGGAAACGAGTGGATCCGCACCTGCCCCCCCCATCGCGGCAGTTGAGACATCGCTGCATTCATCAGTCAGCCCTAAGGTACATACTGAAAGTAGCGTTCAGTGGTAACGAAATGGGACCAGCAAGCCCAAGTAGCTGAAAATTTATGCATCCTGTCTTGCGAGGTGAAAATCAGTTCCTCCATTTCTTTTATGGAGGAAATAAGTGCAAACCATTCCCTGACTGTTGGAATGCCAGTGGAGCGCCAATGTCTGGGTATACAAAGTCTGGCGGCATTAACCATATGCATGGCTAAGGATTTGTTGTAGTCTTTTTTTGGGTAGAGATGTATGGTGCAAGAGAAATTGGGACGGGGTGTAGTCAGTAGGTAAGTAGTGATATGCGAGATGAGGCTGTAGACCTCCCTCCAAAAGGGCTGGATGTTCACACAGTCCCACCACACATGAAGCATAGTTCCCACCCCCAACCCACATCTCCAGCATGTATCAGGAATGTTGGGGGAAAATTTGTGAAGACGTAACGGGGTCCTATACCAGTTAGTGATCACCTTATAGCCATTTTCTTGGATGGCCATGTTCAATGAACCTTTATGTGCGTATTCATAGATAGTGTTCCAGTCCTCCGTGGATAGGGGCGTTTGGAGATCTCTATTCCAGGAAGTTTGTGAAGGGGCAGGGATCTGCATTGGAATCCCTAAGAGGAGGGTATAAAGGAGGGAGATTAAGTGTCTTTGCGGTGTTTTGCGATGGCACAAGGATTCAAAGGGCGTGAGTTGTCGTGTCCAGACCGACTGACTGGCATGAGTTGTGAGAAAGTGTCGAATTTGTCTGTAGGACCATAAGGATAGAGAGGACATCTTGGTGATGGACTTTAGGGTTTCAAAGGATAAGGGCTTCTCATTAGAATAGAACTGGCGTGCTAGAACATCCTCAAATGGCCACTACTGACTTAAAAAGTCTTCAGAGACCCCCGATGGAAAGTCAAGGTTCCCCCATAAAGTGGTTAAAGGGCTCGGGAGAGGGATGGATGATCCATTTAACAAAGCCTTTCTGAAAGCCAGGAGTGTAGAGTAAATGAGCGGGTGAGCTGAGAGGGTATGGGGCCAGTTCTTAGAAGGTAGCCATGGGAGAAGGTGTAAGGGTCCTGACGAGAAGGATTTCTCTAGGAAAACCCATGATTTTTTAAAGGCATGAATGTTCCAATCAGCGACCCTTGTGAGGTGACAGGCGGCATGGTATTTTTGGAGGTCCGGTAGACCTATTCCCCCTCTAGACTTAGGTAGTGTGAGTCTGGAGAATTTAATGCGAGGTGAAGAGTCCTCAGGAAGGAAGAACAAGCTTTCCGATAGGATTTAAAGAAGCCTGCTGGTAAGGAGATGGGGATTGATTGCATAAGGTAGAGTAGGCGGGGCAGGACAATCATTTTAATCAGAGCTGAACGACCAAACCAGGAGACGTTTAGGCCCATCCAATCTTTAAGAAGCTTTTGGGTCTGAAGAAGGGCTGGGTGAAAATTTTTTGAGTATAGGTCTGTCAGGCGGGTGGGGATTTGAATGGCAAGATATGTGAGTGCGTCTTGTTCCCATCGAAATGGGAATGACTCTTGACAATGTATCACTATCTGGGAAGGAAGGGAGACGTTTAGTGCCTGTGACTTGGTATAATTGATTTTGAGGTTTGATAAGGTACCAAAGTATTCAATATCTTTGAGGAGATTGGGCAGGGAGATACGGGGCGATTGCAAAGAGAGCAGAATGTCATCAGCGAAGGCTGCAACCTTAAACTCTCTGTTTTTCACAGTGATCCCTTGAATATTTGAATTACCTCTCAACCTATTGAGGAAGGGTTCCAGGGTTAAAATGTATATCAGTGGTAAGAGTGGATACCCCTGGCATGTGCCATTGCTGATGGGAAAGGCATCCGACAGGTGGCCATTGACTTTCACCGCTGCGGAGGGGTCTGTGTACAAGGCCATAATATATGACAACATGCGGGTCCCCAAACCTATAGCAGTGAGCACCTCCTGCATGTCCTGCATGTAGTCCCAGGCCACCCTGTCGAACGCCTTCTCAGCATCGAGTGAGAGAAAGAATCCTTGTGATTTGGAAGACGTGAGCCAGTGATGTAAATTTAGTGTGCGGATGGTGTTGTCCCTAGCCTCCTGCCCAGGGACAAAACTGACCTGGTCTAAAGAGATAAGGCCAGGCACTAGGGAAAGTAGTCTGTTTGCTGAAACTTTCGCATAGATTTTGATATCCACGTTTAAGAGGGATTTTGGTCGGTAATTAGCAACTAAGGAAGAATCCTTGCCCTCTTTAGGAAGCACCGCAATGTGCGCAACTAGCATTCTGTCTGGTTTAGACTGAGGTTCCGATAAGGCATTAAACGTGTCCAGGAGTTCTATCCTTACAAAGAGAGGCAGGTTTTTTGGGGTGGAAGATCTCTGTAAAATATGGGTGAGCACAGAATCGAACCAAACGTTCTGGGAGAATTTTAGGAGAATGAGAATTATAATATGGACATTTCATTTTCCTTCCTTTTTATGAATTTGATGGACATTCAGAAGCCATACAAGAGACTTTTTTGTGTTTTTCTTTGGGACTATTTTTATTTGGCCCAAAGGCTGTTATGCCCCTCCCACTTGATTTTATGGACTGTCACGCCCCTTCCCCCTTTATATTTCATGGACAAATGCTATGCAGCTGAGATTATGTGTTTATTGTTTTCTATTTTTACATGCTTAGTGTGGTGGTAAATTTGTGGGAAAGTAGTCGAGGTGAATGTCGGGGGCATATTGGGTTTGTGTTTGTCACGTTCGTGACAAAAGAGAGGAGTGTAGTTGTTGGCAAATGTAGATTGTCTAGGTATATTTTTAGACCCTCAAAGTCTGCATAAGGTGTACCTTACAATCCCCACAGGCCTGTGAGATTAGCCCATTGATACAATGATAAAAACTGCAAAAGTCTCGCCGAGCAAATCTAATCTTTATTCTTTGGTGTGAATATTTAAAGGGGGCTTTCAGAAACTACCACCCCTTTACCGTGTCATACAAATTATCCAATCAAATACAGAAACATTTAATGACAAAAGTGAAACTAATTATTTTTAAGAAATCACGTGCTTTACAAGAAACGAAACACAAAAGATAACAGGGATGTGAGAAACGAAACTAGATTATATTACACTCCTAGTAATATGTGAAATAGATTACAGGGAAAAACACAAAATGGAAACTAAATTATAAAATGGATGTGGTTAAGCTAAATATCCCTTCAATCCCCTCTTAGATCCTATAAGATGATCTCTACATTCTATCTAGTGTGGCATAGATTGCCTCATGATTCTTCATGTATGTCATGTAGGATAGAACCTTATCATTAGGAGATTGAATGCGTGCAATTATGCAGGTACAACACTTAAAGCAGAGGTAAAGAATCAGAGCAAGGATAAATACCATAACAATGACAAGGACAATGTCCTTTAACCATGAAAATATACCTCCAAGCCCATATCCTGCATTGTCAAATGGACTCCATGTTTTAGCAATGTCCCTAGCTTCCTGCTGGAGCTGGCCTACTTCTTTTCGGTGTTGTGCAATAATATCATAGTAGTCAGGCACCTTAGCACTTGTGTTAGAGATCCAAGTACAGCATTCGTAGTCCTCAGTCATTTCACATAAACCTGTGAGAGCTGCACTCATGCTTTCTATAGCTAACTCATGTAGTTCTAGCTGTTTTCTAATTGCTCTAATTTCTATGTTTAAAATAGCAATGTCATCTGAATTCCTCTCCATTATCTCATCCAATATACTTAAATAATTGTTCAACCTTTTCATCATGTCTATACCCCATCCTGTCCAAGAAGGAAACCATGCCCAGGCAATATCTTGTTTATGGAACAATTCCCTTTTGTCGCAGTGTTTGAGGGGGTATCTGGGGTGTATACTGGCCTTAGATTCGCACATGGAAATGTTAAATATTGACCTACTACAAATGGAGGAGTTAGTCTGTGTCTCATTCCCTAAATTAAAACACCAATCGGGGAATGACTTTTACCTGCTATTGGAAAGGCAGCAGTGTTATTTATGTACAGAGTGGATATGTTAGTTAAGAAGGCAGGAGGAAGCTCATTGAGGAAGGAGGAAATATTTAAAGGTACAGCCAAAAGGGAATTCGGGCAGTGCTAGAATGTAATTTGCTACATATCCAACATTCTTCATACCCTGATTTTTGAGCATAAGCATACTTAAATTTTAGTAAAAGCATCTTATCAGTAAAACTATCTCCAATCTCTCTCTTTGTTCTAGGTTGTGTCACTGTAATGTTCTCTTATGTGTGTGTGTATTCCCACAGATATTTTAATTGCACCCAAATCTTCAGGGTGGTAGATACAGTTAGTGATGATCCAGGTGGGCAGGAACACTATCAGAGAGATCAGGATCAGGAGGCAAAATGCCTTGCCAGAAGTCTGTGGTGAAATAAGCGAGGTCATCTTCTCTGTCTGGACCTGCTTTTCCAGGAACTCCTCCTTCATCTGCTTGGACTTCTGCTTGAGAGCCTCCTTTATCCAAGGTCTCCTTCCTGCTCCTGGGGCTTTGGGCAACCTTTTTTACTCTACTGGCATGGATCCAGGACTGGCAGTTTTCCACTAGGATGGCTGTTCTGGTCACTGCAACCACTGTGGTAGGAGGTCCAAAGGGATACTCTTGCTTCTTATTTCTGTTCAGCTGTTGGACCACCATGGTGTCTCCCACCTTAAAGGGGTGAGTAGCTTCCTGTGAAGAAAAAGGAGAGGTGCGAGCAACATTTCTTTCGACTGTATCCAATGTTTCAACCAGTTTTCTTACATATTCTTCCGGTATTAAGTCTAAATCTCCCTTTTCTACAATTAAAGGTGCTCTGGCCCATGGGGTGGGAAAAGGTCTACCCATCAAAACTTCAAAAGGATAATACCCTGTTGTTTTGGAAGGGGTCATTCTTATTTCTGCCAGGACTGCTGGGAGGACCTTTTTCCAGTTGGCAAAGGTTCCTCCTGTGGCCTTTCTTGTCTTTTATTGTTCTGTTCATTCTTTCTACTATCCCTGAGCTTTGAGGTTGGTAGGGAATGTGGAACTTCCATTCTATCTTGAGAGTTTTTACCAAGTCCTGGCAGACCCTGGCCATGAAAGCTGGGCCATTGTCTGAGTTTATTCGAAGTGGGCATCCCCATCGAGGAATGATTTCCTGAGTGAGGATCCTCACTACTGTTTGTGCATCTTCTTTTGTGGTCACGAAAAGTTCGACCCATCTTGAGAATATAAAAATCTCTACTCAGAAGATCAGCAGATCCGCCGTGACCTGTATACCTGCGTTGTCTATTCTGTGGTACTGTGAGATGAAGAGTGATGCACTTGCCGCTGGTATACAGGGTTTCCCCTCTTTGCAGAGAAGTCCAGTTTTTGGATATTTCTGCACACCCTTTTTATCCCAGTCCCCTAACTCATAATTTGATTCATAATCCTGGAGATCTGCGAGTGACTGTTTTTAAATGGGGATAGGTCAGGTATCAGCATAGACATTTGGATGTCTGCTGTCTGTGAGATAGCAGCTTGTTTAGCAGCAAGGTCAGCCAGGGCATTCCCCCTGGCTAACTCTGTCGGTTGGCCTGTATGTGCTCTGCAATGTACTATAGCCAGTGTTTTAGGTAGCTGGATAGCTTTCAGCAGTGATATTACCAAAGAAGAATGTAAAATGTTCTTTCCATCTGCTGCCATTAAGCCATGCCTACTTCATATCACACCGAAGTCGTGTACCACGCCGTACCCATACTTTGAGTCAGTGTAAATGTTTACATCCTGACCTTCAAAGAGCTGGCATGCTCTAGTGAGTGCAATTCAGCAGCCTGTGCTGATTGACATGAGATAGGGTTGGCCTCAAGTATAACATCTGGAAGCTGCACAACTGCATACCCTGCATGGTATGTGTCATCATTTGGCCTAGAGCAAGAACCATCCACAAAAACATTCTGTGTATCTGGTAGTGCTGTGAAAGATAAATCAGACCTGGGTGATGTTTCTAGGTGAATGAGGTTAATGCAGTCATGACCTCATCCTGTTCTCCTTTTAATCCTAAAAGGGCGTTTAAAATTGGCGCTGGGCCTGCAGTGGGAGAAGCATATTTGATGTGCAATTTTGGATTGGACAGCAAAATCACCTCATATCCGCTCAACCTCTGAGCAGACGTGTGCTGTGTATGTACATTTTTCAACAGGATTGATACATTGTGGGTGGTGTGAAGTGTGGTGCCGTGTCCTAGAGTGAAAGAAGTGGCCATCTCTACCATTACACAGAACGCTAGAGTTCTGAGACACACTGGCATGCCCTGAACCTGCACTGGGACCATCTTTGAGAGAAAAAAAACTACAGGGCGCAGTCTCCCACCATGTTCCTGGGCCAGTACTCCCGCCATGGTTCTGCAATTTTCCCTGGCAAACAAGTTATACATTTTGCCATATTTCAGGGAGGCCGAGGCTCAGGCTGGTAACCATTGCACATTTCAACATGGCAAAAACATTTAACATTTCATCAGACCATTTTACAGTATCAGACATTTCAGAGAGGGTTGCTTGTCTCAATATATTGTCATAGAAAGAACAGTCAGGTATTCATTGGTGGCAGCAACCAATCATCCCAAGAAAGGTGAGCATGTCTTTCTTGAAAAGTGGGCGGGGCAAACCCACAAGAGCAACAGCTTTTTTTTGACTGACTTTCCTAACTCCCGGAGACAGCACAAACCCTAAGTACTCAACCTCCTGTATACACAATTGTAACTTTTTCTTAGACACTTTGTGACCACATACTTATAACCATTTCAATAAGGATAGGCTATCAGCTCGGCAGTCCTCCTCTGAAGAACTACAAATTAAAAGATCATTAACATACTGCAACAGAACCATGAGGGGAAGTCCAAGGCCTGAGGGTGACTTGGAGTACTATAGAATAGACCACAGGTCTATATAACTCTGCGGCATTCTACACCAGATAAACTGACAACTGTGTTGGTCAATCAACACAGTAAAAACAAAGAGTGGCCGTGTCTCTTCGTCTACAGGGATGGAGAAAAAGAAAATTCTTGAAATCAATCACAGCAAAATACTCTGCATCGTATGGTATGGCGCTAAGTATTGATGGCACATCAGGCACTATTGGGGCAATCGGTACCACTAGGCTATTGCTGGCGCTTAGGTCTTGTACAAACCTATAGTCACCATTTGCCTTCTTTACCAGGTTAATGGGAGTATTGTAGGGTGAGACAATTTCCCTTAAGATTCCTTTCTTTAAGAAATCCTCTTTTTCTCTGTATGTAACTCCCTCTTTGTCCTTGCCCCCTCCCTCTTTGTATAAAAGTTTCCCCTTTTGATTTCCTAAAAAATCATTTTGATAATGTGTCTGCACTGGTGTTTGTTTAGGAATGTCAAAACATCCTGCAGCATCCTTCTCTGTCAGCTTCTGATATTTGCTGTCTTACTATAAGTGCATGTTTAAGGCCAAGGTTGCTGGGATATGTCTGTATTAAGAGACTGTGCATGTTATAATGAACAAATCCTGCCTCTTGTGTCCAAATGTCTATAAATTTTTTCCAGCATTCTAACACGGATTCTGCTAACTTTTGCTTGCAAGCTGTTAAAAAAAAGTGTCTTGCTATGTGTCTTTATGCAATGAGGTCTTTATCTGGTTCTGGAATGTAAGGGGGAGGAGGCGGGGAACACAGTACAAGCATAGAGAAGGTTGATACAACCCTTAAATTTACCATCCTATGACTCTGCTAAACCCATCGTGAACAATGTTTGGGCTAGGATGCTATAGGGAGCCTCGGTCCAGCCGGGGGATCTCCACAGCATGCATTTTTATTTTCATCTTTATTTTTCTTTCTAAACATTCTAAATTCTTGTAGATACAAAGTTTCTGTATGTTATTACTTTTCCTATGTTTATAACCAAACAATTTTTATTTACATTTGAAATATTTGGCAGAGTGCCAACAGGTTCAAACAGTGCCTTAAATTGTGGTAGCAGTAATGCCGCAAACAATTCCCCACTATCTATTACAGTCAGTGAGATATTAGCACTTGAACCCTGTTGGCAAAAAGCCAAATGTCCAAATTTTGCACCTGACTTTCCCTTCTCAAAAAATGTCAGTAGCAAAAAGAATTATTCAAATAACATATTTTAATTAAAAGTTAGCCTTACCAATTTATGCATTACCTTAATAAAGTGTTATTAACGCTCTACCCATATTTTAATTGGTAAAAACATCCCTTAATGTCACAACACTTCAAAGACCTGGGACAGACTTGATAAGTCTCCGCTACTCTTCGAATAAGTGACATTACTCCCTTCACTGTCAACCCTTCTTAAAACACAAATTTGTTATGTAAATTAAACCTTAAAACTTGAACCCTTGGTTTACCTTCTTTAAATAAGGGTTCCTTACCTAGTTTAGAATAACCTTCTGGGACACTGGCTACAAGATATGTCCGAGGACCAGTATAACAGAATAACAAACCAATAATACAATCAAAACACTTTAGAAACATTTGTTAGTACATAAGAAGAAATTAACCTGGATACTCACCAATCCAGGGTTCCTTATAAACTCTAAAATTCTTATTCAACTCTATACAGATAAATCATCAGAAACGAAACACCAATAAACCTTAAAACAATATTTCCGGTATAAGACTTAGTTCTGTCAGACCACCCAATATTTTAGTTCTCTTTTTAGTTCTTTCTCTAAAATGACACTGAACGTCTGATTACTGCAAGGAAAAGAAAATATTTTTACTCACTGAAACAATGCCAGAATCATTCTGCCGATTACAATACGATATAAGTTATATCTTAAACTTTAGAGTCAAAGCATTCATATATAAATCATTAAAAATAAACAGTGCAGTGGAAAAGGTGTCATCTTACCTCATGACACCCGACAAATTCCACACAGACAAACATTACACAGATTACAAATCATCTTATGACAGCTAGCTACGCAACAGGAAGATAAAGCAAAAAGATTGGGTTTTGTCCGACACACCTTATCAGACTTTTTCTTATAATTACAGTACTGTATACATTTCCTGAAGGTTTTTTTTCTACTGTTTACCCAAAACAGTCCACTGCAGTCTTATTCTATGGACTTCTCCTTAAAGTCCTTAAAACCCACCCAGGGTTTTTTATTGCTTCTCAGAGCAATTTTCTGCCCACCCAGGGCTTATCTTATCGTTTCTCAGAACAGTTTCTTGAAGCCCACCCAGGGCTTATCTATCGAGGTCTAAAAAAACTAATTACAGGTCCCTTAAAAGGAATCGATCTCTAAATAAATCACGGCAAGAGAAAAATAGATAATCTACATTTGCCAACAGTAGTAATATGCCCAAACCATTGTGACTGATATGCTTTGATATGCTCTGCTATTTCAGTATACAAGATATCTTAAATCTGCAACTATATATAACTATACAGAATGCTTAGAAAGATGCTTGCACAAGCACTGTACTCTATATAAATAATTGTGGGTTGGTTTGTCCTTCTCTGTTCTGTACGTCATGGGTAGGGATGAGGCGAACACCCCCCTGTTCGGTTCGCACCAGAACATGCGAACAGGAAAAAAGTTTGTTCGAACACACGAATACCGTTAAAGTCTATGGGACACGAAGATGAATAATCAAAAGTGCTAATTTTAAAGGCTTATATGCAAGTTATTTTCATAAAAAGTGTTTGGGGACCTGGGTCCTGCCCCAGGGGACATGGATCAATGCAAAAAAAAGTTTTAAAAACGGCCGTTTTTTCAGGAGCAGTGATTTTAATAATGCTTAAAGTCAAACAATAAAAGTGTAATATCCCTTTAAATTTCAAAGCTGGGGGGTGTCTATAGTATGCCTGTAAAGGGGCGCATGTTTCCCGTGTTTAGAACAATCTGACAGCAAAATGACATTTCAAAGGAAAAAACCCATTTAAAACTACTTGCGGCTATTGCATTGCCGACAATACACATAGAAGTTCATTGATAAAAACGGCATGGGAATTCCCCACAGGGGAACCCCCAACCAAAATTTAAAAAAAAAATGACATGGGGTTCCCCCTAAATTCCATACCAGACCCTTCAGGTCTGGTATGGATTTTAAGGGGAACCCCGCGACAAAAAAAAACGGCGTGGGGTCCCCCCAAAAATCCATACCAGACCCTTATCCGAGCACGCAACCTGGCAGGCCGCAGGAAAAGAGGGGGGGACGAGAGTGCACCCCCCTCCTGAACCGTACCAGACCACATGCCCTCAACATTGGGAGGGTGCTTTGGGGTAGCCCCCCAAAACACCTTGTCCCCATGTTGATGAGGACAAGGGCCTCATCCCCACAACCCTGGCCGGTGGTTGTGGGGGTCTGCGGGCGGGGGGCTTATCGGAATCTGGAAGCCCCCTTTAACAAGGGGACCCCCAGATCCTGGCCCCCCCTACTTACTCCTACCATTTCACTAAAAAACTGTCAAAAATGTTAAAAATGACAAGAGACAGTTTTTGACAATTCCTTTATTTAAATGCTTCTTCTTTCTTCTATCTTCCTTCATCTTCTTCTTCTGGTTCTTGTGGTTCTTCCTCCGGCGTTCTCGTCCAGCATCTCCTCCACGGCGTCTTTTATCTTCTTCTCCTCGGGCCGCTCCGCACCCATGGCATGGGGGGAGGCTCCCGCTCTTCTCTTCTTCTTTTCTTCTCTTCTTCTCTTCTTCATTTTCTTCTCCGGGCCGCTCCGCACCCATGCTGGCATGGAGGGAGGCTCCCGCTGTGTGATGGCGTCTCCTCGTCTGACGGTTCTTAAATAACGGGGGCGGGGCCACCCTGTGACCCCGCCCCCTCTGGCGCACGGTGACTTGACAGGACTTCCCTGTGACGTCACGGGGAATACCACAGGGAAGTCTTGTCATGTCCCCTGCGTCAGAGGGGGGCCCCGCCCCCTATTATTTAAGAACCATCAGACGAGGAGACGCCGTCACACAGCGGGAGCCTCCCTCCATACCAGCATGGATGCGGAGCGGCCCGGAGAAGAAAATGAAGAAGAGAAGAAGAGAAGAAGGAAGAAGAGAAGAAGAAGAAGATGAAGAGAGGAGCAGGAGCCTCCCCCCATGCCATGGGTGCGGAGCGGCCCGAGGAGAAGAAGATAGAAGACGCCGCGGAGGAGATGCTGGACGAGAACGCTGGAGGAAGAACCAGAAGAACCAGAAGATGAAGGAAGACAGAAGAAAGAAGAAGCATTTAAATAAAGGAATTGTCAAAAACTGTCTCTTGTCATTTTTAACATTTTTGACAGTTTTTTAGTGAAATGGTAGGGGTAAGTACCCCCTTACCATTTCGCACAGGGGGGGCCGGGATCTGGGGGTCCCCTTGTTAAAGGGGGCTTCCAAATTCCGATAAGCCCCCCGCCCGCAGACCCCCACAACCACCGGCCAGGGTTGTGGGGATGAGGCCCTTGTCCTCATCAACATGGGGACAAGGTGTTTTGGGGGGCTACCCCAAAGCACCCTCCCAATGTTGAGGGCATTTGGCCTGGTACGGTTCATGTCCCCTGGGGCAGGACCCGGGTCCCCAAACACTTTTTATGACAATAACTTGCATATAAGCCTTTAAAATTACTACTTTTGATTTCTCCCATAGACTTTAAAGGGTGTTCCGCGGCATTCGAATTTGCCGCAAACACATCAAATTGTTCGCTGTTTGGCGAACTTGCGAACAGCCAATGTTCGAGTCGAACATGAGTTCGACCCCAACTCGAAGCTCATCCCTAGTCATGGGGCAGGATACATGACTTATGACTCATAACCAGACAGCCTGTTGACCCGTGTTAACTCATGATAATGTATCTTAAAGGGTCACTGACTTGTATAACCATATAACTATATATTTCTATGCAAATACATCATTTACTAACCACTTTCCCCTCCCATCTTTCTATTGGTATGTTGAACCATATATAAGTTATAACACACCTAATAAAGGTAGACATTTTAAGAATGCACAAACTGCTTCTTGTTTCATGGTGTCTCCAGATATCTGAGGGCCCTGTTGGTGTACCTATAGGAAGGGTGGTCATCCAGAATACCTACTATTTCTTTTCAAAGTTGTTGCAACTTGAAGTAGCACAGATATGAATGGTAAACTCTAAAGTGCATGACGTATACATCCGCATCGACCACATATATGTAGATCGCAACAACCTTGAACTACAGTCTGCGTCCATTGGGTCCATTACCCTTTCGGACCACGCTCCGGTGACGATGGCATTTACTGTGCCCTCCGATGTCCAGAGAGTATGGACATGGCGATTAAACAACAACCTGCTAGATGATGCTGTGGTGATGGCAGAGGTTGCAGACACCCTATCCCATTATTTTAAAGAAAACCTAACTGATGAGCAAAATGAGGGGATGGTCTGGGAAGCCCATAAGTCTGTAGTCAGAGGGACACTGATTTCTCACGGCTCCAGACTTAAAAAGATACGCCAGGCTGACTTCTTGAGAGTGCATACCGCGCTTCAGAAGGCTGAGCTTAGACACAAAGCTAACGGGAGCCCTGAGGCGTAGAAGAACCTGACAGAATTACGGGAACTATTTCTGCATCTGTTTGACCGTCAAACCCGCAAACAGTTCCACTTCATAGCCCATAAATATTATGAACATGGGAACAAATGCGGGCGGATGTTGGCTCGTGCCATCCGGAAACGTCACGCACAAACGTACATACACAAATTACATGATGCCTCAGGACTCCCGCTTATACAATCCTCTAAAATTGCTGCAGGGTTCTGAGACTATTATGCTGCTTTATATAATCTAGACTCTGACCTTCCTCCGCCTCACGAGAAACTAGACGATGTGCGACCTGAGACTACCTGACTGCGGCAGGCCTCCCAGCACTTACAGATGAACAATCCCTAGACCTCGATCTCCCCATCACCCTAAACGAGCTTCGTGCTACGGTGGACTCCTTGCCTACTGGGAAGAGCCCCGGACCAGACAGGTTCACTAAAGCATATTACAAAGCTTTCCTGACCCACCTGGAAAATCCCATGTGTAAATACTTTAATTCTATAGCAGGAGGCGGGAACATTCCCCCAGAGGCCCTATTGGCCCACATCACTGTGATTTCGAAAGAAGGCAAGGACTCCACCGTCCCTCAGAGCTATCGCCCAATATCCCTTCTTAACTTAGACATAAAAATACTAGCAAAAATGTTGGCAAACAGACTTAAGCACCTTATCCCAGATATTGTCCACCCAGACCAAATGGGTTTCATAACTGGTAGAGAGGCCAGAGACAACTCTCTCCGGGCGGTGCACCTTATTCACTGGGCTCGTTCCCGCCCGGTTCCACAACCCTATCTAATATTATCAACAGACACTGAAAAAGCGTTCGACCGAGTTGACTGGTCTTACTTAATGGAGGTGCTCCGGTCATTGCGATTAGGCCCGTGAATGCTGTCATCTATTATGGCCCTATATTCAACACCCCACGCCCAGGTCAAGGTAAACGGGACCCTTTCAGCTCACTTCCCCATCATAAACGGCACAAGGCAGGGGTGCCCTCTTTCACCTCTCCTGTTCGTCCTAGTGCTGGAGCCATTTCTCCGCACAGTACGCACTAGCCCCGACATTAAAGGCCTTAAGGTGGGTAATACAGAACACAAACTCTCGGCTTATGCTGATGACATCCTGTTCCATCTTTCAGACCCCCTGCTCTCCTTGCCTAATTTAATGAAGGAACTTAAGCTTTTTGGGTCTCTTTCTAATTTGAAAAAAAATTCTCAAAATCTGAGATTCTCCCCATTTGCTTGGCGCCCCACTTGGCCGCAACCCTTAAAGCCGCTTTCCCCTTTACTTGGGCTTCGTCGTCCATACGATATCTGGGTGTGCAACTCACAGATCGCTTCGATAACCTTTTATACCGCTAATTTTCTCCCGTTGCTCGCTGTGGTCAAAAAAGACCTCTCCCAATGTACACAGATGACCTTTACATGGATAGGCAGAGTAAATATAATAGAGATGAACATTTTGTTCCGCATTCTTTTCTATTTACAGATGCTACCAATCCCACTACCTCGCCCTTTTTTTTGAAAACCTATCCAGCCTAATGTCAGACTATATGGAACGCATGCAAACCTAGGATAGGTTCTGCGATGTCCCAGGCAGAATGGTGGCCTGGGAGTCCCAGACATCAGACGATACTACAGGGCTATAGCCTTACAGAGGATGCTTAACTGGCATTTCCACATTTGCTTGAAGTTGTGGGTGCCCCTGGAAAAATGCCTAGCGAGTAGAAACATATCCTATGCTCCCTGGTTGTCCCGAGAGCATAGGGGATTATCGGAAACAACTTCCCCCTTGACGATTCAGGTTCTGTCGATCTGGGATAAGATTAACCCGCTGCTGAAGTTGGCCACTCCAGTGTCCCCGTTGGCTCCACTGGGGGGTTTCCTTTGGTTCCCCCCGGGCGAGCAAATGGGATTTTTTGAGTCATGGGTATAGGGTGGAGACGCCAGTTGTGGTAAGCTCATGAAAAACGGTAAAATATTAAGTTAGGCTCTGCCCGTGTGCCATCAGGGCTCACGGATGAACTTTTGGAAGTATAGACAGCTACACCATTTCTTTCAAGTACACGGAAACTCAATAAGAGACCCATCGCTCCTCACCTAACTTGAGCAAATCTTCATTGCTGAAGAGCCCATGCCTCACCTGGTCTCGCAACTATATAAACTACTAAGCTCAGCTGCTCCCTACACTAAACCAGCCTATGTATGGCGTTGGGAGACTGACCTGGGACTAACTTTTACAGAATCAAGCTTATCACACCTATATCATCTTACCCACTCATCCTCTATAGACTCCAAAACTCAAGAGACGAATTTTAAGCTACTGTCTCGATGGTACAGAGTACCGGCAGACCTGATCCGCTTTTACCCCTCCACATCCGACAGGTGCTAGAGAGGTTGTGGACATAGAGGTACATTAAAACATATATGGTGGGAATGTTCCCTGATTAAACCCTTCTGGGAGGATATACAAAATCAAATTGAAATAGTGACGGCGATAGCCATCCCTCTGTCTCCGACTCGCTTCCTCCTGCATGTCCCCCCGATCCCACTCAACCGATATAAAAAAGTGTGCTGCCTCATTTGTTGAATGAGGTCCGGGAAGCAGAGGACTGGGTGGTGACTAATAGGGGCTGTAAAGACCGATTCCATAACACTTGGGCGTCCTGGACTGAATATACTTCAGACTCTACCAAGGTACCTTCTAGTTTAGATGTTGCACTATTGGAATTGGCAGACCCCACACTCAGAGACCTTAGGGCCGCTAAAACCCAACCCCCCAGCCCAACACTGGAGGGACACCTGAACTCAGTCATGGCGGGCCTGGTGCAGACGTGGAAGATACTCATCTTTAATCCACAGGTAACCTGATCCACCCTCCCTACTCTATCCATCTTTTTCTCCTCTCCTTTCTTTTTTTTTTCCTCTTACTTTTCTTCCCCATTCTACTATGTTTCACCACCATTCATTGTTTATATATTACAAATGCATGGGACACTCATGTGGGATAGTTGGTTAGAAATCGATCAAGGTAGCTCCTATGCCATGTGGGACAGATCCTAGCATTACTGGGAACCCTGTCAGTCCCATCTGGGCACAAATATTGCCTTATGGACTTCCTGGCCTGTGGAAGAGTTGGGGGTGGATTGAAGGAGGCCTTGTGCCCCCCCTTGCCCCAGCCGCGAGCCGGGGGACCATACACCTCACACATCCCAGGGGGCAGTCTGTTTCAAGCCTACCTCTGGGGTATTCTTTGGGCTAGTTTATACTCCCTTTGCATCCCACAATTAAATAACTTTCATATTGTTACTTTTGGAACTCCACTTGGGCTTCCCAGAGTCTTTCCATGCACAGCACTTTTATATTGTCATATGGTAATATATGTTCTTGTTTTTGTTTTGTCCAAACTAATAGATATATGCTGGTCACCTACGCGACCCTACGTGGTCGATGACTTTATGACTTGATATTATTGGACATGTCTTGTTATGTGTTGATTCAAAAATAAATAAAAAATGATTATAAAAAAAAAACAAACAAACAAAAAAAAAAACACAACAAACAAGCTCAATAATCTACTTTTATTTTGCCAGCAGAAACAAAATGATGTACATTCATTTACTAGCTTCAAAAAAATGTAACAGAATATATGGTGCTACATTTAGCAAAACAGTTAGCAACTGGGTTTTAAGGGCCCTGCTCATAGGAGCTTACTATCTAAAAATGTGTCTAAACCATAGAGTGTACACAGCTTTACTTTCAGTGTATAACGGGTAACATTTCATACTAAAATTCACCGACCAGTCCACATCATTTTTATCTGCAAGATTATAGAAACATACTTAACAGTTATTCTTACAAAGCATTCCAACATAATATTAAAAAAGGCACATATTCAAAATAGAACACCCACCACCAGCCCACAATCCACACACATACATAGGTGACCATGTTCTGCTGTAAGCTGCATTTCTCTATAAATGATTAAGCAATGAGATCAAAGAGTAGAAGGTCAGCACATGCTCCCAAACCATGTTTGCATGGTCAGACAGGAACAATACACACAACATTGACAGTATGGCCACATAAACACACTTTTGAAAGATAAAATACACAAGGATTTCAGCAAAAAAACAGCCCGAGTTGGGCGTTTGTCAATATGCACAATATCATTCCTTCTCCCCCACAAATCACAGCAAAAAACCTGGCCTTCTCAGGCCAAACGCCCCCTCCCCCCCCCGCCACTGTAGCCCTTTATATAAGATAGGTTGTATTGTTAGCACACTGACACATGCCCAATAGAAGTACACGCCCACCAGTATATTTCAATCTGTCTCTTCATGTACTGTATGTCTAAAGTGATTGCACCTGATGAGCAGAAACACATAATACTATTTGCAACTGTGTTAGCCCTTGGCTATGTGCATCAAATCTTCAACTACAGGCCAAAAAACAAGATCCACTTGCATGCATATTTACCTGTGCAGTGTAAACCCTACAATTTTAAATATGATTAGCGCTAACAATCATTAACATTAGTCCCTGGCTGCAATAAGCCTTCAATCTAAAGTCCAAACGTAACTTTCTTACATTAGAGACTATTTCGACAGGAGACAAATAAGTTGCCAGCATGTCTTTGGATTGTGGTGAGAAATCCACACAGGGAGAACATATAAACTTCAACACAAGCATTAGCATGTTGGGGAATTGAACCAGCAACCCCAGTGCTGCTAGACGGAATTGCTACCCATTTAGCCAGCGAGCAGCCTCACACATGTTGTCTGCATCTCTGTGGTGTGAACCAGTCCTAGACCATAGCCATGCTCAGGGTCACAAGCAATATACAGTATATTGTCTGAAGTATTGGGACGCCTGCCTTTATATGCATATGAACTGTAATGGCATCCCGGTCTTAGTCAGTAGGGTTCAAAATTTATTTGGCCCACCCTTTGCAGCTATAAGAGCTTCTACTCTTCTGGGAATGCTGTCCACAAGGTTTAGGAGTGTGTCTATGGGAATGTTTGACCATTCTTCCATACGTGCATTTGTGAGGTCAGGCATTGATGTTGGATGAGAAGGCCTGGCTTACAGTCTCTGCTCTAATTCATCCCCAAGGTGTACTGTTGCATTGAGGTCAGGGCTCTGTGCAGGCCAGTCAAGTTGCTCCATCCCAAACTCACTCATCCATGTCTTTATGGACCTTGCTTTGTGCACTGGTCCAAATCATTTGGTGGAGTGGGGATTATGATGTGGGGTTGCTTTTCAGGGGTTGGGCTTGACCTCTTAGTACCAGTGAAGGGAACTCTTAAGGCATCAGCATATCAAGAAATTTTGGACAATTTCATGCTCCCAACTTTGTGGAAACAGTTTGGAGATGGCCCCTTCCTGTTCCAACATGACTGCACACCAGTGCACAAAGCAAGGTCCATAAAGACATGGATGAGTGATTTTGGGGTGAAAGAACTTGACTGGCCTACACAGAGTCCTGGCCCCAACCCGATAGAATACTTTTTGGCTGAATTAGAGCAGATACTGTGAGCCAGTCCTTCTCATCCAACATCAGTACCTGGCCTCACAAATGCACTTCTGGAAGAATGGTCAAACATTCCCAGACACACTAAACCTTGTGAACAGCCTTCCTAGCCTTTACAGAAGCTGTTCAAGCTGCAAAGGGTGGGCCAAATCAATGTTTAACCCTACAGACGAAGACTGGGCTGCCATTAAATTTCATGTGTGTGTAAAGGCAGGTTTGCCAATAATTTTGGCTAGATAGTGTATTTGACAAGCTGTTAAATGGTGGTGGAACCCTCTTACACATAAATACTACATTTAGACATAGTATTAGAACCTGGTAGATGAGACAACTTCTCTACATGAAGTGGCATGTTTGGGATTTAAACCCAGACATTCAAGGTTGCTAAGCAGAAGTTCTAACCTCTAAGCCACGGAGCTGCCACATGTATAAACCTCCTACACATAAATACATGTAAATACTGCATTTCTTTGGACATACAGGTAATGCAGTTACATTACTCAAGAGTTATTCTTCTTGATTTATTCTGTGATATTTGGTGGTTCTTTGTGGATCAGTGTAGAATAATGATATTACCCTCAAATTTTTGGGAATTACATTTTGATTTATGATGTTGGTACACATATCACATTTCTTGGGCTCAAATTATGATTATTTGGAAATAATAAAAAGCACAAAAAATTGTGACTCATTTTAAATTTGCATAAGCAATGGTATTGTTTGTGGTCTGTAAAGACACCTGTGTGAGTTTGGGTAAAGATTGTTGTGAGATGTAGAGTACCAAGTGAAAATGACAGAGAAAAATATATTTTACCAAAACATTCCACATTCTAGCATTCTTAAAAACAAAATAGTTGAAGTAGACGCAACAATGTTGCAAAGGAAAATTTATTTCAGAGAAAGATACATTGCATCTCAACATTAAAAGGATTTATTTGGGAAAGTTACAATTGTACCATTAGAATCAATGGCTAAAACTTGCATTGGACTATAATAGTGCAGATTTTCACTCCCAAAAATGCTCTTTAACCACTTGCCGCCCATATATATATATATATATATATATATAGCAGAATGGCGGCAGCAAAGTGGTTTTAATATCCTGACTGGGCGTCATATGACGTCCTCAAGATATTGAGCTGCTGCACACACCCGAGGGCGCGCATCGCGGTGATCGTTGTTGCGGGGTGTCAGTCTGACACCCCGCAACACTGATCTAGGTAAAGTGCTTCTGATGGAGACTCTTTACCACATGATCAGCCGTGTCCAATCATGGCTGATCATGATGTAAATAGCAAGAGCCGGTGATCGACTTTTCCTCACTGACAGACGCGAGTAGAGGAGAGCCGATCAGCTGCTCTCCTGACAGGGGGGGTCTGTACTGATTGTTTATCAGCACAGCCCCCCTCGGATCCCACCCAGGACCACCAGGGAAGCCGCCCAGGACCACCAGGGAAGCCATCCACACTGGACCACCAGGTATGCCCCCTAGACCCCCAGGGAAATACCAATCTGTGCCCAGGCAGCTGCCAATCAATGCCCAGGCAGCTGCCAATCAGTGCTCACTCACAATGCCTACCACTGCCAGTGCCACCAGGGATGCCTATCAGTGCCATGTATCAGTGCCACATATCAGTGCCCAACAGTGCCACGTATCAGTGCCCATCAGTGCCGCCTATCAGTGCCCATCAGTGCCACCCATAAGAACCCATCTTTTCAGACTTTCAGTGCCCATCAGTGTCCATCAGTGCCCACCAGTGCCACCCATGAGTGCCCATCAGTGCTGCCTATCAATGCCCATCAGTGCTGCATATCAGCGCCCATTGTCAGTGCCCATCAGTGCCCGCTCATTGGTGCCACCTCATCGGTGCTGCCTTATCAGTGCCTGTCAGTGCCGCCTTATCAGTGCCCATCAGTGAAAGAGAAAACTAACTTATTTATAACATTTTTTAACAGAAACAAAAGCAAAACTTTTATTTTTTTCAAAATTTTCAGTCTTTTTTTATTTGTTTCGCAAAAAATGAAAAACCGCAGAGGTGATCAAATACCACCAAAAGAAAGCTATGTTTGTGGGAACAAAATGATAAAAAATTTAGTTTGGGTACAGTGTTGTATGACCGCGCAATTGTCATTCAAACTGACAGCACTGAAAGCTGAAAATTGGTCTGGGCAGGAAGGTGTATAAGTGCCCTGTATTGAAGTGGTTAACACAGCGCTCATTCTGGTATTTACTATAGTGCCCTGTAAAAAAGACATTGGAGCTAAAATGAGAGCTATTTGCATGTCTGAACATGCTCAGTTGTGCTGGCACCTAGCTGTACAAAAATGGGGAATTTATCTCTTCTCAGACGTTTAAAGATATTTCAGTGTAGAAATCACTTTTTCAGAGTTTCAGAGTTTCACAGTTTAAAAGCAGATTATCTTTAAATAATATACCGCATATTTCAGTACCATTTAGGCAATTATATCATGCTCTAAACATTATTTCCATGTGCACTACTCCAGGTTTTAGCAAAGTAAGGGTTTGGGCGCTATTTGTTTTCAGGGAACTATAATAAATTTGATTTTGGGAGTATTTTTTTTTCCGGTGCTATAGTGAAAACCATTTTAGTGCTAATAGGCGCCATGGCACTATAGTAAATGACCCCCTGTAAGGCTTAGTGCTGTGCGGGTGGTACAGCTTTAAGTAGGGGTGGGGGTCATGGTCATGGGGGTCATGGAGTTCCAGCTGACAAAAAAACAGAGAAAAAGGTGAATTCTTCAATGAGGAACATGCAGTAGTCAGATCATGAAAATATTATTTATTGAAAAAAACTCACTTTAAACACCAATCCAGAAAAAGATATCCTGAAAAAACAGGTACCATCACCAATTTAAAATTGACAACTAGGTCATACACAGACGCAGATGGCCACCTAATCAAGCCAACCAATCACACCACATCTATAAACTCATGCATGATAATGTAATACATAGAACTGCAATTAGATACACTGATAAGCTAGAGTCCATAGATTCCAGGAAACAGCAACATGTAGCGTTGAGGGTTCCCCAGATGGTGTTGGGTAACTGACGTGATCGGCCCAGTGGGGATCTTTGGGGAACGGGAAACCCAGGACAATTCACTGGGAGGGAGGAGGGGAGGAGGAGAGAACGGCCCTTCAGGTGAAAACCAGGGACAGAGGGACCCGGGGCTAGTTCAGCAATGGCTGAGAAGATATGCAGGGGTACACAGCTGTGTAATGGCAGTCTCTCTGTTTGAGTAGTGGTTCACTGGAGGCCAAATCTGGTGAGAGGACGGAAAATGAAAATATACAGGGTTAGGGAGTGGTGAAGTGAGGGCTTGGGACAAGCTGGATGGCTTACTGGATCGACCGGATAGCATGTGGTGGACATCAAGTGATCATAAAGAATAACCGTCCCCAGCTGGGGATATGAACAGGTAAGGTCTCACCCAGAGCTGGCTGCGGTCCACGTCAGGAGCAGACGACTCCCAGACTCCCAGTTGCACAGAGTTCCGTCCCTTAGGAGAGCATCCTCAATAGGTATCCAGTAGCGGTGTCTTGAGAATGAGGTAGATAGAAAGGTGAATGCAGCAAATAACACCGACTCTCCTCACACACAGTAAGCTCCCCTCGTGCTGTTCCCGCGGGCTGATTCAAACAGCCAATACGTTCCCGGGCCAATGATGTCAGGGCTGGTGGGTGGAACTGCAAGTCTGAAGGAGCGCTATGGACAGCGTGATGGCGTCATGCTGACGCGTTTCATCCGTAACTTGGATTTCATCAGAGCATGCGCAGTAGCTAGATTCGTCGTCTTATAAAGCATCAAGGCGGAACCACGTACGGGCTTCACGTCTTGTTGTCCTAGCTACGGCATTGATCACTGACAGCCACACACGTAAACAGATAATTAAAAGCACATACGTAATAGGGGCGGGTCCGTGAGTACGTGCAGACAGGAAGGAAGGTTGAAAGAAAAGGTGACAACATAAGTGAAAGCCCCAATAGAAGAATTAAAAGGGAAGGAAGGTAGAACAATAATAACAAAACAAGAGCACTAGCGTAGAAAAGAAAGAAAGAAAAAAGGAGAGAAAAGGAAAAGAAAGGGGGAGGGGGAAAGGAAAACAAACCAAAATTGGATGGACGATCAATGAGACGTACGATTGGAAAATAGATGAAGGTGACCAAGGGAGAAGCTGTTAGTGCTGGGGTTACTGAATTGATGACATACTGGGTAGACTTCGACAGGACAATCCAGCAGTAAGAAGGAGAGAATGAACAATGTAATAAATGAGCTACTGTGTGAGAAACACAGCAAGGTTGCACTCATTATTCAACCCATGTGGGTGCATACTGTTAATATTGTATATCCACATTTTCTCCTTCTGGTACAGTATCCTGTCGAAGTCACCCCTTCTTTGTGGAAGGTTAAGTCTATAAATGCCTTTGAAAGAAAGCCCGTCGGGCTTCCCTCCATGGCATTGAAGAAAATGTAGAGGAATGGGTCGTTCATCATCCTTAGCAAGGATGCTCTGAATATGTTCACCCATTCTGACCTTCAACTGTCTCTTTGTTTTACCTACATAGTGTTTCCCACATGGGCAGGTAAGCAGGTAAATAACCCTGGTAGTATTACAATTGATAAAGTTATCTATTGTAAAATACTTTTTGCCCTCAGAGTCGGTAAAGGTATCGGTACGTTCAACATACTTGCAGACCGAACAGTGGCCACATTTGAACATACCTTTCATGGGAGGTAATTGGGTAAGCCAGTTGGAAGTGGGTGATCTTGTATACTCGGAATGTATAAGGCTATCTTTTAAATTTTTAGAACGGCGGGCCGTCAAAAGTGGTCTAGTGCCAACTATTTTGCCCAGGGTGGGAGACTCAGACAGAATATGCCAATGTTGGTTGAGTATGGACCTCACTTGGTCCCAGTGGGCACCATATTTGGTGATAATCCTGAGGGGCGCCTGTGAATCTTTGGGGAGCACAGGGTCCTTCTTCTTAAGGAGTATTGGCCGTTCCGTCTGAGTCGCCCTCCTTCTGGCCTCCCTGATGCAGGAATGAGAGTAGCCTCTCTCTCTGAATCTTTTATAAAGCTCCCTTGATTCAGCAGCAAAGTCCTCTTGATTAGAGCAGTTTCTACGGGCTCTAAGAAATTGGCCCACTGGAATTGCCTTAATGAGGGATTTGGGATGATCACTTGAGGCCAGAAGAAGTGTATTTGCTGCTGTGGGCTTTCTAAAGGTCTTGGTTTTAATCAGACCATTGTTAACTTGTATGGTTAAATCAAGAAACGAGAGGGTGTGGGGACTGGAGGAAAAGGTAAGTCTAATGTTTCGATCGTTGGAATTCAGCTCATCCATGAATAACTGCAGTTCAAGTTCGGAGCCACCCCAAATCATGAGGACATCATCAATGTACCTCAGCCACATGAGACAGTGGCCGAGGTACATTGACGAGGGATAAACTAGCTCTTCCTCCCACATACCCAGATGTAAACAGGCATACGAGGGTGCCCATGGAGCTCCCATGGAGGTCCCCCTTATTTGCTGGTAGAAGGCTCCCAGGAATTGGAAGCAGTTATGCTCAAGTAGAAAGGTGAGAATTTCACCTATGAATTCGTTCTGCTGTCCAAGAGATGGGAACCTCCGCTCAAGGAAAAACTGAACTGCACGTAAACCCCAAGTATGGGGTATGGATGTGTACAGAGATTCAACATCAATCCCTACTAAAAGTGCTCCAGAAGGCACGGTCACGGAATCAAGTTGCCGCAAAACATCCCTAGTGGGAAACACTATGTAGGTAAAACAAAGAGACAGTTGAAGGTCAGAATGGGTGAACATATTCAGAGCATCCTTGCTAAGGATGATGAACGACCCATTCCTCTACATTTTCTTCAATGCCATGGAGGGAAGCCCGACGGGCTTTCTTTCAAAGGCATTTATAGACTTAACCTTCCACAAAGAAGGGGTGACTTCGACAGGATACTGTACCAGAAGGAGAAAATGTGGATATACAATATTAACAGTATGCACCCACATGGGTTGAATAATGAGTGCAACCTTGCTGTGTTTCTCACACAGTAGCTCATTTATTACATTGTTCATTCTCTCCTTCTTACTGCTGGATTGTCCTGTCGAAGTCTACCCAGTATGTCATCAATTCAGTAACCCCAGCACTAACAGCTTCTCCCTTGGTCACCTTCATCTATTTTCCAATCGTACGTCTCATTGATCGTCCATCCAATTTTGGTTTGTTTTCCTTTCCCCCTCCCCCTTTCTTTTCCTTTTCTCTCCTTTTTTCTTTCTTTCTTTTCTACGCTAGTGCTCTTGTTTTGTTATTATTGTTCTACCTTCCTTCCCTTTTAATTCTTCTATTGGGGCTTTCACTTATGTTGTCACCTTTTCTTTCAACCTTCCTTCCTGTCTGCACGTACTCACGGACCCGCCCCTATTACGTATGTGCTTTTAATTATCTGTTTACGTGTGTGGCTGTCAGTGATCAATGCCATAGCTAGGACAACAAGACGTGAAGCCCGTACGTGGTTCCGCCTTGATGCTTTATAAGACGACGAATCTAGCTACTGCGCATGCTCTGATGAAATCCAAGTTACGGATGAAACGCGTCAGCATGACGCCATCACGCTGTCCATAGCGCTCCTTCAGACTTGCAGTTCCACCCACCAGCCCTGACATCATTGGCCCGGGAACGTATTGGCTGTTTGAATCAGCCCGCGGGAACAGCACGAGGGGAGCTTACTGTGTGTGAGGAGAGTCGGTGTTATTTGCTGCATTCACCTTCCTATCTACCTCATTCTCAAGACACCGCTACTGGATACCTATTGAGGATGCTCTCCTAAGGGACGGAACTCTGTGCAACTGGGAGTCTGGGAGTCGTCTGCTCCTGACGTGGACCGCAGCCAGCTCTGGGTGAGACCTTACCTGTTCATATCCCCAGCTGGGGACGGTTATTCTTTATGATCACTTGATGTCCACCACATGCTATCCGGTCGATCCAGTAAGCCATCCAGCTTGTCCCAAGCCCTCACTTCACCACTCCCTAACCCTGTATATTTTCATTTTCTGTCCTCTCACCAGATTTGGCCTCCAGTGAACCACTACTCAAACAGAGAGACTGCCATTACACAGCTGTGTACCCCTGCATATCTTCTCAGCCATTGCTGAACTAGCCCCGGGTCCCTCTGTCCCTGGTTTTCACCTGAAGGGCCGTTCTCTCCTCCTCCCCTCCTCCCTCCCAGTGAATTGTCCTGGGTTTCCCGTTCCCCAAAGATCCCCACTGGGCCGATCACGTCAGTTACCCAACACCATCCGGGGAACCCTCAACGCTACATGTTGCTGTTTCCTGGAATCTATGGACTCTAGCTTATCAGTGTATCTAATTGCAGTTCTATGTATTACATTATCATGCATGAGTTTATAGATGTGGTGTGATTGGTTGGCTTGATTAGGTGGCCATCTGCGTCTGTGTATGACCTAGTTGTCAATTTTAAATTGGTGATGGTACCTGTTTTTTCAGGATATCTTTTTCTGGATTGGTGTTTAAAGTGAGTTTTTTTCAATAAATAATATTTTCATGATCTGACTACTGCATGTTCCTCATTGAAGAATTCACCTTTTTCTCTGTTTTTTTGTCATATGTTCCATGAATTCAGAGGAACACACCCACTATACTTGGTGTTAGCAATTGTCTGTAGATCTACTAAGACAGGGCTTAATTCTGCCTTTAGTCTGCTAATTATATTTGCCAACAGAGTGTTTTAGTTCCTTTTACCCTTTTTTCTTTTGATTATATTCTTGTGGGATTAGACTTCCCTTCCTGAACTTCACTCTGCATAATCACTTACGCCAATCCGTACCATCTACCAGCCTCTTTTATCTGTGGCCGGGTCCGTGACTACCCATTCCTTTTGTTTTTTAGTCCCTTTTCCTTCGTTTTTTGTCTCTATTTCTTGTGTTTATTTTTTGTCCTTCTTTTTTCCCCCTTTTTTTCGTCTTTAATTAAATTGCTTTTCACTTCTTTTTATTCTTTATTGGTATGGCCTATCAGTTAGATGATGATATTGAACGAGAGATTCAGTCAGCTTTTGCCAGTGACCAACCTACCCCAAGAGACGGTGAAGATACACTTCAGTCTCTGTTCAAAAATCATAAAAGATTGACCATAAAATTTCTAAATAGGAAATGGGACATTTCGTCCCTAAAATCCCATATTGAAAGAGGCATTATCCCACGGGGTTTGAGAGAACGTGTCACTCCAGCCGGACATCTCCATACTCCTCGGTTTATTGAGGCATGGAAAGCCAGCTGTGTCAAACGTGGCTTAGAAATTATGCAAATGATTGTTGATGAAGAACAAATACAGCTGAATGAGATTAAGGCAGACATTGAAGTGAGTGCTGGGTTACTTGAACCTTTCAAAACGAACCCCCTGTTTGACAAACACAATGATCTCCTTAAAAAAGAAGTAGAGAAAACACAAAAAAACCTAAAAAGTCATAAACAGGACAAATTTAAGCAAAATCTACAGGATCTGGAACGAGGTGATCTCTTTGATCCCACAATTCATGTGGGCAGAAGTAGATCCCGTCGAAGTAGGGGTAGACACAACAGCTCTAAAACCAAATATAATCATCATTCATCTTCTGAAAGCGATAGTGAACGTAAAGAGCTTTCAGTGACTTTTTTAGACAAAGACCCACTGCTCACAGACAACCCTACTACCTCCTCAGGGAAAGTGCAATCAAGTCTAAGGGGTTCAAAAACCATACACCAGTCCCCTCCCCACCAGGGAAGGGCACGAGAAACACGCAGGAGTCAGCGACAATTGAGGAACAAAACACACAGAACATAATGTACCCCATTATTACTCCTGACCCAACCACCTCAATTTCCCTGGCAGACATGAAGGTAGTTAACCTTACCCAGTTCCCTTTAAACGAACATCATCTGTCACTACTTAAAAAGGGCCTCTCTTTCTCCCCCAGATCTGGGATGAATGAGTTTGAGGTTTATAAAGATATTTCTCTCTTCCTCAGAAAGGTAATTTTTAAATACTGGCATTCATCTAGAGAGGATAGGTCTCAACAGACACCCCTAGATCGGGAAGAGGGGAAGGCCCTTGATGCTCTAATCTCCCTCCTACAGGAGAATTCCGAGTTTGACTCGGATACTGAGACTTTAAGCTACCAACATGCATTGACCCGTTCGGCAAATTTGCCTATTAGGTCTACCAAAATGCCTCCACTTTCCAAGTACAAACCCATTGAATTTTTTCTAAATCAAGTTAAGAGGGATCTTTCCAAAGTAAATTGGAAATATAGGGGACTGGATAACATATCACCTGAGGAAAGAAAAGCGTTGAAGGAGCTTGAAGAAGCTCCCGGCATCGTCATTAAGGGCAGTGACAAGGGAGGTAATGTTGTTCTCCTAACCGAGAGGCAATATGAGTGTGAAGTCAAAAGATTACTTACAGATGAATCCACTTACCGTAAGCTCCACTCTAATCCTTTCACTACCATTGTCAATGCCCTTAATCGCCTTCTAAGCCTCGGCCTGGAGGAAAAGCTGATCACTAAAAAAGAATTCAATTATCTGCGTGTACAACAGTTCAACACCCCTACATTTTATATCATTCCCAAGCTCCACAAGTCCCTGCAAAACCCCCCCGGCAGACCTATTGTGTCTGCCGTTAATGGTCCCCTCGAAAAAGTGGGCAAGTTCATTGATGCCCTCATCAAGGACCTGTTATTTGACCTACCTTCGTTTGTACAAGACACTAGGGATGTTTTGCGGCAACTTGATTCCGTGACCGTGCCTTCTGGAGCACTTTTAGTAGGGATTGATGTTGAATCTCTGTACACATCCATACCCCATACCTGGGGTTTACGTGCAGTTCAGTTTTTCCTTGAGCGGAGGTTCCCATCTCTTGGACAGCAGAACGAATTCATAGGTGAAATTCTCACCTTTCTACTTGAGCATAACTGCTTCCAATTCCTGGGAGCCTTCTACCAGCAAATAAGGGGGACCTCCATGGGAGCTCCGTGGGCACCCTCGTATGCCTGTTTACATCTGGGTATGTGGGAGGAAGAGCTAGTTTATCCCTCGTCAATGTACCTCGGCCACTGTCTCATGTGGCTGAGGTACATTGATGATGTCCTCATGATTTGGGGTGGCTCCGAACTTGAACTGCAGTTATTCATGGATGAGCTGAATTCCAACGATCGAAACATTAGACTTACCTTTTCCTCCAGTCCCCACACCCTCTCGTTTCTTGATTTAACCATACAAGTTAACAATGGTCTGATTAAAACCAAGACCTTTAGAAAGCCCACAGCAGCAAATACACTTCTTCTGGCCTCAAGTGATCATCCCAAATCCCTCATTAAGGCAATTCCAGTGGGCCAATTTCTTAGAGCCCGTAGAAACTGCTCTAATCAAGAGGACTTTGCTGCTGAATCAAGGGAGCTTTATAAAAGATTCAGAGAGAGAGGCTACTCTCATTCCTGCATCAGGGAGGCCAGAAGGAGGGCGACTCAGACGGAACGGCCAATACTCCTTAAGAAGAAGGACCCTGTGCTCCCCAAAGATTCACAGGCGCCCCTCAGGATTATCACCAAATATGGTGCCCACTGGGACCAAGTGAGGTCCATACTCAACCAACATTGGCATATTCTGTCTGAGTCTCCCACCCTGGGCAAAATAGTTGGCACTAGACCACTTTTGACGGCCCGCCGTTCTAAAAATTTAAAAGATAGCCTTATACATTCCGAGTATACAAGATCACCCACTTCCAACTGGCTTACCCAATTACCTCCCATGAAAGGTATGTTCAAATGTGGCCACTGTTCGGTCTGCAAGTATGTTGAACGTACCGATACCTTTACCGACTCTGAGGGCAAAAAGTATTTTACAATAGATAACTTTATCAATTGTAATACTACCAGGGTTATTTACCTGCTTACCTGCCCATGTGGGAAACACTATGTAGGTAAAACAAAGAGACAGTTGAAGGTCAGAATGGGTGAACATATTCAGAGCATCCTTGCTAAGGATGATGAACGACCCATTCCTCTACATTTTCTTCAATGCCATGGAGGGAAGCCCGACGGGCTTTCTTTCAAAGGCATTTATAGACTTAACCTTCCACAAAGAAGGGGTGACTTCGACAGGATACTGTACCAGAAGGAGAAAATGTGGATATACAATATTAACAGTATGCACCCACATGGGTTGAATAATGAGTGCAACCTTGCTGTGTTTCTCACACAGTAGCTCATTTATTACATTGTTCATTCTCTCCTTCTTACTGCTGGATTGTCCTGTCGAAGTCTACCCAGTATGTCATCAATTCAGTAACCCCAGCACTAACAGCTTCTCCCTTGGTCACCTTCATCTATTTTCCAATCGTACGTCTCATTGATCGTCCATCCAATTTTGGTTTGTTTTCCTTTCCCCCTCCCCCTTTCTTTTCCTTTTCTTTCCTTTTTTCTTTCTTTCTTTTCTACGCTAGTGCTCTTGTTTTGTTATTATTGTTCTACCTTCCTTCCCTTTTAATTCTTCTATTGGGGCTTTCACTTATGTTGTCACCTTTTCTTTCAACCTTCCTTCCTGTCTGCACGTACTCACGGACCCGCCCCTATTACGTATGTGCTTTTAATTATCTGTTTACGTGTGTGGCTGTCAGTGATCAATGCCGTAGCTAGGACAACAAGACGTGAAGCTCGTACGTGGTTCCGCCTTGATGCTTTATAAGACGACGAATCTAGCTACTGCGCATGCTCTGATGAAATCCAAGTTACGGATGAAACGCGTCAGCATGACGCCATCACGCTGTCCATAGCGCTCCTTCAGACTTGCAGTTCCACCCACCAGCCCTGACATCATTGGCCCGGGAACGTATTGGCTGTTTGAATCAGCCCGCGGGAACAGCACGAGGGGAGCTTACTGTGTGTGAGGAGAGTCGGTGTTATTTGCTGCATTCACCTTTCTATCTACCTCATTCTCAAGACACCGCTACTGGATACCTATTGAGGATGCTCTCCTAAGGGACGGAACTCTGTGCAACTGGGAGTCTGGGAGTCGTCTGCTCCTGACGTGGACCGCAGCCAGCTCTGGGTGAGACCTTACCTGTTCATATCCCCAGCTGGGGACGGTTATTCTTTATGATCACTTGATGTCCACCACATGCTATCCGGTCGATCCAGTAAGCCATCCAGCTTGTCCCAAGCCCTCACTTCACCACTCCCTAACCCTGTATATTTTCATTTTCCGTCCTCTCACCAGATTTGGCCTCCAGTGAACCACTACTCAAACAGAGAGACTGCCATTACACAGCTGTGTACCCCTGCATATCTTCTCAGCCATTGCTGAACTAGCCCCGGGTCCCTCTGTCCCTGGTTTTCACCTGAAGGGCCGTTCTCTCCTCCTCCCCTCCTCCCTCCCAGTGAATTGTCCTGGGTTTCCCGTTCCCCAAAGATCCCCACTGGGCCGATCACGTCAGTTACCCAACACCATCCGGGGAACCCTCAACGCTACATGTTGCTGTTTCCTGGAATCTATGGACTCTAGCTTATCAGTGTATCTAATTGCAGTTCTATGTATTACATTATCATGCATGAGTTTATAGATGTGGTGTGATTGGTTGGCTTGATTAGGTGGCCATCTGCGTCTGTGTATGACCTAGTTGTCAATTTTAAATTGGTGATGGTACCTGTTTTTTCAGGATATCTTTTTCTGGATTGGTGTTTAAAGTGAGTTTTTTTCAATAAATAATATTTTCATGATCTGACTACTGCATGTTCCTCATTGAAGAATTCACCTTTTTCTCTGTTTTTTTGTCATATGTTCCATGAATTCAGAGGAACACACCCACTATACTTGGTGTTAGCAATTGTCTGTAGATCTACTAAGACAGGGCTTAATTCTGCCTTTAGTCTGCTAATTATATTTGCCAACAGAGTGTTTTAGTTCCTTTTACCCTTTTTTCTTTTGATGGAGTTCCAGCTGCAAAATGTTTTTTTTTTTTAAGTCAGCAACTACAAACACTGCACCTGCTGACTTTTAATAAGGACACTTACCTATTCAGGGAGCCCGCAATGTTGGCTCCCTGGAGGCCGATCCGTCAATCAGATTGGGTGCAGGCGCCACCATACCAACTAAGAGAAGCCGGAAGTGAAGCCTTCAGGCTTCACTGATGGTTTCCTACTGCGCATGCACGAGTCGCACGATGCTTCCTAAATGGCCCCGTCATCTTCTGGGACACACTGGGAGAAGAGGACGTGATGCACTGGGCAATGGTAATGCTAGGGCAGAAGTACACAAGGTACTTCATAAAAGGTAAGGAAAAAAAAACTACCCAAAATCAAATGGTGGAGGGGTTGTCATTCCTTTAAGATAAAGTTATAAAAGTGGGTGGAACTCTATTTTAATCAGTCTGGGTCTCCAAGGATATTTTGTGGGGAACAACAGGTAGTCTGGGGATGTCTCTGGATTCAAAGTGCGTATTGCAGTCAGAAACATGTTTTTTTTGTTTTGTTTTTTTTTTACCACTGCCTGACTACATAAAAAATAGCTAGGAGTTGGGTTTTAACTGATTACAACTATTTTTGTCCTGACAGAATCTTACCAGTTAAAATCTAATGTCTGAGAGTTAGATGCAATGGTAATGTATAGCTAACACCTATTGCTAACCTCCTGTTATCAGTCAAACATGCATGATGTGTTTGCCTACAGATTCTTTGGTCAAGGGTCATTATTTCATCTAAGGCTTTTATATAGTTGCCCCTAAAAAAATATATTAACCTGGTCTTTAACCACTTGACAACTGGGCACTTAAACCCCCTTCCTAACCAGACCAATTTTCAGCTTTCGGTGCTCTCACATTTTGAATGACAATTACTCAGTCATGCAACACTGTACCCATATGAAATTTTTGTCCTTTTTTTCACACAAATAGAGCTTTCTTTTGGTGGTATTTAATCACCGTTGGTTTTTTTATTTTTTGCGCTATAAAAGAAAAAAGACTGAAAATTTGGTAAAAAAATGAAATTTTCTTTGTTTCTGTTATAAAATTTAGCAAATTTAGTAATTTTTCTTTGTAAATTTTGGCCACAATTTATACTGCTACATATCTTTGGTAAAAATAAGTACAAATCGGTGTAAATTATTTGGTCTTTGTGAAAGTTATAGAGTCCAAAAGCTATGGTGCCAATATCTGAAAATTGATCACACCTGAATTACTGACGGCCTATCTATATTCTTGAGACCTTAACATGCCAGAAAAGTACAAATACTCCCCAAATGACCCCTTTTTGGAAAGAAGACATTCCAAGGTATTTAGTAAGGGGCATGGTGAGTTTTTTGAAGTTGTCATTTTTTCCCACGATTCTTTGCAAAATCAAGATTTTTTTTTTTATTTTTTTTTTTCCACAAAAATGTCATATTAGCAGGTTATTTCTCACACACCACATATGCATACCACAAATGACACCCCAAAACACATTCTGCTATTACTCCCGAGTACGGCGATACCACATGTGTGAGACTTTTACACAGCGTGGCCACATAGAGAGGCCCAACATGCACGGAGCACCTCCAGGCGTTCTGGAGCACCCAGGCCAATTCTGACATTTCTCTCCTACATGTAAAAATCATCATTTATTTGCTAGAAAATTACATAGAACCCCAAAACACTTTTTTTTTGCAAAGATCCTAGAGAATACAATGGCGGTCGTTGCAACTTTTTATCTTGCACGGTATTTGCGCAGCAATTTTTTGAACGCTTTTTTTTTGGGAAAAAAAACAGTTATTGTGGGGTGTTGCAGAGTATTGCAGGGTGTTGTGGAGTAGTACAGAATATTGCAGAGTATTGCGGGGTGTTGCGGAGTAGTGCAAAGTATTGCGGGGTGTTGCGGAGTAGTGCAGAGTATTGTGGGGTATTGCAGAGTATTGTGGGGTATTGCAGAGTATTGTGGGGTGTTGCGGAGTAGTGCAGAGTATTGCAGAGCATTGTGGGGTATTGCAGAGCATTGTGGGGTATTGCAGAGCATTGTGGGGTATTGCAGAGTATTGCAGAGCATTGTGGGGTATTGCAGAGTATTGTGGGGTATTGCAGAGTATTGTGGGGTGTTGCGGGGTATTGCAGAGCATTGTGGGGTATTGCAGAGTATTGCAGAGCATTGTGGGGTATTGCAGAGTATTGTGGGGTGTTGCGGAGTAGTGCAGAGTATTGCAGAGCATTGTGGGGTATTGCAGAGTATTGTGGGGTATTGCAGAGTATTGCAGAGCATTGTGGGGTATTGCAGAGTATTGTGGGGTATTGCAGAGTATTGTGGGGTATTGCAGAGTATTGTGGGGTATTGCAGAGTATTGCAGAGTATTGTGGGGTATTGCAGAGTATTGTGGGGTATTGCAGAGTATTGTGGGGTGTTGCGGAGTAGTGCAGAGTATTGCAGAGTATTGTGGGGTATGGCAGAGTATTGCAGAGCATTGTGGGGTATTGCAGAGTATTGCAGAGCATTGTGGGGTATTGCAGAGTATTGTGGGGTATTGCGGAGTAGTGCAGAGTATTGCAGAGCATTGTGGGGTATTGCAGAGTATTGCAGAGCATTGTGGGGTATTGCAGAGTATTGTGGGGTGTTGCAGAGTAGTGCAGAGTATTGCAGAGCATTGTGGGGTATTGCAGAGTATTGTGGGGTGTTGCAGAGTAGTGCAGAGTATTGCAGAGCATTGTGGGGTATTGCAGAGTATTGTGGGGTGTTGCAGAGTAGTGCAGAGTATTGCAGAGCATTGTGGGGTATTATAGTATGGAGGGATGGCTGATCATGGTGGGATGGATGGATGGATGTGACTGTATTTGTCACAGAGCAGCTTTGTGGGCACTACAGATGCAGCCCACAAGGCTGCTACCATCCGATCCCTCCCCCGCCCCTCCCCCTCTGTACCGATCGGCACACAGAGGGGAGGGAGGAACCGGCGTCATGACATGACGCCGGTTTGTTTACATGTGATCGCTCCGTCATTTGACGGAGCGATCACATGGTAAACGGCCACGATTAGCGGCCGTTCACCGTGATCAGTGATGCGCCGGGTCCTCTGGACCCGGCGGTCACGGAAGTTCTCGGGTGCACGCCCCAGGGGGCGCGCGAGAGTAGTATTCTGGGAGGACGTCCATGGACGCCCTCCCAGGATAAGCCGACCGCGCTGTGGCCGTCTTTCGGCCATGGCCCGGTCGGCATGTGGTTAAACCAGTCTATAGGAGGAATTAAAGTGTTTGTTACCCAAACATTTTATATTCCCAATATGTGCCTGCTTTACCATGTAGTTATATGAAAAAAGTATCCTGATCTCTTTGTATTGCTTCCTTTGTGTGAAATCCCTGGTGTTCTGCCAGTCCTTCTGCTCTCCTTTTTTTTAAAAATTAACCACTCTAGGCATGAGTGCACAGTGTGGTCAGTTCTCTAGCTATGTTGGGAACTCAGCCTGCTCTCCTCTAATTGTCCTTACATGCCCCCCCCGCACAGGCTTTCAATGGGATGACCAGTTTGCTGTTGCTTCTCCCCCCTCCCCCCCTCCCGCTCTTATGCAGCTGACAGCAGAAGGAACAGAGGAAAAGTAATATAACTTATATAAAGGGGGGGAAAATTTATTTATATTGCTTTTTTATATCTACACACAAATGTTTTGCCTTTCATTTCTATTTTAAACTAAATGGTTGTTTTACAAGCTGATCATTTACAATCACTTTAAGTAAGAAAGTAACATTTATTTGCACCTTATATTCAACTCCTCCAACTTCCAAGCATTACATGTTTAGTGTAGCTGCTGCTTAAAGTTCCAAGATGAAAAAATGACTTTCCTCCTAAGTATTACTTTTAGTTTATTTTATTTACGGTGGCAAATATATCCTATTGCTCTATTTATTGCTTTTTGGTGCTTTCATGATTGAAAAACACTTCCTTTTGCTTATGTTTATAAGTAAATAAAAAGTGAATTGAGAATTTGATTTGCTGTGCAACTCATGTAATTTGCCTCAATAAAAGTAAATTGCAAAATAAATTTGTATTAGAAAGTTTTGCTTGTAAAACAATTTTAAAAAGTACAGTTTCTAAATGGTGTCATATTAGTTAATAGAAAGAAGGGGGATGCATTTAAATGCAGAGATGCTCTACTACCGCTTAAGTGACAAGATTTCATTTTTAGGCATAGATTTCTCATCGCACTAAATGACTTTTTAGTTGGCCTGTAAATCTTACATATTGTCCTTTTCCCTGAAGAGGAAAAACGTACGTACTTTTGGCTCTGTCATTAAATTTTACAGCCCAGTGATAATAAAATACCCAAAAAGCTATTTCATAACCTTTTAGCAAGATGAATAGATGGATTCAGAATAGGAAAATGTATTTGGTCATGGAACTTCTCTAACATATGTCCCCACATAATTGGTGACAGATCTATTAGCTGCAATATGAAATGCACAAAACTGAGTTTTATGCAGTTATTCCATTTTAAGTTTATTTTTCTTAAAAAAAGGACAAACAGAGGTTAAACAGCATGCCAGTTTTAGTGTTGGTACATACGAGAGAAAAAAAAATTCGGGTAAAAGTGTATAAACTCAGTAAACATGAACAAAGATAAAATGTGAACTAGCAGCATAGCATAATGCAATATTTTTTTGAAAGCAGAGATCTAGACAAAACTATTTTTTGTTTTACTTTGGGATATAATAGTGAAGGGTTATTTGTTGGGGCACAGATAACAATAAAACCCTGACAGAGTCTTTAACTCTGAAAGTACAGTTATTCTTCAGTCCTCTGATTATCAGTTTTTATATGTTTATATGTATTGTATAGGGTAGGAAATATTTTTCTGCTAATCCAGTATCCCCTTGGGTATTTATTAGGCTGGATGGAACATATTATGATATGGTCGGAAATGTACTTACTAATAGTCATGAGTTGAAAATACTTGCGTTTGGTAAGTGGGGAGTTCCCTTAAATTTTGAAGGTTAATCCAAACCTCAAGTCAATGGGAGTAAAGTCTTTAAAATCTGTTTCTTTCATGTTACAGACTAATAGGCAAGGTATAGATGAGAAATGGTATGGGGAGTTGGGCACTGCCCTGGGAAATGTAAAGAAGAAAAATGTTGAGCCATACTGTTTAAAAGGAGCAGTGATTTTATTAAATAAATGAAATATTAAAGATGCTCAATTAAATAAATAACATGCTTGGGGTATGCCTTAAACCTGCCTATGAAGTGGCATATCTGTAGAACGTATACAATGTGCTACAGAAGAAGTGACATTAAAAAAAAAAAAAAAAGATTTCTTTGTAAAAAAAATGGCATGGAGACCAAAAAGCAAAAAAACAAAACAAATGGCATGGTGTTCCCCCCAAAATCCACATTAGACCCTTCAGGTCTGATATGGATCTTAAGGGTATAACCCAGGCAAAAAACAATAATAAGTGGTGTGGGGTCTCCCCAAAATCCATACTGTCAGAGACTATACTCACCGAGGCTGAGATGCCGAGAGCGGCTCGCCCTTACGACCACGCGCATCCGACCCCTGGAGGTGATACAGGGAGTTGGGGGCACGCGGAGGCACGGGCTTCCGGAAGGGACTGGATTCCTGAAGGAAGTCCGTGAGCTGGGGACACAGGAGAAGCTGCAAACAAATGGTTAGCTGAAACTGGGGTATCTGGCAAGAGCAAGTCCGTGTAACAGGCTGAGATCAGGGGTATCAGGCAGACAAGAGGTATCCGTAAAACAAGCAAAGGTCAGAGGTATCCGGCAGGCAGAGAGAGAGTCCGTTTACTTAGCAGAGGTCAGGGGTATCCAGCAGGCAGAGAGAGAGTCCGTTTAACTTAGCAGAGGTCAGGGGTATCTGGCAGGCAGAGAGAGAGAGTATCCGTTTAACTTAGCAGAGGTCTAGGGGATCCAGCAGGCAGAGAGAAGCACAGGGAATACACTAGGGACACTAGGTACAGGACAGGGCACAGCTGACGACTAACCAGCAACCCGACTGGGCGCTGGAGCCGTCAGAAGTAGCCCACCGGCGAGCGCGTCAGCGTGACGCGCCGCTGGGCACCCGCACGGCCACGGCGCGCACACGGGGACCGCCGTGCACCCGCGCGCGCCGCACCACTGGGCCGCAAACGAGTGCACGGCGCAGCGTGAGTCCTCCGCGCATGCGCCGTGGAGCCCGGCGGACGGAGGCGGCTTGTGCCTCCTGACAGTGCCCCCCTCCTAAGGGCGGACACTGAACACCCAGACTGGACATCACTTCCGGGTGGTCTCGGTGGAAAGCTTGAATTAAGCGTGGTGCATGTAGGTTCCTTGCAGGTTCCCAAGAGTTGTCCTCAGGTGGATAACCCTTCCACTGGATCAGATACTGCAGTTGTCTGCCCTTCTTCCTACAGTTAAGGATGGACTCCACCTCAAATTCATTCTCTCCATCCACCCTAACTGGTGGCGGAGGAAGCTCCCCTCTTTCCGGAAAAGTGTTGTCCACCACAGGCTTTAGTAAGGACACGTGGAAGACAGGGTGGATCCTATAAGTCTTTGGTAGTGCTAGCTCCATAGCCACAGGGTTGATAATCCTCTTGATGGGGAAAGGACCAATAAACTTGGGTCCCAATTTCCGTGAAGGCACGGATAGTTTAAGGTTGGTAGTGGATAACCAGACTTCCTCTCCAAGTTTAAAGGTTGGATCTTTCCCCCTGCCTCGGTCATATTGCTCTTTGTAATCCGTTTGAGCCCTCTGCAACATGTCCTGAATCTTTTGGAAATTTGCCTGTAAGGAGGTCACTCTGTCATGCACGGCAGGGACTGCTATTTCGGGAACATCGTTGGACAGGAAGGTGGGATGGAAACCACAATTTGCCCAAAAAGGCGTTTGGTTAGTAGCGGTGTGAACAGAATTGTTATACGCAAATTCTGCGTATGGGAGAAGGCTTGCCCAGTCATCTTGAGATCCCGAGCAGAAGCACCGCAGATATTGCTCTAGGGTCTGGTTCGTCCTCTCCGTTTGGCCGTTACTCTGAGGATGGTAGGCTGATGAGAGGCAGACTTTGATATTTAAGGCTTTGCAGAGCTCCCTCCAAAATTTAGACGTAAATTGTACACCCCTGTCCGATACGATGTTCTTTGGTACGCCATGGAGCCTGATGATTTCTTTGAGAAAAATATTGGCAGTCTCTAAGGCCGAGGGGGTGCCCTTCATGGGCAAAAAATGGGCCATCTTGGAGAGACGGTCAACCACGACAAAAATAGTGGTAAAGCCCCCCGAGGCTGGCAGGTCTACTATGAAGTCCATGGAGACGTCAGACCATGGTCGTTCAGGGATCGGTAGGGGTCTTAGTAAACCCCAGGACTTAGTGTTTCGCCCCTTGTTCCGCTGACACGGAGGGCAGGATGCCACATACTTCTTGCAATCCTGTCTCCACCCAGGCCACCAAAAGGAACGGGAAACCAGCTCAGACGTCTTTCTTACTCCAAAATGCCCTGCGAGTCTATGGTCGTGGCACATCTGAAGGGTTAGTGACCGTGTCTCCCGAGGTACAAAAATTTTTCCACGAATCCAGAAGAAATTACCATTTCTCTTCAGGGACTGTACCTCTGGTTCCGTGCAAGAATTGGATGATGATTTGATGGATGACATCAAATCCACTTGTGCCACCCCAAGGAAGTTTTGGGACGAGAGGATAGTATCAGGTTCTGACGTCTGGGACTCTGCCGAGAACATCCGTGAGAGTGCGTCTGCCTTTCCATTCTTTGAGCCGGGTCTATAGGATATGTGGAAGTTGAAGCGGGAGAAAAAGAGAGCCCAGCGGGCTTGTCTAGGTCTTAATCGCTTTGCTGTCCGTAAGTACTCAAGGTTCTTATGATCTGTAAATATCATTACCGGATGTAATGCACCTTCGAGCAGATACCTCCATTCTTCAAGAGCAAATTTTATGGCCAGCAACTCCCTGTCACCTACGTCATAGTTTAACTCGGGCGGGCTGAGCTTCCGAGAAGCGAATGCAACGGGGTGAAGGATAGCCTTGGGCCCTTGCCTTTGAGAGAGAATTGCTCCTGTGGCAATTTCCGAAGCGTCCACCTCCAAAACATATGGTTGGGAAGGATCGGGGTGGCGAAGAATTGGAGCCGAACTGAACAGATCCTTTAATTTCAAAAAAGCCTCTTGTGCGGCCTCACTCCACCGGAAAAAGTTGTGCTGATGGGTTAGCTGGGTGATGGGTGCTACAATGGTCGAAAATCCGACAATGAATCTCCGATAAAAGTTAGCAAAACCTATGAAACGTTGAACCCCCTTTTTATCAGATGGAGCTGGCCAATCTTGGATGGCCTGTATCTTTTGGGGATCCATTGCGATCCCGCCGGCCGATATGATGAACCCCAGGAATTGTACCACTGATCTCTCAAATTCGCACTTTTCCATCTTCAGATAAAGCTTGTGCTGTCCTAATATAGTAAGGACCTTTTTGACATGCCCCCTGTGTAATTCAATCGTGGGAGAGAAAATGAGTATGTCATCCAGGTAAACGACAAGGAAGTCATCCAGATATTCTCGAAATATGTCGTTTACTAGGTGCTGGAACGTGGCTGGAGCATTGCATAGCCCGAATGGCATCACCAGATACTCGAAGTGTCCAAACCTGGATCTGAACGCTGTCTTCCATTCATCCCCGGCTCTGATTCTAACAAGGTTATAGGCACCCCGCAGGTCTAATTTGGAAAAGACCCTAGCAGATCGAAATCGTTGGAATAGCTCCGGGATGAGTGGTAATGGGTATCTATTCTTAATGGTAATATTGTTGAGCTGCCGGTAGTCCACACAAGGTCTAAGGGACCCATCTTTCTTCCCAACGAAGAATATGCCTGCTCCAGCAGGTGAGGATGAAGGACGGATAAACCCCTTTTCCAGATTCTCATCGATGTACTGTCTGAGCGCCTCCAGTTCAGTCTCGGAGAGAGGGAATATACGACCGAACGGAATCACGGATCCCGGCAACAGGTCGATCGGACAGTCATAAGGCCGATGAGGTGGTAGGCGGTCAGCCATTTGTTTATTAAAGACCTCCTGGAACTCCAGATATTCAGAGGGGATCTGTTGAAGGTTGTCTGACGAGGTAGTAACCGTAGCACAAACCTTCGGAGTTAGAGGGAGGCAATGCTCCAAGCAGTATGGAGAGGAGAAGGACACCATCTTGGAGCTCCATTGGATCTGCGGATCATGAGCTTGTAACCAAGGCAGGCCAAGGATGACTGGGAAGATGGGAGAGTGGATGAGGTCGAGCCGTAGAAGTTCCTGATGCCCGGAATCGGTGGTTACTAAGATAGGCTGGGTCTCCTGGGTGATGGGACCAGAACTAGGAAGAGAGCCATCGGCCAGATGCACTTGTAAGCCTTGGGCCTTTGTTTGCAAGGGGATACGGAGGCTGCGGGCCAAGGCTGCATCCATGAAGCAGCTACAGGCCCCCGAATCAATGATGGCGGGTAGGCGAGACTCCCCTTCCGGCAGCTGCAAGGAAACAGACAACATCACATAAGATTTTGGAGCATCGTTATCCAGATGATTCATTAATCTAGGCTGAAGGAACTTACTGGGCCTTATTGGACAATTGCGCAGGAAGTGTCCCGCTCCCCCGCAGTACAGACACAGATTGGACTGCCGTCTGCGTTGCCTCTCTTCCGAAGTTAGCGGGGCCCGGACCAGGCCTAGCTGCATGGGCTCAGCTTCAGGAGGTGTTGTGGAAGACGGTGATGGCGTGGATGGGGCTCTAAACGGCGTCCACGTAGGGCGTGGACCCTGAAACCGCTCCGAGCGACGTTCTCGCAAGCGCCTATCCAGTTTCGTGGCTGCCTGAATAAGCTCTTCCAAGGTCTCCGGGGTCTCCATCCTGGCTAGCTCATCTTTGAGGAGTTCAGACAAGCCTTGACGGTACTGGTAGCGGAGAGCCGGCTCGTTCCAATTCGTGTCGGCCGCCCACTTGCGGAACTCCACCGTATAATCTTCGATGGGTCTTCTTCCTTGGGACAAGTGGTGGAGAGTGGCTTCAGCGGTAGCCTTCCGTTGCGGATCATCGTAAAGTTGGGACATACCCTCGAAGAAGGTATCTATGGAATTTAACATAGGGCTTCCCTGTTCCATTAAGCCATGGGCCCAGGCCTGAGGTTCCTCTGACAGTAGTGAGATAGCGAAACCCACTTTAACGATCTCTGATGCAAATGTCCGGGGCTGAAGGGCAAAGTAAAGCGAACAGGCGTTTTTAAAAGACCTGAATCTTTTACGGTCCCCGGAGAACCACTCGGGCGTAGGGACCCTGGGTTCAGGAAGTGCCATGACAACGGTAGGGCTGGCGGCGGCCTGGGGGAGCGGCCCTTCATTGCTGGGTGCCGGAACTGCAGTGGCGGAGGGAAGTACTCCAGCAATCTGTTGGAGGCGGCTGTCAACTTGAGCATACCCCTCCTGTAACTTCTGGACTGAGTCGGCCAGGGTGGAGACCTGTTGGCACAGGATCTCCAAAGGAGAGCGCGCTCTGTCGGCCTCGGACATCTGGCTGGTTAGTACTGTCAGAGACTATACTCACCGAGGCCGAGATGCCGAGAGCGGCTCGCCCTTACGACCACGCGCACCCGACCCCTGGAGGTGATACAGGGAGTTGGGGGCACGCGGAGGCACGGGCTTCCGGAAGGGACTGGATTCCTGAAGGAAGTCCGTGAGCCGGGGACACAGGAGAAGCTGCAAACAAATGGTTAGCTGAAACTGGGGTATCTGGCAAGAGCAAGTCCGTGTAACAGGCTGAGATCAGGGGTATCAGGCAGACAAGAGGTATCCGTAAAACAAGCAAAGGTCAGAGGTATCCGGCAGGCAGAGAGAGAGTCCGTTTACTTAGCAGAGGTCAGGGGTATCCAGCAGGCAGAGAGAGAGTCCGTTTAACTTAGCAGAGGTCAGGGGTATCCGGCAGGCAGAGAGAGAGAGTATCCGTTTAACTTAGCAGAGGTCTAGGAGATCCAGCAGGCAGAGAGAAGCACAGGGAATACACTAGGGACACTAGGTACAGGACAGGGCACAGCTGACGACTAACCAGCAACCCGACTGGGCGCTGGAGCCGTCAGAAGTAGCCCACCGGCGAGCGCGTCAGCGTGACGCGCCGCCGGGCACCCGCACGGCCACGGCGCACACGGGGACCGCCGTGCACCCGCGCGCGCCGCACCACTGGGCCGCGAACGAGTGCACGGCGCAGCGTGAGTCCTCCGCGCATGCGCCGTGGAGCCCGGCGGACGGAGGCGGCTTGTGCCTCCTGACAATGAGCAGGAAAGATGAGTGTTTCCTTCATGAACCATATTAAGCTACATGCTCTCATCATGAGAAGGATACCTTTTTAGGGGGGACCCCCTGGCAAAGCTACTTGCTCCCACATTGATGAAGACAAGGACCTTTTCTGGTGGCTGTGGGGGGTCTGTAGGTGGGGGCTTATATGGATTTGGAAGCCCCCCTTTACCAAACAGGGGGCCTCCAAATACTGCCCCATTAATAAGGGGTACAAAATATCTCTACTCATTCACAAAAGATGTGAAAAATAAATAAACACACCACATACTTTGAAAGTCTAATAATAAAAATGAATTTTAACCACCCGCTGCCATTTTTTTCTAGAAATTTACATACAACTCCCAAGGATTATACAAAATGGAACAAAATTGTGGTTTTCACAATTTTTTTACATCACACGATATTTGAGCAGCCAATTTTCAAATGCAAAATTTAGGCAAAAAATACAATTTATTGAATTTAAGTGCACACAAGAACAATATAATACTGATTTTTTGGTAAAATATAAAAGATGGTTTAACGCTGAGTAAATATATATCTAACATGTTACACATTAAAATTGTGCTTATCCATGGAATATCGATAAACTACGGTACGTTCATTTATCCATAGGTGACGTTTTAAAAGCCTTTACAAGCCTTTAGAGCCTACCAGTTTAAAGTTACACAGGAGGTCTGGTGCTAGAATTACTGATATTCACAGCGATACCTCACATGTCTGGTGTAATAAACGTTTACAAATGCATTCAAGGCCTAAATATGCATTTATATTTGCATGTGAGCACAGTGGGGTGGGGATGCTTTAAAATATTTTGTTTCATTCAATTATTTATTTTATTTATACGTTTACACTGTCTCTTTTTTTAAACCAACTTTATTGCTATCACAAGAGATGAACAACATCCCTTGTGATATCATGGGCTATGACAGGTCCTCTTTATGGGGAGATCTGGGGCATATCTGCCCTCCAACTGAGATTGGTTTGATAGGCTTTTGTACTAGAAAGTAAGAAAAAGAACAAAACCTGGAAGTGATAAAATCCTTGTTGCTTTTAGTTTCATACCCTATAGAAATGATTGGGGTCTTCTACGTTTATATGGTCAGCCAGCATGACCAACGGCAGCATCCCTGGGCTCCCCAATAGGATGAAAGTGCCCAGAAACAGCAGTGCATGATGGTGGCGGGAGGGGGCCCCCTTTTCACCGCTTGTAAAAGTGATCAAATGACATTTTAGCTATTGTGAAAAATATCTTTTTAAAAGGTAATAAATAGCCATTTATACCATTTATTCATTAATTAGCTACAATTACGACATAAACAAATATGAAAATTTAAATTTGTACTGTATACAATATACAAAAAAGTTTTGGCTTTAGATATATTTTAAGATAGTCAATGTATCACCATAATATTTTACTGAAAAACCAGAAACCCAAATGAATATAAATGTCCAACTTATCACATTTTAGTTTCACCACCTCAACGCTATAAACAGATTCTTTTATCCAGTGCATGGGATTCTAGTACAAGATGAAACTATAGATGTGCTGCCCTGGGCACGTTATGCCTATTCTATCTGTCTCCTATGAGACAGTTCTGTTCTACAATCTTGCATTACTTATGTCATTACAAGGGAAACAAAATAATTAATACCATAATAATTAACCAACCTGAAAATAATAGCCAAAACAAAATGACAGTAATTACTATAATATAACAACACTCTAATAATCGGATAATCAGTACCATCATATTAAATGTTTATCTTTTTCTTAACAAGAAATATATAGCTTTGACATTTATAATATCTAAGAATGAAAATTTGGCATTCTGGTGGTAATACACGTAATTCTGGGTGTGCACAATATTTTCAATGTAGGAAAAGTGCGGTGGACAGTCAATTACATATTAAAATCTCAATCTAAATTTTTACCTGTTTATTTACACTAAACAAGGAAATAATACTGTTAAGTAAGCTTTGTTACTAGCCCTTAAAAAGCCAAATGCAAGTTAAGGGAAATATTTCCAAACAGGTGTTCACAATAAAAGCAGAAATATAAACAACAAAATAAAAACATAGCAAGTGAGACGCTAAAGGAATGGAATAATAGGCATTCTCTATCTTCACTCAGATTGCTACTGGAAGCATTACATTCAGGACCACTAAACACAAAGCATAAATGTCAAAATGAATAAACAGTGATATTGATACTGATAAACACTGATATTCCCAGTGACAAATGTACATGTTCCACGTCAAATAAAGAAGTTACAGGTTCTACTTAAAACACAATTTATTAGGATACAATGTGCATTTATAATCAATTAAAAAAAAAGGGGTATATTAAAAAAAACAGTAAATGATCCATTCGGTGTGCCACCCATTGTGAATAGCTTCTCTACACACTAGACAGTAGACAACAATGTACAATTGCAGTGTGCTGCATAGCTAAAAGAGGGCCATGCACTACACAAATGTATATGAATGTTAAAGTGTGAGTAGATCTCAAATGTTTATTTGTAAACTGAAGATATATGTAAAAGATCACAAAAAGTTATTAAAACAAGTTTAACAATATATAAACTAAAAAGGAAAAAATAATTAAAATACAATTGACCCTGTGACACGTTATAACATGTTTTTTGTTTAATACCTGTAACTCTTGGATGTTTTTGTTATTCTTTCTCTTTTATTTTCTCTGTTTTTTCTATGTTGTAACATTTGTAAACCTGTTTCTTTCTGTCTCTCTTCCAGTATTACAGACTAATTAAAGTGGACTTATGTGTCAAAACCCAAAATAACACATTTGCAATCAACAAATAGCATTATTTACTGCATTAGCAATTTTTTTTCTTAGTTCCCAAGTAATAGTTTTATGCTACCTTGTTGATCCTGCCACTAAAACCATTTCCATAGGGTTTTTCTGTTTCTCAATAGGTTCTCAGACAATGAGGATCCCTTTTAGTACAATAACAGGTTTAGAATCATTGAAATGAGCTTTCCTAAACCTCAGCTAAAAATCGCTTTAAAATCCCAGCCAATACCTGTCATGAGTGGCCTTGCTCAGAGACCCAGAAACTTGAACACATCTACTATGAACTCCAGCACAGACCATTGTTTATAACATGTTTATTTAACACTCTGCTATTTCAACCAACCCTGATGAAGAAGGGTTGTGTGACCCCTAAAACATGTTGGCTGTTTTTTGCCCCGCTTGCTTTAACCAATTGAACAAGAAATACTTTGGACTCCTATGGATTTTTCATCTGGTGCTCTCTATGAGCTATTAACCTAAGAATATAAAGTTGGCTACTAATGAATTTAAAAGGGAAATGGTGACATGGTCTGTATGAGTGGTCTGCAGAAAGAAAGGCCAGGAGGGGTATTTAGTATTATAGTTTTTGCAAAAAAAAAAACACTTAAGCCTTACTTTTTTATTCCCACACTTGTAGCAAATCCTCTCCTGTGTTGAAACTGAATAATCTCAATTACCTGCAAACTTATGTAAAGCCATAACTTCTTTTTGATTCTCATGGATTTTAATTTTAGAATTTCCTTGAATATATTCTAATGACTCTTTTTTTGCACTCCGATCCATGCAGGGTGCATATAGACCCTCCATAATTACTGTATGTCCTAAGATTATTTATTCTTTTGCATATTTACATTTTTTCCTCAAATTACATTTGGGCAAATAACCAAGGAAAATCTTTATATGTTGTGTTGTGTGCAAACTCACTGCTTTTATTCTTAAAAGTGCCACCTGCTATGCATCTCTTCAAACTAGATGCAGAAACGATTTTGAACAGATGTGACACAAAATTTAACACTGATCACTCACCAAACTTCCAGCAAAATTTAACCAAGTCATTTAGGTGGAAAAGAAGAAAGGAGAATAAATGAATCATCTGACAAAAGTTGGGGAATATTGATATTACTGAATGCTTATTTATAATCATATTAAGGCCCCCTATTGTCAAAAAATAACACCAGGTTTAAATTTAATGTGATCAACAACCTAAAGAAAATAATCAAAGTTTGAAAACCCATCAACTGAAACTTCCCTATCAAAAATACCCCCATGTACAATAAAAGATTACAACATTGTCATACCACCCTGAACCTCACATACCATCACACCTCTTAGTCTGCATGCATCAAATTTTGTGACACTTGAGCAATTAACAGTTTATTTTTCTTTATTTTGTTGATTACACATTTGTGGTTTGGAATTTCTTGTGCTTTAGTACCCATTGACCCGCAGGGTGGAGCATGCATTCTAAAGTAATTACTTGTGTGAGTGCTTAATTTAATTCATAATCATTTGTACTCTTCATCACTATATATTTTTTCATCTTTATTCTTTTGAAATTTAAGTGAACATGTGACCAGACTTGGAATGTTCAAATATTTACATATTCTTAATTTGAGGAACCTGCCCTGCCCAGTAGAGTACCCAGCTGAAATTGAGTGCTCCTGGGTTGTAGTCAGGCTCTGTTCTAATTGATAGCTATGGGACTATTCTGGTAACTGAAAGTCAGTCTTAACTTAAAGTGGAGTTCCACCCACTTTTACAACTCTTCAGCATCCCTCACTAAACTTTGCACTGTAAACGAATTGGATATTTTTTTATTTTTTTTCTCAGCACCTACTGTATATCTGCTGTATTCATTTTTCACTTCCTCCTCCCTGGCCGTGGCCCATCACATAATTTCCTGTTTGCAATGCCTTCTGGGAAGGGGCAGCAACTTCCTCTGACACTGCCGTTGCTATGGAAACCTGACCTGAAAACTATTACACTGCTTGTGCTGCACTGAGCATGTGCGAGATCTGCAAGGATGAGATCCAGGAAGAAATACAGTCTGGCTTCAGATGCCCACACTTAAGATGGCCACGACCTGCTGGAAGTTTATAAAATAACAAACTACTGCTATAAACCTTAGTGTACAGACTAACGTTACTAGAATACATTGAGCATGTGTATTATAGGGGTATTTTTATTTAAAGAGTATAATTTTGGCTAGAACACCACTTTAAGATGAACATGCGACAGCCCACTTCCTGGGGAATATGCCACAATAGATATGAGGACCAGAACCCTATATCTGTATCTACCCTTAAAATATATTTATAAGAATATGCCTAATGGTGTATGGGGAGATTTATGCAAACTGGTGTACACAAAATCTCTTGAGGCTGTGGATAATAAGTTAGCTTCTAGGTTTTATTTTCAAAGATTTGGACAAGCTGAAGTTAGAAGCTGATTGGTTACAATGCACAACTGCACCAGTTTTAGTAAATCTTCCCCATTATGTTTTACATGCCATGCAGGGCACTTTTACCCCTTTCTTGCCCAGACTAAGTTTCAGCTTTCAATGCTCAAAAAACTTTGAATGACAATTACTCAGTCATGCTACACTGTACCCAAACACATTTTTAATCATTTAATATACACTACATTTAATTTATCGACTACGTATCACAATTGTGAAGGCCCTGAAGCACCAGGTCAATGGAAACACCCACAAAATGATCCTATTTTGGGAAGCAAACACCCCAACATATATTCTATGAGGCATTATGAGTCTTTTAAACAAGTAATTTTTTTATACAAGTTTTTGGAAAATGTGGAAAGAAAATGAAAAGCATAGCATGTACATAGCAAAAATTACACCCCAAAATACATTCTGCTACTCATCCTGAGTATGGCGATAGAATGTGTGTGTGTGTGCATTCTAGGAGCATAAATTACACATCTAATTTTCTGACTACTTACCACACTTTTGAAGGCCCTGGAACACCAGGACAATAGAAACGCCCACAAAATGACCCATTTTGAAAAAATAAACACTAATATATAATATATATTATATATATAGGTTCTATTAGGCATAATGAGTCTTTTGAACATATAATTTTTTTCCACAAGTTTTTGGAAAATGTGGAAAGAAAATAAACACTTTTTTTTTACACAAAGTTGTCAATTTATAAGACAGTTCTAAAACACAGCATGGATATCACACCCCAAAATATATTCTGTTACTCATCCTAAGTATGGTGATACCACATGTGTGAGACTTTTTCACAGCCTAGCCACACAGAGAGGCCCAACATCCAAGTAGCATCATCAGGTGTTCTAGGGATATAAATTACACATATAGTTTCCTGACAACCTATTGCATTTTTGAAGACCCTTTATATTTCTAACACATAACATGTACATACAAATTACACCCCAAAATACATTCTTCTAAACAAAGGATAAACCAAAGATTACCTGTGGTTTTAGTAGTGCAGTGGTCCACAGAGGAGAGCATTGGTCCAGGAAGCAGGCAGGGACGTGGTCAGCGACAGCAAAAGGAATTGTCCAGGCAGAATGCAGGAATACTGTCATTAGTCAGTACAGGCAGCAGCCAAAGATACTGTCAGCACAGTCAAAGCATTGTCAGTGACGATTTCTTCAATACATTTGAGGAAGGTGCTCGGTCTTTCTTGTCTTTCTCTTGACTTTTGATAGAAGACGTATGCATTATACATATTAAAAAGCTAATATAAACTTTTTTTATACCAGTATAGGGACATTCTAATTGGTAAATAGGGCTGTAGCATCTGGTCATTTAAATCCACCCCCCCACCCCCCCATGAACAGATTAAAATTGTGGATCAGTTCAGGCTTTTGGGACCATATCCTCCAGGGAATCTCCATCAAAGTGTCATTATGGGTAGTGGACAGAACGTAGACCTCTCTCTTGTCCCTCCACGTCATAGCCAACACGTTCTTGTTTCTCAGACTTGCTGATTCCCCACTTTGTAGCCTTGTTGTCACTAAGTTTTGTGGGAAGCCTTTCCTTTTTTTTCTAATGGTACGGCAGGCCAAGGTTTTTTTCATGGTACAGGTGATGGACAAGTGGTAGACGTGTATAATAATTGTCTAGGTAGATGTGATAGCCTTTTTTGAACAGGGGTATGCCAGGTCCCAGACATTTTTTCCACTGGTTCAGATGTGCGTTGGGCACTCAGGGAGCATGGAGTTGGGAGACTTTACCTTCTTTCATGTGGAAGGCATGCACATATTCTGTGGTCCTTTCAAATGTTTTGTTAAGTTTTTTTTTTTTTTAAGTTTTTTTTTTTAAGCTACTTCAGCAAATACTTTTGGGATACTTAATTCACCATTAAATTTCATTTTTTTCCCATCAATTGTCACATCATAGTAGCTTTAATCTTTTCTTTCCCCTTTTTATCCCTCCCCCCTATTTAATCTTTATTCAATTTTTCTTTCCCTTCCCCTTCGCTTCCTCCAAGGGTTAGTTAAAAAGTGAATACACAAAACGTTCTCTTACATAATAAAATGGATAAGTACCTCAACAAGAAGTGAGGGTGCATTATACTAAAATACAGTAAAATAAGTAGTAGAAACCAAAGTGATCAAAAGACCTCCTCCATCCCACTCACTTCACCTATTTTCAGTGTTACAGACCAAGCGTTGCCCCTTAATCCCTCCGCTTTTTCCTACCCCTCCCATTAATTTATCACTCTATAGGGGGGAACCCATTTTTTCCAACCATCTCCTCCACATCGCATCAAATTCCTTAAGGTTGCCTCTCTTTGTATACACTGCTCTTTCTTTACATATAGTCTCATTCACTTCCCAGATCCAATCTCTCACAGTAGGGGTTGTTCTAGATTGCCATCTGGTTGCGATAATTTTTCTGGCTTGGAACAAACACCTCACTATTGCAATTGTGGTATTATTTCTCTCCCCCCGCTCCTTCCTGTACCCCAATATGCATACCACAGCATCCATTTTCATTGTTATTTTAAATATATCGCTTATGATTTTAAGCACTTCCTCCCAATACCGATACAGTTTGGGGCACCTCCATACCATGTGTATAAGATCGCCGGTTCCCTGACATCTGGGGCATTTATCGTCTGATCTTCTGCCAAACTTGAACCAAAGTGATCAAAAGACCTCCTCCATCCCACTCACTTCACCTATTTTCAGTGTTACAGACCAAGCGTTGCCCCTTAATCCCTCCGCTTTTTCCTACCCCTCCCATTCATTTATCACTCTATAGGGGGGAACCCATTTTTTCCAACCATCTCCTCCACATCGCATCAAATTCCTTAAGGTTGCCTCTCTTTGTATACACTGCTCTTTCTTTACATATAGTCTCATTCACTTCCCAGATCCAATCTCTCACAGTAGGGGTTGTTCTAGATTGCCATCTGGTTGCGATAATTTTTCTGGCTTGGAACAAACACCTCACTATTGCAATTGTGGTACTATTTCTCTCCCCCCGCTCCTTCCTGTACCCCAATATGCATACCACAGCATCCATTTTCATTGTTATTTTAAATATATCGCTTATGATTTTAAGCACTTCCTCCCAATACTGATACAGTTTGGGGCACCTCCATACCATGTGTATAAGATCGCCGGTTCCCTGACATCTGGGGCATTTATCGTCTGATCTTCTGCCAAACTTGAACAGCCTCTTAGGAGTATAATAAGCCCTATTTAACAACATCAGATGGGATATCTTCTGAGGGGGTGAGACCGATACCCTCGAGCCCATTTCCAGGATTCTTTTCCACTGTTCCTGTGTTATTCTCCCTATATCCTCTTCCCATCTGTTTTTCTCTTTGCGGAGTTTCTCCTCAGCATTAACTTCTTTGCTTATCTGTCCATAGAGTTCAGATATAAGTCCCTTAGTGGAGCCTACCTGGAGTATACTCTGAAAGAGGGGCATTTTGTTCCATACTGGTGGCTGTTTCCTAAATTGGGCTTCAAGGGCATGCCTCAACTGTACGTAGGAATAAAATGAGCGTTGCGATATATTGAACTCTCGTCTCAAATCTGAGAATTTTTTTAAAGTATTTCCCAGGTACAGTTGTCTCAGTCTTTTGATGCCACGTATTTCCCATTCTCTTACTTTTCCTAACGGGAGGGTTTCCCGCAGATTGTAGTTATTCCAAAGGGGAGTGTATTCAGTTAGCCCATTATATCCCATCTGTTTTTTAACAGTTTTCCATATTTTAGTTATCATTTTTATTGTTGGAGACCTATAGCCAAAGGAATCCGCCTCTAGTGTTACAATAATTGTATTATGTGAAGCTTCAGTCAGCACGATTCTCCCATTGGGGGTACCTCCACCTGGAACGTCACATCCCATTAGGTGCTGCAGCTGTGACAACAGATAGTAACGCTCAGGGTGAGGCAATGCCACACCTCCTTCCCCCGCTGGTAGTTGTAGCGTTCGAAGTCGGATCCTGGCTTGCCCCCCTTCCATATTAGTTCCCTAAAAAGGGACTCAATTTTGTTGAACCATTTCTTACAGATCCAGACTGGGGAGTTATGCAGCAGGTACAATAATTGGGGCATCCAGATCATCTTTATAAGGCTGCATCTGCCTGCCACTGATAATGGAAGTTGTTTCCAGATGCCTATTTTTTGTTTGAATTTGGCCAGCAGTGGCATAAGGTTTTTACAAATAAATTGATTAGGGTCTTTCGTCAAAGCTATCCCCAGATATTTCAATGTATCCACTACTACCAACTGAGGTATTTCTGGCATTATTACCTCAGTCGTGGAATCTAGTGGAAGGAGTTCCATTTTCTCCCAGTTTATCTCTAACCCTGAGAAGCTTCCAAATTTCTCGACTAAGCTTAAGTTTTCTTAAGTTTTAATCCACACCTGGCCCTCTTACTGGGAATATATTGTTAGAACTGCAGCCGGCCAGTGAAGTGGAAAAGGGACTTATCCACAGAAAATGTTTTGGTCTGGGTATATAATTTACAATGGATGGGAGGATCTCGGGGAGGGCACTATGAGTTGTCATTGAAATGCAGAAAGCACATGATCATGTCATAGCGTGTCCTTGACATGACAGCAGAATAAAACAGCATGTAATGGATGGGGTGGGTGAACCAGTAGGCATGCACTTCATTTTTCTTTGTAAGCCCCATATTAAATGTAAGGCCCAAAAACAGTTTTAACACCTCCACTGTCAGATGTCGCCAATTAAACATATTGGCATATGATGAATTTGGCTTAGTGGCAATAAATTGCTCTGCAAAAAAGATTTGTTTGGTCCATGATGGACTGTAGAAAATCTTCTATTTTAGAAAAATTGCCAGGGTTGGGCTGCGCACCTGGCTGTGCTGTGAAAGGGAGGATTGTAGCTGACTCTGATCTGGAAGGCAACCATAATGGGTTTTACAGGGCATTTGGAAGATAGGTTTGGGCCCTGATTCTTTGGGTCTGGTGTGATATTCCGGTGCTGCTACTGGAATCTGGGGTCTAGCATTTCATGGGGTCTAGTGCTAGCTGGGGTCTTGAGCCATTGGTGTTGGTTCTATTGGGGTCCATTACTCTCTACTAGCTCATATTCTGAATCAGAATCAGATGGTGAGAACTCCCCACTACTCTCATTATTCGTCTTACTAAGGATTTTACTGCATATGCATCCTCAGAAGTAAAATATATTTTGGACATGGTGGCTGATGTGTGGCTGCAATAGGTACACTGCTGATGAGTGGCAGTTAGGAATGAGCTTCGTGTTCGAGTCAAACCCATGTTCGACTCGAACATCGTCTGTTCACCCGTTCGCTGAATTGCGAACGATATGGGCCATTCGCACCAAATTCGTGTGGGGTGTCACGGCCCATAATTCACTGCGGCATCGCAGTGCATTGCTGGCTGATGATTGGCCAAGCATGCACTATGACCCAAAAGCTTGGCCAATCACAGCGCCGTCTGAACAGAGAGCCGTAATTGGCCAAAGCCAAGGAGGCTTTGGCCAATTATGGCTCAGGGGATTTAGTACACGCCCCACACTATATAAGGCCTCCTGCACAGCGGCCCTGTGTAGTGTGTTCAGGCATTCATAGATAGAGAGAGAGAGAGAGAGAGACAGACAGTGTCATTTGATTTAAGTTAGATAGATTAGGCAGAACAGTCAGTCAGTTAGCTGCACTTACAATGTATTGTGTATATATATATGCATCCCAGGTGTTGAATATATATATATGTATACACTGTATTCAGTTTAGCTAGATCTGTTCCTGTTATCTTGCTACTGACAGGCAGGCTTGTGTTGTTACAGTATTTACAGCTACCTTAAAAAAATTGCTGGTGTTCTTTTGATCCTATTAGTACCACAGTCAGGCAGCAAGACTTTTTTCAATTAGTGTAGTGCGTCCTACTCACAGTGTTCAGCTAAAGCTACAAGTTAGTTTAGCGTGACCTCTGAACAGTGTTCAGCTAAAGCTACAAGTTAGTGTAGTGCGTCCTCTGAACAGTGTTCAGCTAATGCTACAAGTTAGTGTAGTGCACAGTGTTCAGCTAAAGCTACAAGTTAGCGTAGTGCGTCCTCCTCACAGTGTTCAGCTAAAGCTACAAGTTAGTGTAGTGCGTCCTCCTCACAGTGTTCAGCTAAAGCTACAAGTTAGCGTAGTGCGTCCTCCTCACAGTGTTCAGCTAAAGCTACAAGTTAGTGTAGTGCATCCTCCTCACAGTGTTCAGCTAAAGCTACAAGTTAGTGTAGTGCGACCTCTGCACAGTGTTCAGCTAAAGCTACCTGTAGAAGGTTGGTGGTGTTTTCCTGATCCTATCACTACCGCAGGCAGCTAAATAAGCTACAAGTTAGTGTAGTGCGACCTCTGCACAGTGTTCAGCTAAAGCTACCTGTAGAAGGTTGGGGGTGTTTTCCTGATCTTATCACTACTGCAGACAGATAAGCTACAAGTTAGGGTAGTGCGACCTCTGTCCAGTGTTCAGCTAAAGCTACCTGTAGAAGCTTGGTGGTGTTTTCCTAATCCTATCACTACCACAGGCAGCTAAATAAGCTACAAGTTAGTGTAGTGCGACCTCTGCACAGTGTTCAGCTAAAGCTACCTGTAGAAGGTTGGTGGTGTTTTCCTGATCCTATCACTACCGCAGGCAGCTAAATAAGCTACAAGTTAGTGTAGTGCGACCTCTGCACAGTGTTCAGCTAAAGCTACCTGTAGAAGGTTGGTGGTGTTTTCCTGATCCTATCACTACCGCAGCAGCTAAATAAGCTACAAGTTAGTGTAGTGCGACCTCTGCACAGTGTTCAGCTAAAGCTACCTGTTGAAGGTTGATGGTGTTTTCCTGATCCTATCACTACGCAGGCAGCTAAATAAGCTACAAGTTAGTGTAGTGCGACCTCTGCATAGTGTTCAGCTAAAGCTACCTGTAGAAGGTTGGTGGTGTTTTCCTGATCCTATCACTACCGTAAGCAGCTAAATAAGCTACAAGTTAGTTGTTTGCGACCTCTGCACAGTGTTCAGCTAAAGCTACCTGTAGAAGGTTGTAGAAGGTTGGTGGTGTTCTCATACTACAGGCAGGCAGTTGATTTTGCTATCTGTGGTATCAGTATATATATATATATATATATATATATATCCCAGCTTAGTGCAGTTACTCTGGAAGGTCAGGTTGAGCCCCAACATGTGGAAGACTTGGTTGAGTGGATGACCAAGCCATCCTCATCCTCCTCATCCTCTCTCATCCATGCTCAGGGTACTTTGTCTGGCAAAGCATCTGCCAATGTGGCCTCTTCCCTCGGCTCAATGGCATCAGTGACTCCTTCCTTAGCCCCACCATGTCCTCCTAAAGAGTCCCTCGAACTGTTTGACCACAGTGTTGGGTACATGCTCCAGGAGGATGCCCAGCGTTTAGAAAGCTCTGATGATGATACTGAGCTAGATGAAGGCAGTAACGTGAGCATGGACAGAGGGGGTGCCCAAGAAGGACAGCAATCTGGCAGTCATGCTCCCCCTGCTGCAGCATACTGCCAGGTTTGCTCCAGTGATGAGGAGGGAGGGGATGATGAGGTCACTGACTCAATGTGGGTGCCTGATAGGAGAGAGGAGGAGGAGGAGGCACATCACCAACGAGGCAGGATGCCCTCCAGGGGCCAGCCTAAGGGCAGAACACTGACTGCATCACACCCCAAAGCTCCGCATGTGCAGGGCGCTGCTGTCTCTGCGCGTTATTCCTAAAGTTCTCTGGTGTGGGCCTTTTTTGAGACTAGTGCATCAGATCGCACCGCTGCTATTTGCAACATATGTCTCAAGCGTATCTCGCGTGGCCAAAACATCTCCTGCTTGGGCACCACATGCTTGACCAGACATATGTTGACCTGCCATGCAGTTCGTTGGCAAGCGTATCTAAAAGACCCACACCAAAGAACAAAGAGGATCTCTCCTTGCTCTTCATCAGCTGAGATCTCCAACCCCATTATACCTTTAGTCCTCTCTGAGACCTGCACTGAGAGGAATGAAGGTGTAGAATTAGGTGTGTCACAGCCAAGTACTAGTGGGCAATCTGCTTTCGGTACACCGACGTCAGATTGTACCAGGCAAATTTCCCTGCCCCAGCTGCTGCACCGCCGAAAGAAGTTCGCTCCCAGCCATCCACATGCCCAGCGGTTGAATGCTAGCTTGGCAAAATTGCTAGCACTTCAACTGCTACCTTTTCAGTTGGTAGACTCTGCCCCCTTCCATGAGTTTGTGGAATGTGCGGTTCCTCAGTGGCAGGTACCCAAACACCACTTTTTGTCATGGAAGGCGATTCCGGCTCTCTACCGGCATGTGGAATGCAATGTCCATGCCTCACTAAAATATTATCTGATCTCATATATCCTTGTAATCCAACGAACCTTCTCCTAGATATATAAGAGCAAATAAGAGGCGCTCATATCCCTAGTGCTAGAAATCACATATGCTGTAATTCCATCAAAAAAATGACAATATCTAAGTGTGCAAATTAATGCATAAAACTTAATGGTGTTTAACAATTCTAATCAAACCATGCAAAAATACATCCAATGTGCACGTGAAAAAAGCTGTGACAGCAGAATAATTAATAAATGGCTAAAAATCCCCAATTGGTGTGATTCATAAAATAAGTATTAATAAGTGCAAAACGAATTATAATTATAATACAAAAAAATTTTTTGAAGCATGAAAAATCAGTCCTTTAAAATCTTGTGACAAAAAATATAACGTGATTTGATTTGTGACAAAAAAAGTGTATAAAAATCACACAAATCTTCTAAGGTGCAGTGATCTTGATAATGCTGAACTCCACGTGTCCTTCACCTCACCAACGTGAAACGTGAATCCACTCCCAAAGGAATCTCACTCACCGAATAATTTTGCCAGCACTCTCATGCACGGCAAAAAACGCTTAGTAACCACACTCCAGAGAACTCCAACAAGCAGCAATACCACAGTGTGTAGAATCAATCCACATGTAAAAAAATTGAAGAACTCACATAGCGTAAACCAGCACGGCAAGTTTATTTAAAACCACTACAATCTTCAATGGAAACACTCACATTTTAAAAGATAAAAATCAGCAGTAAAACCAATGTGATTCACAGCAAGCTTCAATTTTAGTGGATACACTCAGAACAACAAATGGTCACGGCGGACCCGAGGTGTGTTGATGCTAGGACTCACGGTCTCTCTCACCCCCCTCCGTAGTGCGCCGTGCAATGACAGACTCTCCTTCGTATAGTGCGGCTCTCAGCGTTGCTCGTCACATCTCATAGCCACGCCCCCGACATGTTTCGTCATAGATCAGACTTATTCATGGGATTGGCTAACTAGGCTGTCCCTCATCCCTTATATCTCCTCCTCCCTGGCCTCCCATAGGTTGGTGAGTCCGCATGCGCACATCTCGTGTCCCCGCTCCAATAATAGACAAGAGACTACGGCGCGCCGCTGTACAGGGATGCAGTTAGCCTTTACTTAACTGTGGACTGATTGCAGCAAATACCTTAGATGGATAGCTTAGCCATAATAAATCCTGCATAACAGTGTGAGCGGTCACAGCATTATTACCATGGTCACATCTGAAGCATACCTAATTTACACGTTCTGTATACCAGTGTAAGTGACCATAGCATTACCGCCATGGCCACGTCTGAGGCATACTTAATCTGCATATTCCGCACACTAATGTAAGTGATCAAAGCATTACTGCCACGGCCACATCTAGAATATACTTAATTTTATATTTATCCAACAATATCTCATCACAAACATAACGGTCTATAATTTGCTAAATCAAAGGTTAACACTTCGATCGATGAAATAATTCACCATTGGTTGGACCTATACCCACAAACAATTGCATGTTGGATAAAATTCCAATAAAGTGCGAGTGTACTAAAAATAAAATAAAATCATTAGAAAATCCTTGAATAATCCTACGAATGTCCCAAATTTTAACAACATGGTGAGAATCTAATTAATTAAATACATTATAATAAAACTCCATATCAAATAATACATGAATAATTCCACAGTCCCAACTCAATATCTACACTTATATGACGAAGCTGATGCCCATAACAGGCTGTTGAGCTCCTATCAATTACTCCCCTACTGTGAGGGTTTATTAATGAAACACATGTCTGGTTCATCACTCTCCCCCCCTCTTTTTATTCAGGGCTGCTTCGCCAATAAGTCGTTAAAATGACCAAAATAAAGCCTATTGCAAAATACTCATGCAAAACCTGTATCTGAAATGCTTAAAATAATCTCTATCTCCATTAAAAAATATATCACATATCAACCCCCCCGCCCCATAATCCAGGGTCTCTATACAAGAAGAAACAACCAGATAATCATAACAGGGTCCCAAACTTCTGAACCTCCTACTAAAGTGTTCAACCAGACCGCAGCACATCAAATTTAACCACCTTCAATTAAAAATTATTTATGAAGCAGTTTAAATCTAGTTCTATATTTAACCCCTTAGGGGCTAAACTTTTCAATAAAAAGATCCAGCGAGTCTCCCTCTGCGATAGATCCCTGACCCTGTTGGAACCTCTCCAAGACGGATGGACCACATCGATTCCACAGAATTGTAAAAGCGAGGGATCCTTTTGGTGTTTTTGTTTGAAATGCAAGGAGACACTATGATACTTATAACCGTTCTTAATATTGGTTAAATGCTCAGAGATTCTGATCCTTAGTAATCTTTTTGTTCTGCCCACATAAAGTAGGCCACAAGGGCACCACATTAAGTATACAACAAAAGAGGAGTTGCAAGTGCTGAATTCCTTAATTTCAAAGGATTCACCTTTCCTATTCGTTACACTTGTCACTCCTCTGTGGCTAACTTTTACGGTCCTGCAGCATATACATCTTCTGCAACAGTAAAAGCCCTTAAGGTCGAGTCTGAGATCATTATGTCCAGGTGGGTCCAAGATTTTCCTTACTACATGATCGCCAAAGCTTGGAGCCCTCCTGTAAATGAATCTCGGTTGATTCGGTAGGATCTGTCCCAAGTGCCTATCTTTGCGTAAGATGTGCCAATGCTTTTTGAATATCCACTCAATGTCTTTATATTGACAATGATATCCTGATATGAACCCCAACTGATGTTGGCCCTCAATCATCTGGGGAACATTCCTTTTCTCAAAGCATTTCTCCCTCGGGGTTTGTGCCACCTCCTGAATAATCTTATTCAGTACATCAGTATCATATCCTTTCTGTATGAATTTCTTTTTGAGGATACCTGCCTGTTCATAAAAATCATCTAACAATGTGCAATTGCGTCGAACTAAAAGAGGGGGGGATAAAAGAGGGGGGGAGAGTGATGAACCAGACATGTGTTTCATTAATAAACCCTCACAGTAGGGGAGTAATTGATAGGAGCTCAACAGCCTGTCATGGGCATCAGCTTCGTCATATAAGTGTAGATATTGAGTTGGGACTGTGGAATTATTCATGTATTATTTGATATGGAGTTTTATTATAATGTATTTAATTAATTAGATTCTCACCATGTTGTTAAAATTTGGGACATTCGTAGGATTATTCAAGGATTTTCTAATGATTTTATTTTATTTTTAGTACACTCGCACTTTATTGGAATTTTATCCAACATGCAATTGTTTGTGGGTATAGGTCCAACCAATGGTGAATTATTTCATCGATCGAAGTGTAAACCTTTGATTTAGCAAATTATAGACCGTTATGTTTGTGATGAGATATTGTTGGATAAATATAAAATTAAGTATATTCTAGATGTGGCCGTGGCAGTAATGCTTTGATCACTTACATTAGTGTGCGGAATATGCAGATTAAGTATGCCTCAGACGTGGCCATGGCGGTAATGCTATGGTGACTTACACTGGTATACAGAACGTGTAAGTTAGGTATGCTTCAGATGTGACCATGGTAATAATGCTGTGACCGCTCACACTGTTATGCAGGATTTATTATAGCTAAGCTATCCATCTAAGGTATTTGCTGCAATCAGTCCACAGTTAAGTAAAGGCTAACCGCATCCCTGTACAGCGGCGCGCCGTAGTCTCTTGTCTATTATTGGAGCGGGGACACGAGATGTGCGCATGCGGACTCACCAACCTATGGGAGGCCAGGGAGGAGGAGATATAAGGGATAAGGGACAGCCTAGTTAGCCAATCCCATGAATAAGTCTGATCTATGATGAAACATGTCGGGGGCGTGGCTATGAGATGTGACGAGCAACGCTGAGAGCCGCACTATACGAAGGAGAGTCTGTCATTGCACGGCGCACTACGGAGGGGGGTGAGAGAGACCGTGAGTCCTAGCATCAACACACCTCGGGTCCGCCGTGACCATTTGTTGTTCTGAGTGTATCCACTAAAATTGAAGCTTGCTGTGAATCACATTGGTTTTACTGCTGATTTTTATCTTTTAAAATGTGAGTGTTTCCATTGAAGATTTTAGTGGTTTTAAATAAACTTGCCGTGCTGGTTTACGCTATGTGAGTTCTTCAATTTTTTCACATGTGGATTGATTCTACACACTGTGGTATTGCTGCTTGTTGGAGTTCTCTGGAGTGTGGTTACTAAGCGTTTTTTGCCGTGCATGAGAGTGCTGGCAAAATTATTCGGTGAGTGAGATTCCTTTGGGAGTGGATTCACGTTTCACGTTGGTGAGGTGAAGGACACGTGGAGTTCAGCATTATCAAGATCACTGCACCTTAGAAGATTTGTGTGATTTTTATACACTTTTTTTGTCACAAATCAAATCACGTTATATTTTTTGTCACAAGATTTTAAAGGACTGATTTTTCATGCTTCAAAAAATTTTTTTGTATTATAATTATAATTCGTTTTGCACTTATTAATACTTATTTTATGAATCACACCAATTGGGGATTTTTAGCCATTTATTAATTATTCTGCTGTCACAGCTTTTTTCACGTGCACATTGGATGTATTTTTGCATGGTTTGATTAGAATTGTTAAACACCATTAAGTTTTATGCATTAATTTGCACACTTAGATATTGTCATTTTTTTGATGGAATTACAGCATATGTGATTTCTAGCACTAGGGATATGAGCGCCTCTTATTTGCTCTTATATATCTAGGAGAAGGTTCGTTGGATTACAAGGATATATGAGATCAGATAATATTTTAGTTTGATAGCTTTTTAAAGGGGCAGCTCTCTTTTCACTTTTCATTTAGTGAGTTATATATAGTTATATATATTTTGCTACACATTGAATGAGCCATTCACTGGATCTCATTCCTGATTGTTGTAAACTCTATTCATTGGCGCAGTGGGGGTAGTTTTGAATTGAGGGCGGCTTAATATTCTGATTACCCATTTTTATAATGTCCATGCCTCGCTGGACAGGGCGGTCAGTGGTAAGGTGCATATTACCGCTGACTCATGGTCCAGCAGGCATGGACAGGGATGTTACCTAAGTTTCACCGTGCATTGGGTGACTCTGCTGGCAGCTGGGAAGGATGTAGGACAAGGTGCAGTAGTGTTGGAGGTTGTTCCGCCACCACGCCTCCAAAATGCCACTACTAATGATTGTGACACACCTCTCTCCTACACCCCCTCCTCTTCTTCTTCCTCCATGGCCTCTTCCTGTGCTTTGTCCTCGGAACCAGTGGTGCTCCGTAGGCGTTCAAAGGGCTACGCAAGTAAGCAGGCCAAAAGATGCCATGCGGTGCTTGAGCTGGTGTGCTTAGGGGACAGGAGCCACACTGGGGCAGAGGTTCTGTCAGCTCTGCAGGGGCAGGTTCAGAGGTGATAGACGCCACGCCAACTTAAGGCAGGAATGGTGGTTTGCGACAATGGAACCAACCTCCTCTTTAAATGCTTCTTCTTTCTTCTATCTTGCTTCATCTTCTTCTTCTTCTGGCTCTTCTGGCTCTTCTGGTTCTTCCTCCGGTGTTCTCGTCCAGCATCTCCTCCGTGGCATCTTCTATCTTCTTCTCCTAGGGCCGCTCCACACCCATGGCATGGGTGGAGGCTCCCGCTCTTCTCTTCATTTTCTTCTCTTCTTCATCTTCTTCTCTTCTTCATCTTCTTCTCCGGGCCACTCTGCACCCATTCTGACATGGTGGGAGGCTCCCGCTGTGTGACGCGTCTCCTCTTCTGACGGTTCTTAAATAACAGGAGGCGGGGCCACCCGGTGACCTCACCCTCCTCTGACGCCTGGGACATGATGGGACTTCCCTGTGGAATTCCCAGTGACGTCACAGGAAGTCCCGTCAAGTTACCATTCGTCAGAGGGGGACGGGGTCACCGGGTGGCCCCCCCATTATTTAAGAACCTTCAGAAGAGGAGACGCGTCACACAGCTTGAGCCTCCCACCATGACAGCATGGGTGCGGAGCGGCCCGGAGAAGAAGAGAAGAAGATGAAGAAGATGAAGAAGAGAAGAAGATGAAGAAGAGAAGAAGATGAAGAGAAGAGCGGGAGCCTACCCCCATGCCATGGGTGCAGAGCGGCCCGAGGAGAAGAAGATAGAAGATGCCATGGAGGAGATGCTGGACGAGAACCCGGAGGAAGAACCAAAAGAGCCAGAAGAAGAAGATGAAGGAAGATAGAAGAAGCATTTAAATAAAGGAATTGTCAAAAACTGTCTCTTGTCATTTTTAACATTTTTGACAGTTTTTTAGTGAAATGGTAGGCCCTTTGGGGGACTACCCCAAAGCACCGTCCCAATGTTGAGGGCATGTGGCCTGGTATGGTTCGGGGGGAGCTCTCTCATCCCCTGCTCTTTTCCTGCGGCCTGCCAGGTTGTGTGCTCGGATAAGGGTCTGGTATGGATTTTTGGGGGGACCCCACGCCGTTTATTTTTGTAATTTATTCACGGGGTTCCCCTTAAAATCCATACCAGACCTGAAGGGTCTGGTATGGAATTTAGGGGGACCCCCACGTCATTTTTTTTTTAAATTTTGGTTCGGGGTTCCCCATGCCGTTTTTATCAATGAACTTTTATGTGTATTGTCGGACTGGCGATGCAATAGCCGCGAGTAGTTTTAAATGACTTTTTTCTTTGAAATGTAATTTTGCTGTCAGACTGTTCTAAACACGGGAAACATGCGTCCCTTTACAGGCATACTATAGACACCCCCCAGCTATGAAATTTAAAGGGATATTACACTTTTAATGTTTGACTTTAAGCATTATTAAAATCACTGCTCCTGAAAAAATGGCCCTTTTTAAAACTTTTTTTGCATTGATCCATGTCCCTTGGGGCAGGACCCAGGTCCCCAAACACTTTTTATGACAATAACTTGCATATAAGCCTTTAAAATTAGCACTTTTGATTATTCATGTTCGTGTCCCATAGACTTTAACGGTGTTCGCGTGTTCGAACAAACTTTTTTCCTGTTCGCATTTTCTGGTGCGAACCGAACAGGGGGGTGTTCGGCTCATCCCTAGTCTTGAGGATGGATCACTGGCCAGAGCTTGCACAGTATGCAATTGAGCTACTGGCCTGTTCTGCATCCAGCGTTCTTTCGGAACACACATTCAGTGCTGCTGGAGGCTTTGTAACCGATCACAGGGTGCGTCTGTCCACCAACTCAGTTGATCGACTGACCTTCATAAAAATGAATCAGTCTTGGATCACCACCAGCTACCAAGCACCTGATGCTGATGTAACCGAATATTTTTTTTTGAAATGTGAGATGCCTTCAAAGACTGCCTATGCTGATGCTGAGTGACTATCCTGTTATGCTGAGTAATTATCCTCTTCCTCCTCAATGATCATGCTGATAGCTTGTAAGAACATTTTTGGTTCTGGGTGCCGCCACCAGTGCCTAAGGCCCAATTTTTCAGCCCCTGTTGGGCGTGTAATTACAAATTTTGATGCAATACTTTGCAGCAGGGCTAGTTGTTGTGTTCCAACTAGAGTATCTGTGAGGGGTTGCAGTGTTGTGGCACCAGCACCAGTGCCTAAGACCCAATTTTTCAGCCCCTGTTTAACAGGAGCGTGTAATTACAATTTGTAATGCAATACTTTGCAGCAGGGCTCGTTCCTGCGTTCCAACTAGAGTATCTGTGAGGGGTTGCAGTGTTGTGGCAACAGCACCAGTGCCTAAGGCCCAATTTTTTAACCCCTGTTTAACAGGGGCGTGTAATTACAATTTTTGATGCCATTCTTTTGCAGCAGGGCTAGTTCCTGCGCTCCAACTAGAGTATCTGTGAGGGGTTGCAGTGTTGTGGCACCAGCACCAGTGCCTAAGGCCCAATTTTTAGCCCCTGTTCAACAGGGACATGTAATTATAATTCTTGATCTAATATTTCACAGCAGGGCCCGTTTCTGTGCCCACCAAGATTAACTGTGAGGACTTACAGTGTTGTGGCACCAGCACCACCACCAAAGGCCCAATTTTTCAGCCCACAGGGGCATGTAAATACAATTCCTGATCGCATATTTCACAGCAGGGCCCGTTTCTGCGCCCACCAAGATTAACTGGGAGGACTTACTGTGTTGTGCCACCAGCACCACCACCACCACCACCACCACCACCAAATGCCCAATTTTTCAGCCCCTGTTCAACAGGGGCATGTAATTACAATTCCTGATCAAATATTTCACAGCAGGGCCCGTTTCTGCGCCCACCAAGATTAACTGTGAGGACTTACAGTGTTGTGCCACCAGCACCACCACTACCACAAAAGGCCCAATTTTTCAGCCCCTGTTCAACAGGGGCATGTAATTACAATTCTTGATCTAATATTTCACAGCAGGGCCCGTTCCAGCGCCCACCAAGAGTAACTGTGAGGACTTACAGTGTTGTGGCACCAGCACCACCACCACCATCACCAAAGGCCCATTTTTTCTGGCCCTGTTCAACAGGGGCATGTAATTACAATTTTTGATCTAATATTTCACAGCAGGGCCCTGTGAGGGCTTACAGTGTTGAGGCCACAACTAAGGCCCACATTTCTGCTGAGTATATAGGGCAGGCCCCTACTTTCAAACATCCAACTTACAAACGACTCCTACTTGCAAACGGAAGGAGACAACAGGAAGTGAGATGAAATCTAACCCATAGGAAGGGAAATTCTTTCCTGTAAGAGTTAATATGGGAAAAACTTTTCTCCTTTCCACTGATGCTTTATCACCAATCCTTGTTTCACTAAAACCCCCAAATTTTCAAAAAACATTTGTTATTGGGACCAAAAGTGAGGTGAAATCTTCTGAAGAGGAGCACAGACAGCAACACAAATGTCACAGGGGTGATAACCCTTCCCTATGTTTTCCAAAAAGCTTAAAAACTGATTTTTTGGAGCTACACTTTAAAAATGTACCAGTTCAAAATTACAAACAGATTCTACTTAACAACAAACCTACAGTCCCTGTCTTGTTTGCACCGCCTGTATACTGCTGTTCAGAGTATATAGGGCCTGGGGGCCCCACACCTTTCCTTTTTTTAATTTGGGTGCGGGGTTCCCCTTAATATCTATTGAGGACCCAAAGGGCCTGGTAATGGACTGAAGGGTACCCATGCCATTTGTCTCACTGATTTTCATCCATATTGCCAGGACCCGACGTTACATTAAAGCCGCAAGCAGTTTTAAATGACTTTTTTCCTTTAAAAATGTCATTTTGTGCAGGGACTGTTCTAAGCACGGGAAACATGCGCCACTTTACAGGCATACTATAGACATCCCCCAGATACGATATTTAAAGGAATATTTACTTACTTTATTTACTTTTTTTTAACTTTAAGCATCATTAAAATCACTGCTCCCGAAAAAACGGCCGTTTTAAAAAGTTTTTTTTGCATTGATACATGTCCCCTGGGGTAGGTCCCCAAACCCTTTTTAGGACAATATTATGAAAATTAGCCTTTAAAATGAGCACTTTTGATTTTGAACGTTTGAGTCCCATAGACGTCAATGGGGTTCTAACGTTCGTGCAAATTTTCGGTCCGTTCGCAGGTTCTGGTGCGAACTGAACCGGGGGGGTGTTTGGCTCATCCCTAGTGGCGGTGATGTTGACTCTGTAATGGGTGACACTGATTAGGCTGCACTAATGGGCTGCACTGACAGATCCACTGATGGGCTGCGCTGACAGTACCACTGATGGTGGTCCTAATGGACTGCGCTGACAGATCCATTGATGGTGGCACTAATGGGCTGCACTGACAGATCCACTGATAATGGCACTAATGAACTGTGCTGACAGATCCACTGATGGGCTGTGCTGGCAGATCCACTGATGGAGGCACTAATGGGCTACCCTGACAGATCCTCTGTGGCTGTATGAAATATCCACTGATTGGCTGTATGATAGATCCACTAATTGGCTGGGTGACAGATCCACTTATAGAGCTGTATGATAAATGCACAGATAGGCTCTATGATAGATCTATTGATGGGCTGTGACAAATCCACCAATGGACTGTATGACAGATCCATTAATGGGCTGTGTGACAGATCCACTGATGGGCTGTGTGACAGACCACTGATGTACTGTATGACCGATCACTTATGGACTGTGTGAGAGATCCAGTTGGGCTGTATTGCAGATCACTGATGGGCTGATCTGACAGGTTCTCTTTATTTGGGGCTGTATGGTGCACAGTAATGTGTATAGAAATAGCACAGTAATGGTTCACTCACAGTTCCTCAGTTCACCTCCTCACACAATCGGTGTGTGAGGAGAAGAAACCGAGAACAGCGAGTGACCTGTCAGGTACTCACCAAGGCCGAGTTAATGAGAGAGGCTCCCCTTGCAGCTGATCGCATGATACCCCTGGAAGTGGCACAGCGGGTATTGGGCACGAAGAAGCATGGGTCACCAGCAGGTAGAAGAGGTGGCAGGAAGGTCCTCTAGCAGAGAGAAGATTCGTGCAGGGTGGACTTGACACTGTACTGGAACTGGCTTGGCTGAAGCTCAAACAGCAGAGTCTGGAGAAGAAGACTGGAGCCGGTTCAGTGAGGAGGCTGAGGGTCAAACACAGAGAGAAGGTCCAGAAACAATCTGGGGGTCAAACATGGGAAGTCAGGCAGCAGTGGAGCAGGCTGATGATCAATCACTGGGTTCAGGCAGAGACAGAGTCTAGGAGGAGGCTGAGGGTTAAACACAGGAATCAAGCAGGTAGAGAAGTCCAAAAGGCAAGCCAAAGGTCAGGTGCTGGAGAGGTTCAGGAGAGGTCAGGTCAATCCAGGTCACAACAGGTAGGCACAGGTACACAGGCTCAGGAACAGGTTACAGGAAGCTGAGAAGACAAACCAGAAATGAGACAATACACAGGCTGTCTTTTATAGGCCCGCCAGGAGGGCTCCCGCTGTGCGCACAACAACGCACACGTGCCCACGCAATTGCGCCATACCGCACACCCGCATGTGCCGACCCGCAGTGTCGCACACTTGTATGCACGAACCGACCGAATCGCGCAACCATATGTGCCGTAGCGCAACTCTACTGCGCAGGTGCACAGGAAAGCACCAACGCTGGCAGGTCAGATTTCTCTTATTCCTCTGACATAACCTCTGTGTGTTTACAGTTGTGACCAACTGTGATTGGACATAGCAGATCATGTGGTAACACCCCGGGGGCACGCATTAGCATTGCATCCTGAGGGACGTTATATGTTGTCCACTCAGTATGGGAAAGACACCACCCAGCCGACAATCTGCTATTGGCTGGAGGGGACCTGGTTAAAATATATGCATGGTATTAGTATCTTCAACCCACATACATTGCTCATTGCTATGAAAAAGTATTTGCACCCTTAACGATTTTTTATTTTTTTGCATATTTCTCACACTTAAATGAGATCATCAAACAAATTTTAATATTACACAAAGATAACCCGAGTAAATCCAAGATGCAGTTTTTAAATTATTATTTAATTTATTAAGGGAAAAAAGCTGTTCAAACCTGCCTGGCCCTATGTGAAAAAGTAATTGCCCCCTCCCATGCTGAATCATGAACGAACTGTGATTAGCCACAATTTTTTGGAAAGTTAAATTTCACTTGCCATTCCCAGGCCTGATTACTGCCCGACCTGTTGAATCAAGAAATCACATAAATAGAAGCTGTCTGACAAAGTGAAGCACGCTAACATCACAAAAAGCCACACTTCATGCCAAAATCTAAAAAAAATTCAAGAACAGATTGGAAACAAACATGTGTTGGTCTAGGAAGTGTTTCAAAGCCATTTTTAAGGCTTTAGAACTCCAGTGAGCCATGGGGACAGCCAATATCCACAAATTGAGATAACTTGGAAGAGTGGTGAACCTTCCCAGGAGTGGCCGGTCTACAAAAATTACTCCAAAAACATGACGACGACTCAACCAGGAGGTCATAAAAGAACCCAGAACAACATCTAAAGAACTGCAGGCCTCACTTGCCTCAGGTAAGATCAGTGTTCATGATTCAACAATAAGAAAGAGACTGGGCAAAAATGACATCCATGGGAGAGTTCCAAGGCCAAAGCCACTGCTGACCAAAAAGAACACAAATGCTCATCTCACATTTACCAAAAATATCTTGATTATCCCCAAAACTTTTAGGCAAATATTCTGTGGACTGATGAGACAGAAATGTTACTTTTTGAAAGGTGTGCATCCCGTTGTATCTGGCATAAAACTAATACAGCATTTCATAACAAGAACATCATACCAACAGTTAGACTTTAACGGTGTTTGCGTGTTCAAGCGAACTTTTTTCTGTTTGCATGTTCTGGTGCGAACCGAACAGGGGGGTGTTCGGCTCATCCCTACCCAAGAGGGTTAAGGCAGTGCTGGAAAATAATGTTGGCCACACAAAATATTGACACTATGGGCCCAATTTGGACAATTTCACTTAGGGGTGTACTCACTTTTGTTGCCAGTGGTTTAGACATTAATGTCTGAGTGTTGAGTTATTTTGAGGGGACAGCAAATTTACACTGTTATACAAGCTGTACACTCACTCCTTTACATTCTAGCTAAGTGTAATTAAGTGTTCTTGCATAGCAAGACCACTTACTGTTATCTCACATATATATTATTAGTGGGAATGCTTTAGCAGTCCCATTATTGTTATTCGATTTTATTTATTTAGTGGGAATGCTTTAGCAGTCCCACTATTGTTATTCGATTTTATTTATTAGTGGGAATGCTTTAGCAGTCCCACTATTGTTATTCGATTTTATTTATTTTTAATTTCATTAATTTTATCCCGTACGTTTTTTGGCTCTGCCTAACTTCTGCATACTTTTAGCTATTAAAACCATTCAACTATTAAAATGTTCGTCTCTTTCAGCTGATGATGGGACTTTTTCAACTTTTTTTCTACCATTTATACTTTTTAAAATAGTAAGCTTTTTATCACTTTTTTTTAACATTGAAGTCAATGGGAGCATGCTTCAGATCCTTAAAATCTTCTTCCGCTCCCAAAAGTTTCAGTTCCTTCATACGTTCACCTAGAGACACCAAACAAACTTTAAAATGTTCACAAAATATTCAGCTATCTGTCTATATCTTTTCAGTTTGATATCTTTTACAGTTTTTGTGAAAAAGCTGTTTGTTTAGTGGTCATTTCAGGAAATTTTAGCCATTAAACACAGTGTACTGTGTTGGTTTTGTTGCCATGGTTACCAAAGCTTCTGTTATACACAAGGGGGGAGGTGCCTGGAGCATCTCAGCTCTGACTACAGAGCCCGGGGAGGGGACAGACACACCATGTACTGATTTATAATAGAGGAATATGATGGGGCAGTTTTGATGGGGTAATTCTGATGGGGCAGTTTTGATGGGGCAATTCTGATGGGGCAGTTTTGAAGGCAAAATGATGGGGGCAGTTTTGATGGCAATATGATAGGGCAGTTTTGATGGGGGCCGTTTTAGCAATTCAGCTATTCAGCATTCCCACGCATTTTCCCCAGGAAATGCATTTTCTAGTTATTATTAAGTGTTCTTGCATAGCAAGACCACTTACTGTTATCTCACGTATATATTATTATTATTATTAGTGGGAATGCTTAAGCAGTCCCACTATTGTTATTCGATTTTATTAGTGGGACTGCTTTAGCAGTCCCACTATTGTTATTCGTTTTTTTATTTATTTTTCTTCTTCTTATTCTTCTTATTCCGTACGTTTTTTGGCTCTGCGTAACTTCTGCATACTTTCAGCTATTAAAACCATTCAACTATTAAAATGTTCGTCTCTTTTAGCTGATGTGTGCTCTTTTTCAACTTTTTTTCTACCATTTATACTTTTTAAAATATTAAGCTTTTTAACACTTTTTTTAATATTGAAGTCAATGGGAGCATGCTTGAAATCCTTAAATTCTTCTTCCGATCCCAAAAGCTTCAGTTCCTTCATACTTTCACCTAGAGACACCAAACAAACTTTAAAATGTTCACAAAATATTCAGCTATCTGGCTATAGCTTTTCAGTTTGATATCTTTTACAGTTTTTGAGAAAAAGCTTTTTGTCTAGAGGTCATTTAAGGAAATTTTAGCCATTAATCAGAGTGTACTGTGTTTGTTTTGTTGCCATGGTTACCAAAGCTTCTGTTATACACAGGGAGGGAGGTGGCTGGTGCATCTCAGCTCTGATTACAGAGCCCGGGGGAGGGGACAGACACACCATGTACTGATTTATAATAGAGGAATATGATGGGGCAGTTTTGATAGGGAAATTCTGATGGGGCAGTTTTGATGGGGCAATTATGATGGGGCAGTTTTGATGGTGGCAATATGATGGGGTAGTTTTGATGGGACAATTCTGATGGGGCAGTTTTGATGGTGGCAATATGATGGGGCAGTTTTGATAGGGCAATTCTAATGGGGCAGTTTTGATGGGGACAATTTTAATGGAGCAGTTTTAAAGGTGGCAACATGATGGGGCAGTTTTGATGGGGGCAGTTTTGATGGGGGCAATTCTGATGGGACAGTTTTGATGGTGGCAATATGATGGGGCAGTTTTAATGGGGACAAGTTTGATGGGGCAATTCTGATGGGGCAGTTTTGATGGCGGCCGTTTTAGCAATTTAGCTATTCAGCATTCCCACGCATTTTCCCCAGGAAATGCATTTTCTAGTTTATTAGTGGGACTGCTTTAGCAGTCCCACTATTGTTATTCGTTTTTTTATTTTTTATTCTTCTTATTCCGTACATTTTTTGGCTCTGCGTAACTTCTGCATACTTTCAGCTATTAAAACCATTCAACTATTAAAATGTTCGTCTCTTTTAGCTGATGTGTGCTCTTTTTCAACTTTTTTTCTACCATTTATACTTTTTAAAATATTAAGCTTTTTAACACTTTTTTTAACATTGAAGTCAATGGGAGCATGCTTGAAATCCTTAAATTCTTCTTCCGCTCCCAAAAGTTTCAGCTCCTTCATACTTTCACCTAGAGACACCAAACAAACTTTAAAATGTTCACAAAATATTCAGCTATCTGGCTATAGCTTTTCAGTTTGATATCTTTTACAGTTTTTGAGAAAAAGCTTTTTGTTTGGAGGTCATTTCAGGAAATTTTAGCCATTAATCAGAGTGTACTGTGCTTGTTTTGTTGCCATGATTACCAAAGCTTCTGTTATACACAGGGGGGGAGGTGGCTGGAGCATCTCAGCTCTGATTACAGAGCCCGGGGGAGGGGGACAGACACACCATGTACTGATTTATAATAGAGGAATATGATGGGGCAGTTTTGATGGGGAAATTCTGATGGGGCAGTTTTGCTGGGGAAATTCTGATGGGGCAGTTTTGATGGTGGCAATATGATGGTGCAGTTTTGATGGGGACAATTTTTATGGAGCAGTTGTAAAGGTGGCAATATGATGGGGCAGTTTTGATGGGGGCAGTTTTGATGGGGCAATTCTGATGGGGCAGGTTTGATGGTGGCAATATGATGGGGCAGTTTTGATAGGGCAATTCTGATTGGGCAATTCTGATGGGGCAGTTTTGATGGTGGCAATATGATGGGGCAGTTTTGATGGGGCAATTCTAATGGGGCAGTTTTGATGGTGGCAATATGATGGGGCAGTTTTGATGGGGACAATTTTGATGGGGCAATTCTAATGGGGCAGTTTTGATGGCAATATGATGGGGGCAGTTTTGATGGTGGCAATATGATGGGGCAGTTTTGATGGTGGTAATATGATGGGGCAATTATGATGGGGCAGTTTTGATGGTGGCAATATGATGGGGCAGTTTTAAATGGGGCAATTCTGATGGTGGCAATATGATGGGACAATTTTGATGGAGCAATTCTGATGGGGCAGTTTTGATGGGGACAATTTTGATGGGGCAATTCTGATGGGGCAGTTTTGATGGCAGTAATGATGGGGCAGTTTTGATGGCGGCCGTTTTAGCAATTTAGCTATTCAGCATTCCCACGCATTTTCCCCAGGAAATGCATTTTCTAGTAGTTCTTTTTCTTCTTATTATTCCGTATGTTTTTTGGTTCTGCGTAACTTCTGCATACTTTCAGCTATTAAAACCATTCAACTTTAAAAATGTTTGTCTCTTTTACCTGATGTGTGCTCCTTTTCAACTTTTTTTCTACCATTTATACTTTTTAAAATATTAAGCTTTTTATCACTTTTTTTAACATTGAAGTCTATGGGAGCATGCTTGAAATCCTTAAATTCTTCTTCCGCTCCCAAAAGTTTTAGCTCCTTCATACTTTCACCTACAGACACCAAACAAACTTTAAAATGTTCACAAAATATTCAGCTATCTGGCTATAGCTTTCCAGTTTGATATCCTTTACAGTTTTTGAGAAAAAGCTTTTTGTTTAGAGGTCATTTCAGGAAATTTTAGCCATTAATCAGAGTGTACTGTGTTTGTTTTGTTGCCATGGTTACCAAAGCTTCTGTTATACACAGGGGGGAGGTGGCTGGAGCATCTCAGCTCTGATTACAGAGCCCGGGGGAGGGACAGACACACCATGTACTGATTTATAATAGAGGAATATGATGGGGCAGTTTTGATGGGGTAATTCTGATGGGGCAGTTTTGATGGTGGCAATATAATGGGGCAGTTTTGATGGGGCAATTCTGATGGGTCAGTTTTGATGGTGGCAATATGATGGGGCAGATTTGATGGGACAATTCTGATGGGGCAGTTTTGATGGTGGCAATATGATGGGGCAATTTTGATGGGGCAATTCTGATAGGGCAGTTTTGATGGTGGCAATATGATGGGGCAGTTTTGATGGGGACAATTTTAATGGAGCAGTTTTAAACGTGGCAATATGATGGGGCAGTTTTTTATGGGGGCAGTTTTGATGGTGGCAATATGATGGGGCAGTTTTGATGGGGCAATTCTGATGGGGCAGTTTTGATGGTGGCAATATGATGGGGCAGTTTTAATGGGGACAATTTTGATGGGGCAATTCTGATGGGGCAGTTTTGATGGCAGTATGATGAGGCAGTTTTGATGGCGGCCATTTTAGCAATTTAGCTATTCAGCATTCCCACGCATTTTCCCCAGGAAATGCATTTTCTAGTTTATTAGTGGGAATGCTTTAGCAGTCCCACTATTGTTATTCGTTTTTTTATTTTTTATTCTTCTTATTCCGTACGTTTTTTGGCTCTGCGTAACTTCTGCATACTTTCAGCTATTAAAACCATTCAACTATTAAAATGTTCGTCTCTTTTAGCTGATGTGTGCTCTTTTTCAACTTTTTTTCTACCATTTATACTTTTTAAAATATTAAGCTTTTTAACACTTTTTTTAACATTGAAGTCAATGGGAGCATGCTTGAAATCCTTAAATTCTTCTTCCGCTCCCAAAAGTTTCAGCTCCTTCATACTTTCACCTAGAGACACCAAACAAACTTTAAAATGTTCACAAAATATTCAGCTATCTGGCTATAGCTTTTCAGTTTGATATCTTTTACAGTTTTTGAGAAAAAGCTTTTTGTCTAGAGGTCATTTTAGGAAATTTTAGCCATTAATCAGAGTGTACTGTGGTTGTTTTGTTGCCATGATTACCAAAGCTTCTGTTATACACAGGGGGGGAGGTGGCTGGAGCATCTCAGCTCTGATTACAGAGCCCGGGGGAGGGGGACAGACACACCATGTACTGATTTATAATAGAGGAATATGATGGGGCAGTTTTGATGGGGAAATTCTGATGGGGCAGTTTTGCTGGGGAAATTCTGATGGGGCAGTTTTGATGGTGGCAATATGATGGGGCAGTTTTGATGGGGCAATTCTAATGGGGCAGTTTTGATGGTGGCAATATGATGGGGCAGTTTTGATGGGGACAATTTTGATGGGGCAATTCTAATGGGGCAGTTTTGATGGCAATATGATGGGGGCAGTTTTGATGGTGGCAATATGATGGGGCAGTTTTGATGGTGGTAATATGATGGGGCAATTATGATGGGGCAGTTTTGATGGTGGCAATATGATGGGGCAGTTTTAAATGGGGCAATTCTGATGGTGGCAATATGATGGGACAATTTTGATGGAGCAATTCTGATGGGGCAGTTTTGATGGGGACAATTTTGATGGGGCAATTCTGATGGGGCAGTTTTGATGGCAGTATGATGGGGCAGTTTTGATGGCGGCCGTTTTAGCAATTTAGCTATTCAGCATTCCCACGCATTTTCCCCAGGAAATGCATTTTCTAGTAGTTCTTTTTCTTCTTATTATTCCGTATGTTTTTTGGTTCTGCGTAACTTCTGCATACTTTCAGCTATTAAAACCATTCAACTTTAAAACTTTTTTTCTACCATTTATACTTTTTAAAATATTAAGCTTTTTATCACTTTTTTTAACATTGAAGTCTATGGGAGCATGCTTGAAATCCTTAAATTCTTCTTCCGCTCCCAAAAGTTTTAGCTCCTTCATACTTTCACCTACAGACACCAAACAAACTTTAAAATGTTCACAAAATATTCAGCTATCTGGCTATAGCTTTCCAGTTTGATATCCTTTACAGTTTTTGAGAAAAAGCTTTTTGTTTAGAGGTCATTTCAGGAAATTTTAGCCATTAATCAGAGTGTACTGTGTTTGTTTTGTTGCCATGGTTACCAAAGCTTCTGTTATACACAGGGGGAAGGTGGCTGGAGCATCTCAGCTCTGATTACAGAGCCCGGGGGAGGGGACAGACACACCATGTACTGATTTATAATAGAGGAATATGATGGGGCAGTTTTGATGGGGTAATTCTGATGGGGCAGTTTTGATGGTGGCAATATGATGGGGCAGTTTTGATGGGGCAATTCTGATGGGTCAGTTTTGATGGTGGCAATATGATGGGGCAGATTTGATGGGACAATTCTGATGGGGCAGTTTTGATGGTGGCAATATGATGGGGCAATTTTGATGGGGCAATTCTGATGGGGCAGTTTTGATGGTGGCAATATGATGGGGCAGTTTTGATGGGGACAATTTTAATGGAGCAGTTTTAAAGGTGGCAATATGATGGGGCAGTTTTGATGGGGGCAGTTTTGATGGTGGCAATATGATGGGGCAGTTTTGATGGGGCAATTCTGATGGGGCAGTTTTGATGGTGGCAATATGATGGGGCAGTTTTAATGGGGACAATTTTGATGGGGCAATTCTGATGGGGCAGTTTTGATGGCAGTATGATGGGGCAGTTTTGATGGCGGCCATTTTAGCAATTCAGCATTCCCACGCATTTTCCCCAGGAAATGTATTTTCTAGTTATTTTTATTCTAATTCCGTACGTTTTTGGGTTCTACGTAACTTCTGCATACTTTCAGCTATTAAAACCATTCAACTATTAAAATGTTCGTCTCTTTTAGCTGAGGTGTGCTCTTTTTCAACTTTTTTTCTACCATTTATACTTTTTAAAATATTAAGCTTTTTAACACTTTTTTTTAACATTGAAGTCAATGGGAGCATGCTTGAAATCCTTAAATTCTTCTTCCGCTCCCAAAAGTTTCAGCTCCTTCATACTTTCACCTAGAGACATCAAGCAAACTTTAAAATGTTCACAAAATATTCAGCTATCTGGCTATAGCTTTTCAGTTTGATATCCTTTACAGTTTTTGAGAAAAAGCTTTTTGTTTAGAGGTCATTTCAGGAAATTTTAGCCATTAATCAGAGTGTACTGTGTTTGTTTTGTTGCCATAGTTACCAAAGCTTCTGTTATACACAGGGGGAGGTGGCTGGAGCATCTCAGCTCTGATTACAGAGCCCAGGGGATGGTTCATACACACCATGTACTGATTTATAATAGAGGAATATGATGGGGCAGTTTTGATGGGGTAATTCTGATGGGGCAGTTTTGATGGTGGCAATATGATGGGGCAGTTTTGATGGGGCAATTCTGATGGGTCAGTTTTGATGGTGGCAATATGATGGGGCAGTTTTGATGGGACAATTCTGATGGGGCAGTTTTGATGGTGGCAATATGATGGGGCAATTTTGATGGGGCAGTTTTGATGGTGGCAATATGATGGGGCAGTTTTGATGGGGACAATTTTAATGCCCCATCATAATTTTAATCACAATTTTAATGGAGCAGATTTAAAGGTGGCAATGTGATGGGGCAGTTTTGATGGGGGCAGTTTTGATGGTGGCAATATGATGGGGCAGTTTTGATGGGGCAATTCTGATGGGGCAGTTTTGATGGTGGCAATATGATGGGGCAGTTTTAATGGGGACAATTTTGATGGGGCAATTTTGATGGGGCAGTTTTGATGGCAGTATGATGGGGCAGTTTTGATGGCGGCCATTTTAGCATTTTAGCATTCCCACGCATTTTCCCCAGGAAATGCATTTTCTAGTTCTTCTTTTTCTTCTTATTATTCCGTACGTTTTTTGGTTCTGCGTAACTTCTGCATACTTTCAGCTATTAAAACAATTCAACTATTAAAATGTTCGTCTCTTTTAGCTGATGTGTGCTCTTTTTCAACTTTTTTTCTACCATTTATACTTTTTAAAATATTAAGCTTTTTAACACTTTTTTTAACATTGAAGTCAATGGGAGCATGCTTGAAATCCTTAAATTCTTCTTCCGCTCCCAAAAGTTTCAGCTCCTTCATACTTTCACCTAGAGACACCAAACAAACTTTAACCACTTCACATCCGGGCCATTTCTGACACTTCGCTCCTACATGTCAAAAATCATCATTTTTTTTGCTATAAAATTACATAGAACCCCCAAACATTATATATGTTTTTTTTAGCAGAGACCCTAGAGAATACAATGGCGGTCATTGCAACTTTTTATCTTGCACGGTATTTGCGCAGCAATTTTTTAAACGTGTTTTTTTTGGAAAAAAACAGTTTCATGCTTTAAAAAAAAACAAAACAGCAAAGTTAGCCAAATTTTTTGCATTGTGTGAAAGATGAAGTTACGCCGAGTAAATAGATACCTAACATGTCACGCTTCAAAATTGCACACGCTCGTGGAATGGCGCCAAACTTTGGTACTTAAAAATCCCCATAGGCGACGCTTTAACATTTTTTACTGGTTACATGTTTTGAGATACAGAGGAGGTCTAGGGCCAAAATTATTGCTCTCGCTTTAACATTCACGGCGATACCTCACATGTGTGGTTTGAACACCGTTTTCATATGTGGGCGGGACTTACGTATGCGTTCGCTTCTGCGTGCGAGCTCACGGGGACAGGGGCGCTTTAAAAAATTTTTTTTTTTTTTTATTGTTAATTTTACTTAAAATTTTTTATTTTGACACTTTAAAAAAAATATTTTTTTTTGATCACTTTTATTTCTATTACAAGGAATGTAAACATCCCTTGTAATAGGAATATGACACGATCAGTCCTCATTACAGTGAGATATGGGGTCAATAAGACCCCACATCTCACCTCTAGGCTGGGAAGCCTAAAATAAAAAAAAAAATAAAGCGATCGCCGCTTCAAAGCCGAAGCGGCGCCGTTTTTTTGAATGCAGAGGCCGGGCGTGACGTCATAACATCGCGCCCGGCCTCCGAACGATCATAGAGACTCCGGCGACCATCTGGTCCGCCGGAAATCTCTATGGTGAACATCCGGCGCTGGCGGATCCGCTATCCGACTCACCGATCGCTGAGGTGAGTCGGTAGAAGCACCGGAGGGGGGCGGGAGACGTCCCCTCCCGCCGCCCGTAAGAACGATCAAGCGGCGGAACAGCCGCTATGATCATTCTTATGGTGTACAGAATCGCCGGCTGAAAATGCCGGTATCTGAATGATGTCTGTAGCCTCAGACATCATTCAGATATAAGCCCTGAAAGTCGAGGCCGTCATATGACGGCCTCCGGATGTCAAGTGGTTAAAATGTTCACAAAATATTCAGCTATCTGGCTATATCTTTTTAGTTTGATATCTTTTACAGTTTTTGAGAAAAAGCTTTTTGTTTAGAGGTCATTTCAGGAAATTTTAGCCATTAATCAGAGTGTACTGTGTTTGTTTTGTTGCCATGGTTACCAAAGCTTCTGTTATACACAGGGGGGGAGGTGGCTGGACCATCTCAGCTCTGATTACGGAGCCCGGGGGAGGGGACAGACACACCATGTACTGATTTATAATAGAGGAATATGATGGGGCAGTTTTGATGGGGCAATTCTGATGAGGCAGTTTTGATGGTGGCAATATGATGGGGCAGTTTTGATGGGGGCAGTTTTGATGGTGGCAATATGATGGGGGCAGTTTTGATGGGGCAATTCTGATGGGGCAGTTTTGATGGTGGCAATATGACGGGGCAGTTTTGATGGGGCAATTCTGATGAGGCAGTTTTGATGGTGGCAATATGATGGGGCAGTTTTGATGGGACAATTCTGATGGGACAGTTTTGATGGTGGCAATATGATGGGGCAGTTTTGATAGGGCAATTCTGATAGGGCAGTTTTGATGGGGCAATTCTGATGGGGCAGTTTTGATGGGGGCAGTTTTGATGGTGGCAATATGATGGGGCAGTTCTGATGGGGCAATTCTGATGGGGCAGTTTTGATGGTGGCAATATGATGGGGCAGTTTTGATGGGGACAATTTTGATGGGGCAATTCTAATGGGGCAGTTTTGATGGCAATATGATGGGGGCAGTTTTGATGGTGGCAATATGATGGGGCAGTTTTGATGGTGGTAATATGATGGGGCAATTCTGATGGGACAGTTTTGATGGTGACAATATGATGGGGCAGTTTTGATGGGGCAATTCTGATAAAGGCAATATGATGGGACAATTTTGATGGAGCAATTCTGATGGGGCAGATTTGATGGTGGCAATATGATGGGGCAGTTTTAATGGTGACAATTTTGATGGGGCAATTCTGATGGGGCAGTTTTGATGGCTGTATGATGGGGCAGTTTTGATGGCGGCCATTTTAGCAATTTAGCTATTTAGCATTCCCACGCATTTTCCCCAGGAAATGCATTTTCTAGTTAGTGGGACTGCTTTAGCAGTCCCACTATTGTTATTCGATTTTATTAGTGGGAATGCTTTAGCAGTCCCACTATTGTTATTCAATTTTATTTATTTTTAATTTTAATTTTAATTTTATTCCGTACGTTTTTTGGTTCTGCGTAACTTCTGCATACTTTCGGCTATTAAAACCATTCAACTATCAAAATGTTCGTCTCTTTTATCTGAGGTGTGCTCTTTTTCAACTTTTTTTCTACCATTTATACTTTTTAAAATATTAAGCTTTTTATCACTTTTATTTAACATTGAAGTCAATGGGAGCATGCTTCAGAAACTTAAAATCTTCTTCCGCTCCCAAAAGTTTCAGCTCCTTCATACTTTCACCTACAGACCCCAAAAAAACTTTAAAATGTTCACAAAATATTCAGCTATCTGGCTATATCTTTTCAGTTTGATATCTTTTACAGTTTTTGAGAAAAAGCTTTTTGTTTAGAGGTCATTTCAGGAAAATTTAGCCATTAATCAGAGTGTACTGTGTTTGTTTTGTTGCCATGGTTACCAAAGCTTCTGTTATACACAGGGGGGAAGGTGGCTGGAGCATCTCAGCTCATTACAGAGCCCGGAGGAGGGGACAGACACACCATGTACTGATTTATAATAGAGGAAAATGATGGGGCAGTTTTGATGGTGGCAATATGATGGGGCAGTTTTGATGGGACAATTCTGATGGGGCAGTTTTGATGGTGGCAATATGATGGGGCAGTTTTGATGGGGCAATTCTGATGGGACAGTTTTGATGGGGCAATTCTGATGGGACAGTTTTGATGGTGGCAATATGATGGGGCAGTTTTGATGGTGGCAGTATGATGGGGCAGTTTTGATGGTGGCAATATGATGGGGCAGTTTTGATGGGGACAATTTTTATGGAGCAGTTTTAAAGGTGGCAATATGATGAGGCAATTTTGCTGGGGGCAGTTTTGATGGTGGCAATATGATGGGGCAGTTTTGATAGGGCAATTCTGATGGGGCAGTTTTCATGGTGGCAATATGATGGGGCAGTTTTCATGGGGACAATTTTAATGGAGCAGTTTTAAAGGTGGCAATATGATGGGGCAGTTTTGATGGTGGCAATATGATGGGGCAGTTTTGATGGGGCAATTCTGATGGGGCAGTTTTGATGGTGGCAATATGATGGGGCAGTTTTATTGGGGACAATTTTGATGGGGTAATTCTAATGTGCCAGTTTTGATGGCAGTATGATGGGGCAGTTTTGATGGCGGCCATTTTAGCAATTTAGCTATTCAGCATTCCCACGCATTTTCCCCAGGAAATGCATTTTCTAGTTTATTTTTAATCTTCTTAATTTTAATTATAATTTTATTCCATACGTTTTTTGGTTCTGCGAAACTTCTGCATACTTTCAGCTATTAAAACCATTCAACTATTAAAATGTTCTTCTCTTTTAGCTGAGGTGTGCTCTTTTTCAACTTTTTTTCTACCATTTATACTTTTTAAAATATTAAGCTTTTTATCACTTTTTTTAACATTGAAGTCAATGGGAGCATTCTTGAAATCCTTAAATTCTTCTTCCGCTCCCAAAAGTTTCAGCTCCTTCATACTTTCACCTAGAGACACCAAACAAACTTTAAAATGTTCACAAAATATTCAGCTATCTGGCTATATCTTTTCAGTTTGATATCTTTTACAGTTTTTGAGAAAAAGCTTTTTGTTTGGAGGTCATTTCAGGAAATTTTAGCCATTAATCAGAGTGTACTGTGTTTGTTTTGTTGCCATGGTTACCAAAGCTTCTGTTATACACAGGGGGGGAGGTGGCTGGAGCATCTCAGCTCTGAATACAGAGCCCGGGGGAGGGGACAGACACACCATGTACTGATTTATAATAGAGGAATATGATGGGGCAGTTTTGATAGGGCAATTCTGATGGGGCAGTTTTGATGGGGCAATTATGATGGGACAGTTTTATTGGTGGAAATTATGATGGGTCAGTTTTGATGGTGGCAGTATGATGGGGCAGTTTTGATGGGACAATTCTGATGGGGCAGTTTTGATGGTGGCAATATGATGGGCAGTTTTGATAGGGCAATTCAGATGGGGCAGTTTTGATGGTGGCAATATGATGGGGCAGTTTTGATGGGGGCAGTTTTGATGGGGGCAATATGATTGGGCAGTTTTGATGGGGCAATTCTGATGGGGCAGTTTTGATGGTGGCAATATGATGGGGCAGTTTTAATGGGGACAATTTTGATGGGGCAATTCTGATGGGGCAGTTTTGATGGCAGTATGATGGGGCAGTTTTGATGGCGGCCATTTTAGCAATTTAGCTATTCAGCATTCCCACGCATTTTTCCCAGGAAATGCATTTTCTAGTTTATTTTTAATTTTATTCCGTACGTTTTTTGGTTCTGCGTAACTTCTGCATACTTTCAGCTATTAAAACCATTCAACTATTAAAATGTCCGTCTCTTTTAGCTGATGTGTGCTCTTTTTCAACTTTTTTTCTACCATTTATACTTTTTAAAATATTAAGCTTTTTAACACTTTTTTTTAACATTGAAGTCAATGGGAGCATGCTTGAAATCCTTAAATTCTTCTTCCGCTCCCAAAAGTTTCAGCTCCTTCATAGTTTCACCTAGAGACACCAAACAAACTTTAAAATGTTCACAAAATATTCAGCTATCTGGCTATATCTTTTCAGTTTGATATCTTTTAAAGTTTTTGTGAAAAAGTTGTTTGTTTAGTGGTCATTTCAAGAAATTTTAGCCATTAAACACAGTGTACTGTGTTGGTTTTGTTGCCATGGTTACCAAAGCTTCTGTTATACACAAGGGGGGAGGTGGCTGGAGCATCTCAGCTCTGATTACAGAGCCCGGGGAAGGGGACAGGCACACCATGTACTGATTTATAATAGAGGAATATGATGGGGCAGTTTTGATGGGGTAATTCTGATGGGACAGTTTTGATGGGGCAATTCTGATGGGGCAGTTTTGATGGTGGCAATATAATGGGCAGTTTTGATAGGGACAATTTTTATGGAGCAGTTTTAAAGTTGGCAATATGATGGGGCAGTTTTGATGGGGGCAGTTTTGATAGTGGCAATATGATGGGGGCAGTTTTGATGGGGTAATTCTGATGGGGCAATATAATGGGGCAGTTTTGATGGGGACAATTTTTATGGAGCATTTTTAAAGGTGGCAATATGATGGGGCAGTTTTGATGGGGGCAGTTTTGATGGGGCAATTCTGATGGGGCAGTTTTGATGGTGGCAATATGATGGGGCAGTTTTGATGGGGCAATTCTGATGGGGCAGTTTTGATGGGGCAATTCTGATGGGGCAGTTTTCATGGTGTCAATATGATGGGGAAGTTTTGATGGGGCAATTCTGATGGGGCAGTTTTGATGGGGCAATTCTGATGGGGCAGTTTTGATGGCAAAATGATGGGGGCAGTTTTGATGGTAATATGATGGTGCAGTTTTGATGGGGGCCATTTTAGCAATTCAGCTATTCAGCATTCCCACGCATTTTCCCCAGGAAATGCATTTTCTAGTTATTATTAAGTGTTCTTGCATAGCAAGACCACTTACTGTTATCTCACATATATAATATTATTATTATTATTATTAGTGGGACTGCTTAGCAGTCCCACTATTGTTATTCGATTTTATTTATTTTTAATTTTAATTTTAATTTTATTCCGTACGTTTTTTGGCTCTGCGTAACTTCTGCATACTTTCGGCTATTAAAACCATTCAACTATTAAAATGTTCGTCTCAGCTGATGATGGGACTTTTTCAACTTTTTTTCTACTATTTATACTTTTTTTAAATATTAAGCTTTTTAACACTTTTTTTAAACATTGAAGTCAATGGGAGCATGCTTGAAATCCTTAAAATCTTCTTCCGCTCCCAAAAGTTTCAGCTCCTTCATACTTTCACCTAGAGACACCAAACAAACTTTAAAATGTTCACAAAATATTCAGCTATCTGGCTATATCTTTTCAGTTTGATATCTTTTACAGTTTTTGTGAAAAAGCTGTTTGTTTAGTGGTCATTTCAGGAAATTTTAGCCATTAAACACAGTGTACTGTGTTGGTTTTGTTGCCATGGTCACCAAAGCTTCTGTTATACACAAGGGGGGAGGTGGCTGGAGCATGTCAGCTCTGATTACAGAGCCCGGGGGAGGGGACAGACACACCATGTACTGATTTATAATAGAGGAATATGATGGGGCAGTTTTTATGGGGTAATTCTGATGGGGCAGTTTTGATGGGGCAATTCTGATGGGGCAGTTTTGATGGTGGCCATTTGATGGGGCAGTTTTGATGGGGACAATTTTTATGGAGCAGTTTTAAAGGTGGCAATATGATGGGGCAGTTTTGATGGGGGCAGTTTTGATGGTGGCAATATGATGGGGCAGTTTTGATGGGGCAATTCTGATGGGGCAGTTTTGATGGGGCAATTTTGATGGGGCAGTTTTGATGGGGCAATTCTGATGGGGCAGTTTTGATGGCAAAATGATGGGGCGCAGTTTTGATGGCAATATGATGGGACAGTTTTGATGGGGGCCGTTTTTGCAAGTCAGCTATTCAGCATTGCCACGCATTTTCCCCAGGAAATGCATTTTCTAGTTTTAATTAGTGGGACTGCTTCAGCAGTCCCACTATTGTTATTCGATTTTATTTATTTTTAATTTTAATTTTAATTTTATCCCGTACGTTTTTTGGCTCTGCGTAACTTCTGCATACTTTCGGCTATTAAAACCATTCAACTATTAAAATGTTCGTCTCTTTCAGCTGATGATGGGACTTTTTCAACTTTTTTTCTACTATTTATACTTTTTAAAATATTAAGCTTTTTAACACTTTTTTTAACATTGAAGTCAATGGGAGCATGCTTGAAATCCTTAAAATCTTCTTCCGCTCCCAAAAGTTTCAGCTCCTTCACACTTTCACCTAGAGACACCAAACAAACTTTAAAATGTTCACAAAATATTCAGCTATCTGTCTATATCTTTTCAGTTTGATATTTATAACAGTTTTTGTGAAAAAGATGTTTGTTTAGTGGTCATTTCAATAAATTTTAGCCATTAAACACAGTGTACTGTGTTGGTTTTGTTGCCATGGTTACCAAAGCTTCTGTTATACACAAGGGGGGAGGTGGCTGGAGCATCTCAGCTCTGATTACAGATCTCGGGGGAGGGGACAGACACACCATGTACTGATTTATAATAGAGGAATATGATGGGGCAGTTTTGATGGGGTAATTCTGATGGGGCAGTTTTGATGGTGGCAATATGATGGGGCAGTTTTGATGGGGCAATTCTGATGGGGCAGTTTTGATGGTACCAATATGATGGGGCAGTTTTGATGGGGACAATTTTTATGGAGCAGTTTTAAAGGTGGCAATATGATGGGGCAGTTTTGATGGGGCAATTCTGATGTGGCAGTTTTGATGGGGGCAATATGACGGGGCAGTTTTGATGGGGAAATTCTGATGGGGCAGTTTTGATGGGGCAATTCTGATGGGGCAGTTTTCATGGTGTCAATATGATGGGGCAGTTTTGATGGGGCAATTCTGATGGGGCAGTTTTGATGGGGCAATTCTGATGGGGCAGTTTTGATGGCAAAATGATGGGGGCAGTTTTGATGGCAATATGATGGGGCAGTTTTGATGGGGGCCATTTTAGCAATTCAGCATTCCCACGCATTTTCCCCAGGAAATGCATTTTCTAGTTTTTCTTATTATAGCCAAATTTACCACCCTAACTCCTCCCACAGCTTTTACACAACATAGACAGTAATATACCGAAACGTGCGGATTGTTCCCGATTGGTGTGCTATTACTTTGTGGAACGTTTCGCAGAATGGTTCATGAAATATCGTCGTTTTTACGGCAAAATTGGTCCCATAGGAATGAATGTTCAAAACTAGAGTGGGAGGAGACAAAAGCTGAAAAATCAGGACATAATTTCTAAAATGCCACCACTCCCTCATTTTCAAGCCCACCTACACAAATCTTATATCAAAACGTTCAGCTATCCCTGCTGCCACTAAACATGTCCACGGCTAAGACATAGTCCAGATAGTTTTCACAATATGACCATTTGTTTGCAACTCATGCCGTCCATTGACATTCATTGAAACTCCACTCTAGCCACTTCAAATTTGAAGGGCAATATCTAAATTGCGACTGTGCCTTCATTTTTAATATTTCAGAGACATACTATGCATCAAAATCTAGGTCTGAGTCTTGTGATTCTCACAATATAAAGCTCTTTGTAGGATTTATAGTTTTTAAAATATGACCGCTTGAAGTACTGCACAGTTATTACAGCTGTCATGATCCTGTGTATTGTGTATTGAGTAGTGGTTGTGAAGCATAAACAGGGCATAAGCGTTGCCAGAAACAGTGGATGTAAACAATGATCATCATCAAACAGATAGCTCACCTTCACCTCTATTCTATGTCAAGATGCTGAGACCCCTCAAATGCATGTGGTCATACCTTCATCTGCTAGACTTGATAATGCTGCTAATGTTTTTGTAAATGTATGTTTTGATGTAACTGCGAAGCACTTTGGGCAACAAAGGGGCATACCAGGCCCTTAGGTCTGGTATGGATTTTAAGGGGAACCCCCTACGCCGAAAAATCGGCATGGGGTCCCTCCCAAAATCCATACCAGACCCTTACCCGAGCACGCAGCCCAGCTGGTCAGAAAAGGGGGTGGGGACGAGTGAGCGCTCCCCCCTCCTGAACCGTACCAGGCCGCATACCCTCAACATGGGGGGTTGACAGCGGGAGACAGCGTCGTGTCAACACCGGAAGAAGAGAAGAAGGAACAAGACGGCACAAGACGGTGAAGACCGGGCCACCGCTAGCAAAAGAGTGGCAAAAGAGCAGAAGATAGCGGAGGATGCCCGGCAGAAGAACTGGACACCGGGAGAAGAGGCTGGAGAAGAAGCGGACACCAGGAGAAGAACTGGACACTGGGAGAAGAGGCTGGAAAGAGTGAAGAAGTCGGAAGAAGACCCCCGGAGCTGCCTAATTACACACTACACTGTGTAGTGTGTTTTTTTATTGATAATTTTTCCCTAGGTGAATAGGTAGGGGTACCTTGTACCCCACACTCATTCACATAGGGTGGAGGGCCAGGATCTGGGGGCCTCCTTATTAAAGGGGGCTCCCGGATTCCGATAAGCCCTCCGCCCGCAGACCCCGACAACCAACGGCCAGGGTTGTCGGGAAGAGGCCCTTGTCCTCATCAACATGGGGAAAAGGTGCTTTGGGGTGGGGGGCCCTACAGGGCATGCGGTCTGGTACAGTTCAGGGGGACGCTTGCTCGTCCCCACCCCCTTTCCTGACCGGCCGGGCTGCAGGCTCGGATAAGACCTAAGGGCCTGGTATGCACCTAGGGGGAAACCCACGCAGGTTTTTTATTTAAAATTTGGCACACATTCCCACTCATGATTCATACCAGACAGCTGTCAGCACTGCCTGTCGCTCATCGGGAACAAAAGTTTTCCTTTCCCGATGAGCGAGCCAGCTCGGCACTGGCTCCCCCGACGGGGCTCACAGGTGTCAAATCTCGCCAATAACAGCGGTGAGTTTGACACAATATTGCGGTCACCTGCTGTACAACGGCTGCACTTTATTATATACTGTGTATACCACCAGAAGTATAGTAGAAACTGTACACACTGTTTTAGATACTGTACTGTGTACACTGCCTGCACTGTATTGGCAACTGTACAATGGCTACACTGTATTATATACTGTGTACACCACCAGAAGTGTAGTAGAAACTGTACACTGTATTAGATACTGTCTACACTGCCTGCACTGTATTAGTAACTGTACACCACAGAATGCACTGTAGATATAGGCTACACTGAATGCAGAGTATATATATATATATATATATTTATATATATATATATATATATATACATACACAGCCTGTAGTGTATTACAAAACAGTACACCACGGAATGCATGATGAATATAAACAATGAATATATAGTCTATGCTAAATGCAGAGTATATATATATATATATATATATATATATATAACCTGTTTCCCTGAAAATAAGACCTAGCGTGATTTTCGGTAATGGCTGCAATATAAGCCCTACCCCCCAAATAAGCTCTACCCTATTTCCTCAAAAATAAGCCCTACCCCGAAAATAAGACCTACAAGGACTTTAACTAGGGCTTATTTGGGGGGTAAGGCTTATATTGCAGCCATCACCGGCAGTCACGCTACTACACTAGACTGATTTCATATATACAAATACACTGCCACTAAAAGAATAATCTGCCTACTTAATCTAACTCAAGCTATCTCTCTGTTAACGCCAACAACACTACACACGGCCTCTCTGTAAGCAGCCTTATATTGTGTGGGGCATGGACTAAGTCCCCCTGAGCCATGATTGGCCAAAGGCACCCTGCCTTTGGCCAATTATGGCTCTCTCAGCAGAGCGCGCTGTGATTGGCCAAAGCATGCAGTTTAGGTGCATGCTTTAGCCAATCATCATACAGCAATGCATACGCCCCATATGTTTGGTTCGTTGTAGAACAAACAAACACGCAATGTTCAAGTCGAACTTACGTTTGACTCGAAACCGTGGACTTATCCCTACTTACCATAATTGATGGAACCATGAATTCTGAGCTCTACCAAAAAATCCTAAAAGAAGAATGTCCGGCCATCAGTTTGTGACCTCAAGCCCAAGTGCACTTGTGTTATGCAGCAGGACAATGACCTGAAATACAACAGCAAGTCCACCTCCAAATGGTTCAAACAAAGCAAAATTTTGGTTTTGGCCTAGGAGTGGCCTAGTCAAAGCCCTGACTTAAATCCAATTGAGATGCTGTATCATGACTTTACACAGGCCGTTCATGCTGGAAAACTCTCCAATGTGGCTAAATTAAAACAATTCTGCAAAGAAGAGTGGGCCAAAATTGCTCCACAGCAATGTGAAAGACTCATTTGCAAAAAAGAATAGGAAAACATTTCTTACATCCTTATCAACAACTTATTGGTAATTGACTATACATAGTTACATAGTTACATAGTTACATAGTTAGTCAGGTTGAAAAAAGACACAAGTCCATCCAGTTTAACCTTAAAAACAATAAATAAATAAGATAAAAAATATCGTAAAATCCAATATACCCAATTTTATACCCTCAGTTGATCCAGCGGAAGGCAAAAACCCCCAGCAGAGCATGCTCCAATTTGCTACAGCAGGGAAAAAAATTCCTTCCTGATCTCCCAAGAGGCAATTGGATTTTCCCTGGATCTACTTTACCTATAAATTTTAGTACCCAGTTATATTATGTACATTTAGGAAAGTATCCAGGCCTTTCTTAAAGCAATTTACTGAGCTGGCTAGAATCATCTCTGGCGGGAGTCTATTCCACATTTTCACAGCTCTTATGCCCCGTACACACGGTCGGATTTTCCGATGGAAAATGTCCGATCAGAGCGTGTTGACGGAAATTCCGACCGTGTGTGGGCTCCATCGGACATTTTCCATCGGATTTTCCGACACACAAAGTTGGAGAGCAGGAGATAAAATTTTCCGACAACAAAATCCGATTGCGTCAATTCCGACCGTGTGTGGCCTGTTCCGACGCACAAAGTGCCACGCATGCTCAGAAGGAATTCCAAGACGGAACAGCTCGTTCTGGTAAACTTAGCGTTCGCAATGGATACAGCACTTTCGTCACGCTGCAATGTTAAAAATGGTTTAATACAGCGCACTCTCTTCTTCTTTATAATGTGACAAGAATTAAGTAGTTTTGCTGCTCATATTCACACACACTTCTCACAAACTTATTTCGTTACTATTTATCGTGATTCCCTCAATATATTTTGATTTCTCACATCTGACAACATATTTTTTTATATTTTTTTCTATATTTTTTGTCTTTAATGTAGATTCTTTTTTTGTGTTTGTATTTTATTTTATTTTTTTTTGCGATTTTGATTTGTACTCCCGAAAATGTTTGTGTGTGTTTTTTGTGACAAGTTCCCACAACACCATTGATATGTTGTTCTATTTAATCTGTAGGAGATTGTTTGGTGTTGTTGTCCCTTGTTAATTTCACATTGTATTTTAGAAATGTACCTGAATCGTCACCAACAAACTGTCATTTTTGGATGAAAACACACACAGGAGAGTATAATTTACCTAAAAAATTTTATTAAGGGCTCACAACTAAACAAAGAGGGAGGCAACGCTGGAGAAACAGCAGAAGTGGGTGAAGCCTTGGACCCCCAGGGCAGACATCAACTATTTTTACGCAAAATTGGTGGCCTGAGGAGTCCTTATCTAAGGGAGGGCAGTCTGGTCCAGAAGTCCCAGAGATCATGAACAGCAGCAGATGACATCTGTGTCCCCAGGCTGTGGTCATACGAGAGACTGCAGCTTTTGTCAGACCAGACTGAACCCAGGGTCATCACTCTCTTGCCTTCCTTCCACGCTTCCTTACACGCGGTGGCTCTGGTGGTGGAGTTTTTGCAGCAGGAGGAGGATGGTCCAACTCAACCACGTCGGTCTTGGGTGTTAGTTCCCCACTCACCCCCTTACGTAGGACTTTATACAGAAGGTCCTCACAGAGCCTGCATTGACCCTCCTGCATGCCCTGCAATTTGGTGGCAGCCATGCAGGCAAAGGCCTCTTCAGGAGTTGGTAAGGCTCGGAGGGACAGCTGAAGCCTCCTGGATCAGCCTGAACGCTGAATCCTGCACGGGACTCGGAGTGGCCTTTCTGGCTCGTTTATATGGCAGGCGGAGGGGAGGGACCTGAGACTCAGTCAGGCTGCGACTAGTCCCTGGCTTCTCCTGGCTGACACTTAGCCCCGCCTCCTCCTGGCTGCCACTAATCACCGCCTCCTCCTGACTGCCACATTCCACAGCCTCCTCCTGGCTGAGGTCTTCCTTTGTATGAAAAAGGGACATAGTTTTAGTATTTTTTGCATCAATCACACACAATTTTCACCTCCTGACTGCTGCAAATTAAATGTTAACAAATATAACAGACTATCCTTCTGAGCCCAGCAGTTTTCATTCTTGTCCCAATTTTGGGTGCCCACTACTGTCTATTGATATGTAAAACACTTTCAATTAGTGATCAATAATAACATCTAGTAAACATCATTTCTTTATTGCCCAGAAATCAGTAGAACAATACTATACCTGGCTCCAGCTGGGCTCCTCCACTTCTTCCTGGCTGGAAGCCCAAGGTTGGACATCAGAAGCCTCAGCTGGTATGGAAGGAAGCGTGGAAGGAAGAGTGGAGAGGGATTCCCTGACTTCAGTGTGGTCTGACAGAAATCGCAGTCTCTCGTAGTACCACAGCCTGGGGACATAAACATCATCTGCTGCACCTCTGGGAATCTGTGACCTTCTTGCACTCCCTAAGATTTGTGCTCCTCAGGCCACCGATTTCGGCATTTAAATAAGGGATGGTTGCTGTGGGGACCACCGGCTTCACCAACTCCAGCAGTTTCTCCAGCGCTGCCTGCCTCTTCTCTTTGTGATTATAGTGGGGGTGTCTCACTTGCCACAGACAGGGCAGCTCCCTGTATTTGCCAATGAACAGGGGCAGGAAATTGTGGTCGTTGAACCCATCCATTTTCTCTGCAAGACACAACACCAGACAAACCCTAATGTCAGGCAAAACTCCCCTAATCTTCTTACAATATAGGCTTCCATTTGGAAGCAGTATAGGCGCAAGTTTAGATCTTACCTTCGTTATCACGATCGGCGTCTCTGATGCTCCTTCCTCCGCTCACAGATCGTACGTAATATGCACGTGTGTTACGCTTTATACACACTGCGCATGCGTATAACTCCGCCCGCCCCTGACGTTCTTTCTAGTCTATTCCCTGACCCTTTTCGTTCGGCGCAGTGGGGAGAGAGCACATGGCGGATAGACAGCAGGTGCATGCTAATTGTAGCAACGAGGACGAGGAGGAGGAGGAGAGGCTGGATCCGGACACGTCCCGATCCATAAGGAGATTTAAGGACTCAAACATGTCCTTTGGGGAGATGTTGGAGATGGTGGACATCTTGAAGAAGGCCGACTATGATGGAAAGTATGGGCCTTACCCCAACCCCAATGTCCGAAAGGCCAAGATCATGGCGAAAGTGGTCAGGAGTCTGCACCGGAATTTCGGGGTACGACGATCGAAAGATCAGCTCAGGAAACGGTGGTCGGACCTCAAATTACGAGAACATGAGCGGTACAGAAAGATCCGGATAGTGCTGCAAAAAAGTAAGTAGTTGTGCTGTGTTCCTATTCTTTATGTTTATTACATTTGTGCTGCTCCATGTGCTTTTAGGAACTGTTGTACAGTTTAAAATGGCAACTTTCATGTTCATGGGCACATTATTCATTCGGATCAAACATTTTTTGTTCCAACTATAAAATACCATTGTTTAGTCCATATGCATTTGGCCACCATTTTGACGCCCTATACTTGTCTTCAAAGAATTGGGTTGTGTAGATGGCTTTGCTACTAGAATGAAATGCAAACTAGATTGTGTGTAAGGAGAGGACACTCAGCAGCAGTTTACACATCTGGACACTGGAGCACTAGTGTGGGACAAAAGAACACCATTTTTATTAGGGGGCCACACAGGTGCTCCAGTGTATACTATAGGGGGGGCTACATCTGTGAAGCTTGTACAAAACAGGTAAGTACAAAGGACACTAAAAAAGCTACATCTTGGAACTCTGCTAAAATTGACAATTGTACCCCACTTCCAAGCAATGTTTCATCTTTATAGTTCTGCCATCAAATATCTGTGTGCTAAGTATACCATTTTTGTTTTACATAGGGGATAAAAGACTCGGAGGACACCCCTCATCCGAGGAGACCAGAGCCCCCCCCTCTGGAAGAAGGGGAAATCCCCCCAACACAAGCTGAGCAGGAGGAAGAAGATGTGGTGGAACTAGTCACCACAACAGGTGAGTGTCTGCAACCACAGGCTCAGATAAGAGATGGATGGCGGCATTTTTTTTAAACCTAATTTATTTTGGGGTTCCTCTCTTTTTAGGTGATCATGAGGTTGTGGATCCAGATCCTTTCACATCCGAAAGTGCCCAGATCCTGATCGGGGAGATCATGGGGTGTAATTTACAATTGGAAATCATCAAGCAAAACATCAATGATGTTATTCCAAAAAATAAAAACATCATTGATGTTTTGGGGCGAGTTTAAAGCCCCTCCAAATCACTTTCTTCTTTTGTGTGCTACAATGTGCAAAATGTTTTTGTGATTTTTCCCAAAGCCAAATTTGGAGGATGCACAGAGTGTGCCATCATGTGCTATCTGCCATCACGGGAGATCAATGGACGCGTTTTGGGGGTGCAACCCCTTCCTCAATAATAAAGTAGCGGTGAGGAAGGGCTTGCTCCCCCAAAACACATCCCTTGATCCCCCGTGATGGCAGCTAGCACATGTTGACATTGGTAAATTGCTGTGCATCTTCCAAATTTGGCTTTTCCAGGGGTGATTTCCTCCCATCTGAACGCAATATCAAACACAGTTCCTAAATACTCATGTCTGATATTGCCTTCAAATTCGACCAAATGTGACATTTGTAAGTTCAAGATTTGTGTCTTTTCTTGTTGGTTTTACACATGCCTATTTTATCTAAAATGGACATTTTGAGTTTTGATAATGCCACCACAAAAATTGGTATACCACAAACATGTTGGTTTGTTTGAAAAACCTTTGGTAAATGCACATGTGATTGTGCAGGTATTAAAAAGATTGTTAATCAAGAATGTGTGGATTATTGTCTCAACGCTACAACACTTTTGGGGTGATGTAATTGTTGTTTTCTGAGAAAATGGGGGTTATTTCCTAAGGGCAAATCCACTTTGCACTACAAGTGCAGTTTCAGTGCAGTTGCAAGTGCACTTGTAGTGAAATGTGTTTTTGCATTTAGTAAATAACAGCCAACAGTGCTTTGTATAAGGTTACACAATCACGCCATTTTCTGCACTCAAAACATTTCTGTCAGGGTCAGCTAAAACAAACACAAGCAGTAAATGTCCACAAAGAATTTCTTTTTTTTTAATTATAAAAAGGCTTCACAGATTGTCTGGCATATTGATAGCCCCCCTACCCGCAAAGAACTCCAGGTAGCGTAACCGAACATCACGGGCACTCAGGGAGGGCAAGCCAGGACGGCCACTTTCAAGTGCCGTCAGTGTGGTTTGATGTATGATTCCGGCCTCAGGCCCAACTGAGCCAGCATGTTATCTTAAAAAGTTATGGAGAATACAGCACACCAGTATAATATGGTTCAGTTTATACTCCGCCATATGGATGGGTATCCTAAATAGGCAGAACCGGCTGGCCAGGATTCCAAATGTGTTCTCCACCACTCTTCGGGCTCTGGCCAGCCAGTAATTAAAAACCCTCTGTTCCGAGGTGAGGGTCCTCATTGGGAATGGCCGCATCAGGTGGTCCCCCAGCGCAAACGCTTCATCAGCAACGAACACAAATGGGAGTCCTTCAACATTGTCCTCTGGAGCTGGCGAGTCCAAGCTGCCATTCTGGAGACACCTGTAGAACTCCATCTGGGCGATGACTCCACCATAGGACATCCGGCCATTCTTCCCCACGTCCACATACAAGAAGTCGTAATTAGCCGACACCACCGCCAACATCACTATACTATTGAACCCCTTGTAATTACAATAGTACGACCCCGAGTTGGGTGGTGGGACGATGTGGACGTGTTTCCCATCAATTGCCCCTCTGCAGTTAGGAAAGTCCCACCGCTCGGCAAAGTGGGAGGCCACAGTCTGCCATTCCTGTGGCGTGGAAGGAAACTGTTGAGGAAAAAACAATAAACATTACTATTTTTACTCTGAAACATGGCAAGCTGATTAGACACAAACATTATGGGGCAACCTCCAGATAGCATTTAGTAAGGGGAATTTAACAAGGCCAAAGTATAAGGTACACCTATCATATTCCCCCTCCGCCCTCTCATGGGCCATTTCTAACATTATAGGGGGTGTGTGGAAATCTTGGAAAGGTAATCCTCTTCACTTCATTGAAAGATGAATGCCTAAATAATGGGTATTACTTTGAACAGACCCTCCTTAGTTACACTATTGGCAGCCCACTGGACAGGTAAGAAGTGTCATAATACAAAGATATAAATATACATTGTACACATTTGAGGACATTTGGACATTCTGCTATTACCTATCAAGATAATAATAGGATCCCAAAAATTTAAACAGTACCATTTGAAAGTATACAGGCAGGCCCTTGCACTACATGCTTTGGGGAATTCATCCATAAATCTGAGCACTAAAGAGGTGGGTTCACTATGTGGACCCCTTATATATTTGAACATGTTGATCATATCCCCCTTATTCTCCTCTACTCAAGAGTGAATAAATTCAGTTCCTCTAATCTTTCCTCATAGCTGAGCTCCTCCATGCCTCTTATCAGTTTGGTTGCCCTTCTCTGGACTTTCTCCAGTTCCCCCGATATCCTTTTTGAGAACTGGTGCCCAAAACTGAACTGCATATTCCAGATGAAGTCTTACTAATGATTTGAACAGGGGAAAAATTATATCTCTCTCTCTAGAGTCCATACCTCTCTTAATACAAAAAAGGACTTTGCTCGCTTTGGAAACCGCAGCTTGCCATTGCATGCTATTATTGAGCTTATGATCTACCAAAACTCCCAGATCCTTCTCCACCATGAATTACCCCAGTTGTGCTCTCCCTAGCATGTATGATGCATGCATATTCTTAGCCCCCAAGTGCATAACTTTACATTTCTCAACATTAAACCTCATCTGCCACATAGTCGCCCAATTAGACAGTGCATTCAGGTCAGCTTGTAAATTGGAGACATCCTGTAAGGACGTTATTCCACTGCATAGCTTGGTGTCATCTGCAAAGACAGAAATGTTACTTTCAATCCCAGACCCAATATCATTTATAAAGATATTAAAAAGTAAGGGTCCCAGCACTGAACCTTGGGGTACACCACTGATAACCTTAGACCATTCAGAGTAAGAATCATTAACCACTACTCTCTGAATTCTGTCTTTTAGCCAGTTTTCTATCCATTTACAAACTATTTCCAAGCCTGTAGACTTTACCTTACACATGAGCCGCGTGTGAGGAACTGTGTTGAATGCTTTTGCAAAATCCAAGTATACCACGTCCACAGCCACCCCTCTGTCCATGGTTTTACTTACCTCTTCATAAAAAGAAATCATGTTTGTCTGACAACTTCTGTCTTTCATGAATCCATGCTGTCTGTTGCTTAAAATAGTTTTTTTCCAGCAAGAACTCGTCTATGTGGTCTTTTATTAAACGCTTCAGTATCTTCCCAACTATAGAAGTTAAACTAACAGGTCTATAGTTACTTGGTAAAGACTTTGATCCTTTTTTAAATATAGGCACCACGTTCGCCCTGCGCCAATCCAGTGGTACTATTCCCATCATTAATGAGTCCATAAAAATTAGATACAATGGCTTTGAAATTACAGAGCTCAATTCTTTATGATCCATGGGTGGATGCCATCAGGTCCAGGTGCTTTATCCACCTTTATTCTGTCTAAATAATCCTGGACCAAATCACTATTGAGCCATTGTTGATTACTTGGGGCTGTGTCACTACCACCCCCATTATGGACATGAGCTCCCCCATGCTCTTTTGTATACACAGAGCTGAAGAAAGTATTTAATAAATTTGCCTTCTCTTTGTCCCCAGTCACCCACTCTAGATTATTTTGTAAAGGGCCTACATGCTCAGTCCTGGCCTTTTTACTATTAATATATTTGAAGAATTTTTGGGGGTTTGTCCTAATATCTTTTGCAATCTGTCATTCGTTTTGAATTTTTGCATCCTTGATTTCCTTTTTACATATTCTGTTAAATTCTTTGTAACATTTAAACGACACTAGTGTTCCTTCATTTTTATATTTTTTAAAAGCTCTTTTCTTATTGTTTATAGCTTCTTTAACTTTGGCCGAGATAACATTAACTATACGTATCCATAAAGGCAAGATAACAACATATGTGTCTAATATTTTATTCGCTGTCTGAGATCTCTTACGTCTTTCAATTTAGTTACATTTCCAAATTCCCATATTCGTTTATATTTTGTTTTTTATAGGATTGAATTGTTCCCAGAGTGCCCAATGTTTTGTGAAACTTTTTAGATTCCCTTCTTGGAATGCAATGAATTTTTCATAGGAGTCATCAATCAGTTTTAGAACTTCCCTTACCGATGGCAAGATGTTGGACTTCCACTTACGTGCAATGACTAGACGTGCTGCATAAATAATATGCATCACTAATGTATGGCTTGATGAAGGATAAAGGTCCATTTCTATGCTTAAAAGAGCTTGTTCAGCTTTAAGTGGGTTTAGTATACCTGACACCTTCGCTACCAGTTTTGCTATAGCTGCCCAGAAGCTACGTAGAGAGGGACAGAACCAGAGCATGTGAGCTAAATTGCCCATCTGCCCGCACTCTCTCCAGCATAGGTTTGAGGTGTTTTTCATGTATTTTGCTATTATATAAGGTGTTTTGTACCATCTCAAGTTTATCTTCTGGGCCGCTTCTCTGAAGTTAGAACATTTGGTGTGAGTATAGTTACATTTAATTGCATTTATCCATTGTGATTGAGAAAAAGTTATATTTAAATCAGTTTCCCATTTTTGAAGTTGTTTTGAGGTTTCAAAGTGCATTTTGTTTTGAAGTATATTGTAAATAATTGTTATTCCTTTCTTATAATTGATTGATGGCTGCCACATTTCCCATATTAATTCTGGTAGTGAAAAGTAACATGTATTGGTGGAGCTTAGTATACTAGATTATCTTGCATAAGTCATAAATTCCGTTTTAGGTAGTGAAGTGGTGGAATTTAATTCTGAGAATGATTTTAATTGTTCTTGATCTACCAGATTGTGTATATACTGAATGCCATGACTCCTCCATTGTTCTAGTTTCAGGTCAGTGGTGAGGAATGATAGTGCTGTTATTGGGATAGGGATTTTTTTATGCTTAATATGGGTGTTTTTATGGCGGTTAAAGTATTTCCATGCTTGTAATGTGGCCCCAATGGTTGGATGCTGGTTAAGTTGTTTCGGATTGGCTATGGCTGTGGAAAGCAGTAGATTACTTATGTCACCTTGTTCTACTTGGGCCTGCTCTGTAGCATGCCAGTGTTTCAATTCTTGGGCGTTAAACCAAAATTTGAGTTGGTCCAGTATAGCTGCTATGTGATAATCTCTTATGTCTGGGATGCCCATACCCCCTATTTTCCTATGTTTGGTGAGAATGTTATGTGTTGCCCTCGCCCTCTTACCTTCCCAAATAAATTTGGATAAAGAGCGTTGCATGTTGTTATAAAAGGAAACGGGTAATTGGGTCGGGAGCGCTCTAAAAAGATAGAGGAGTTTGGGGAGTAGAAACATCTTAAATGCAATTAATCTTCCTGACCATGAGAGATAGTATTTCTTAAGTCTGTTCATTTCTTTCTCGAAACTCATAATCAGAGGTGCAAAGTTATGTTTATAGAGTTGTAAGAGAGGATTCGTCATTACCACCCCAAGTATGGGATGTTTCCTTCAGCCCACGTGTATGGCAGTAGCTGTTGGATTTGAGCCTTTACTTCTGGGTTTACTGCTATGTTTAATATACTGGACTTGGAATCATTAATCTTATAATATGAAATGCCGTTTAACATCTTTAATACCTCATGCACTGCTTTCAGGGACTAAGCCGGATTTGTAAGCGATAATATAACATCATCTGCAAATAAGATTATAATGTGCTTTTCTTTCCCAAGAAAAGTTTCTTCAATCTGAGGATGGGTCCTAATTCTCTCCGCACTCCTGTCTTGTCCCATTTGAGATGTGAAATTGTTCAGAGAACAAGCCCTCAGCAAACACATGCACTGAAGGTTCCAAATATAGAGCTGTTATGGCGGAAAGGATTTGACCGGAGAAACCAAACCTCAAAACAACCTTAGAGAGGTAACCCCAATGTATCCTATCGAAGGCTTTCTCGGCATCCAGTGATAGGAGAACTGAAGGCTGTCTGTCACCGGATGCCAAGTTTATTAAGTTCAATATCCTCCTTGTGGCATCCGTAGCTTGCCTACCTGTCACGAACCCCACCTAGTTGGGTTTAACCAATTAGGGTAGTAGTTATGCTATACTATTTGCCAAAAGCTTGGCATACACTTTTAGATCCACATTTAAAAGTGATATGGGTCTGGGGGGGCGTGGCCAGCAGCCAAGGAGAATGGCCGCAGAGTAAGAGAGCTCCATCATCCACGGCCATACCAGAGCACACAGTGCGACTCCTGAGCCTCGGAAAGCGGCGATTTCAGCCTCTAACAGGTCGGGCACTCCCTGGGAACATGTCCAGGAAAAGGAAAGAGAGTTGGAAACTCAGCAGAATGACGGATTTCTACACGCTGCCCCACAGCACACAAGCCCAAGATTAAGCCGGTAAGCACAATGGCGGAGAGCGTGACAGGCTCTCTAATCACAGCAGCACTGCACAGCGCTCCTTGTCCCACCCACAAAAGGGACATAAGGGAAACTGTAGTCAATCCCAATCATCCTCTTCCTCATCCAGTCCTGTTAAGGTGAAACAACAACATATACAAGGGGGAAATATGAATGAGGAGGAGATAGACACTTCCCTTAATGATACCAGGGAACTCCAGGACTCCATCTTGGAGTTCCCTACCAAAAATCAGCCAGTGATTGACACAACCTTAAAAGACATGTTAGTGTCTCTCCGCAGCACCATACATGCTGATATATTAACCCTTACAAGCCACTTCAAGACAGAAATTAAAGCTGTCAATAACAGGGTTACCCATATAGAACATAAGATGAGAGAATTTGCTGGCGCCGTTAATGAAGTAATTGATGCCCATAATGAGAAGGAAGATGAACTGCAACAGTTAAAAGCTAAAATGGCCGACCTCGAAGATCGTTCGAGAAGAAATAATATTAAAATCCGTGGGATACCTGAGTCAGTTAAACCATCAGAATTGAATACCTATTTTCAAAAAATTCTCCAAGAAATACTTCCTGAGGCTACCTTAACAGACCTATCTATAGATAGGATTCATAGACTGCCAAAACCCAAACATCTGCAAGATCATTTACCAAGAGATACGATCGCACGGATTCATTTCTGTCAAACCAAAGAGAAGTTTCTCCATTGCATGAGAAATCCTGATAATGCACCAGCCTGCATCCAAGGCCTCTCTTTCTACCAAGATCTATCGGCTTACACAATGCAGAGAAGGAGAAAAATGGCCACTATTACTAAACCATTGAGGAACCATCACATCGCCTACAGATGGGCTTATCTAGCAAAACTGCTAATCACAAAGGAAGGGAAAACGTTCCCTATTAATTCGGTGGAAGACGGCATATGGCTTTTGAAAGAGTGGAATATCCTAGACAAAGAAAAGGATCCTCCATCCACCTCTTCTTCACCTCGACCTCATTCACCCACCTAGCCACAGGGCACAATTGACTAAAAGCTCAGGTCACACAACACTACTACTATGCATCTTTATGCTCCGGTACACCCATGGAACTTTATTCAGTTTTCTTTTTGTCCCCTTGAGAGTTACAGGATTATATCCCTACAGATTTGGTTGAATTGTTTTTTTTTAATTATTATTATAATTTTGTATTTCTTGTTCATATCGGAGATTTCATGTTTTTTGTTTTGATCTCTGATACATTCTACCTATTGCAATACAACACTTCGGACTCTGGCTAACTATTAGACCACTACTTTCACAGAACTTCCTGCTACAGTCTACATTTCTACAAGGACTGAGGATCCAAGGACTACTGTGACGCTCACCCTTTACAAAAGGTATCATGGGGTTTAAAATCTCTTCATTTAATGTTCGGGGGCTGAACAGCCCACAGAAAAGAACAATGTTATGGAAAGAAACACGTCTTCTATAAAGTGACATCCTATGTCTACAAGAAACTCATTTTTCTGCATCAAAACCCCCAAAATTTTCTCATCGAAACTTTCCAACAATTTTCTGCTCTAATGCCCCAAAGAAGAAAAGAGGGGTGGCTATTCTCATCAAAGATACTGTATCTTTTCAACATATTTATACAGAAATAGACAAAATGGGTAGATACATTATACTTGTATGTGAGGTAAACAATACAGTCTACACCATAGTGAATTTCTATTTACCTAATGTGAAACAAATTTCTTTTCTGAACAAGGTTTGGAAAGGGGTCCTTGCAGGGCGAAAGGGATATACCATAATATGTGGTGATTTTAACGCTATACCAAACAAATCCTTAGATGTCTCAGCTGAGACCCCAAAATTTCGGGAAAAAGCAACCCTTTCGGGCTTCATGGCCTCAGAACACCTATATGATGTGTGGCGATGTCAACACTCGACTGAGCGGGATTATTCCTACTTCTCGAGTGTGCATCACACATACTCAAGAATTTATCTTTTTCTGGTTGATAAGTTTCTTTTACAGAATGTTAGTGCATCCGCTGTGCACAACATTACGTGGTCAGACCACGCCCCAGTCTCCATTGTGGTGGAGGGATCCCACACTGAAACAAGGGCAAACAGATGGAAAAACAATACCTTTCTTTTTGCACATCCAGACCATAAGCACAAAATCACTAAAGAACTCTGCGAGTTCTTTGTCACTAACGCCTTGTCTGTGTCGGATCCCTTCACGATCTGGAACTATCACAAGGCATATATGAGGGGAATTCTCATGAAAATGAGCAGTGTTGCCAAGAAGCAACGTCACCAGCAGCTAAATGATCTACTTCTCCAAATAGACAAATTAGAATCGGTTAACAAAAAATCTCCTGACCCTACCATTAGCGCCCAACTGGATACAATTAGACACAATCTTAGATTACTACTTATTTCCCAACACAATCACAAGGTTTGGAAATGGAAGGCACATTTTTATAGCGAAGATAACAAAGCAGGTAAGTTATTAGCGAATCAAGTAAGGGAGAAAACAATCAAGCAAAAAATACCGTTCATTTCACACCCAACCACAGGCATCAGACTTTCCAATCCAAAGGATATCGCTAACGCCATTAGGGATTACTACAACAATCTCTATAATTTAAAAGAAGATACCTCTACCCAACAACCATCTCCAGACATGATCCAGAATTTCTTGGATTCAATCTCCATGCCCAAGGTAAATCCTTGGGCATGGAGATTGAAAACAGGCACATACCATTTCTCTATTTGCAGACGATGTGATCCTATCCCTCTCAAATCCCAATACCTCCCTACTAGCAGTACATAACACGTTAACCACTTCAGCCCCGGAAGGATTTACCCCCTTCCTGACCAGAGCGTTATTTGCGATTCGGCACTGCGTCGCTTTAACTGACAATTGCGCGGTCGTGCGATGTGGCTCCCAAACAAAATTGACGTCCTTTTTTTCCCACAAATAGAGCTTTCTTTTGGTGGTATTTGATCGCCTCTGCGATTTTTATTTTTTGCGCTATAAACAAAATAATAGCGACAGTTTTGAAAAAAATGCATTATTTTTTACATTTTGCTATAATAAATATCCCCCAAAAATATATAAAAAAAAACATTTTTTTTCTTCAGTTTAGGCCGATCGTATTCTTCTACATATTTTTGGTAAAAAAAATCGCAATAAGCGTTTATTAATTGGTTTGCGCAAACGTTATAGTGTTTACTAATTAGGGGATAGTTTTATGGCATTTTTATTAATCATTTTTTTTCTTACTAGTAATGGCGGCGATCAGCGATTTTTATTGTGACTGCGATGTTATGGCGGACATGTCGGACATTTTTGACACATTTTTGGGACCATTGTCATTTATACAGCGATCAGTGCGATTAAAAATGCACTGATTACTGTGTAAATGACACTGGCAGTGAAGGGGTTAACCACTAGGGGGCGGGGAGGGGTTAAGTGTGTCATAGGGAGTGATTACTAACTGTAGGGAGATGGGCTGTGTGGCTGACATCACTGATCTCTGCTCCGATGACAGGGAGCAGAGATCGAGTGACACTTGTCACTAGGCAGAACGGGGAGATGCTGTTTACAACGGCATCTCCCCGTTCATCCGCTCCGTGAGGCGATCGCAGGTCTCCCCACGGCAATCGAGTCCGCGGGACCCGACTCACGGAGCTCCCGGCCGGCGCGCGCGCGTGCCGCCGGCGGCGCGCACACACGGGCATGGCGGGAAATTCAAATGGACGTACATTTACGCCCATTTGCCCAGCTGTGCCGCTCTGCCGACGTACATCGGCGTGCGCTGGTCAGCAAGCGGTTAAATTACTTCAACCAAATCTCATATTATAAAATAAACACAACAAAATCTAATCTACTTGCCATAAATATAGAAAGTAACCTTCAAAAAATCCTTTCTTCACGTTATCCATATCCATGGACTGACAAACCTATTCAATATCTGGGTATTCAATTGATAACTCCAAGCTGTAATTTATTTAAAGTAAATGTCGTACCTCTCATTTCTTCCACCCAACCGGAATTAAATAGACTAAGAACCTTTTGTTTGTCTTGGATGGGTAGACTGGCGGCACACAAAATGCTTATCCTAACAAGAATTCTTTACTATTTCAGAGCTCTCCCAATCTTTATACCAGCAAAATTTTTTAAAACAATACAAACTCAGCTACACAAGTTTGTATGGGCAGATAAAAAACCGAGATGCTCTCAGTCTTCCCTATCAAAACCTAGAAAAGCTGGAGGGATGGGAATTCCTATCTTAAGAGATTATTTCACAGCCAGCATCTTAGATCAAACAAAATTTTGGTTCCAAAACCATTCATCTAAACACTGGGCAACTATAGAAAACTCCTAGTTAAAACCGAATTCCTTAGGATCCACACTACTAGCAAAGTCATTTTTAAATACTAACTTCAAATCCACTCATTCCATTATACAACTAGTAATGAACACGTGGAAAAAATTCTGCTTCGATTCGAAACAAACTACAGATCTTACAAAGATATCTACCCCTCTGGCTTCAATTTGCACACACGTTAGCGATCTCACGACAACAAAATGGGAAAAAAAAGGAATTACCTTAGTTACAGACCTGTTAGATAGTTGAAAAATCATTCCCTTCAATATACTAGCCCAAAAGTATTCTCTCCCCACTTTTGATCACTACATGTACATAAGAATTACAACATTCTTAAAAATGCACCCTCTGCAACCTACTAAGCTTCCACATAAAGCATGGACCTATTGGAACGACACAACTAACACCAAAAAGGAGATCTCCCTATTCTATACTCTAATACAACAGAAAAACTCTTTTACTAAACTGCCATCACATCAAAAATGGGAATTAGACCTTTCTACGTCCTTTTCAGAGAAGCAATGGATGGAGGCGATTAAATTTAATTATTGCTTCCCAAGATCCACAACACACTGGGAAACAGCTCAAAAACTACTACTTAGATGTTATTATACCTCCTCTATTACTGCAAAATTCTCTACAGATAGCCCCAACGAATGTTGGCGAGGTTGTGGCAAAGTAGGCACACTTCTTCATATGTTATGGGATTGTGCCAAACTTTGGAGTTTTTGAAGAGCTGTATTTAATATCTAAAATTACAGGTTCATAAAGGAAGGGAATGGGGAATTGGCCATATTAAGTATCCATATAGACCAATATCCACCTTCTCTTAGACCAGTGGTGTTACAGATTCTGATGGCAGCCAGATTGACAATTACTAGCAAATGGAAATCTATCAATTCACCAAATATCAGTGAAGTTGTTAAAAAAGTAGATGAAGCTTATAAACATGAGCAGATTATTGCAAATATAGAGGGAAATACACCCCGTTTATATAAACAATGGGATCCTTGGATTTGCATTAGGCAAATTACATGAAAGATTTGGTACCCATAATTTATGGTGGGTTCCACTTCCTTTTTCTTTTTTTTTTATTGCTTCCTTTTTTTTCTTTCCTTTTTTCTTCCTACGAAAGGGAGCCAAAGTCCCTACTCTTTCTGTTCAAAATTTTTGGTAATCTAATATTATAAATACATGTCTATCAGCTCTAGTTTTTGCATAGCAATGCATCAATAAGCTGAAAACATCCAACCATCACGTGTTTACGTACATGTTGTATGTTACAGTTTTAATTAGTTCTGAAGATATGTTACATGACATTTATAAAATTGTAATTTTGGTTAAAGAATACCTTGCATGGTATACTATTGTGAACTGTATATTGAAAATTTTCAATAAAAAATACTTTAAAAAAAAAAGGGTCTGAAATGTTGTGCTTTGTCCGGCTCCTTCCCTGGTTTGGGCAGTGTAATCACTGTTGCTTGTAACATTTCAAGTGGAAAAGAGGCAGAGGAGGCAGCAGCATGGAAAACCCTTTGCAGTATTGATGATAGGATGTCTGTGAATTTTTGATAGTACTCCGAGGAGTAACCATCAGGACCAGGTGATTAGCTGGCAGACTAGCTATAGTCTTTTGTGTTTCTGAAATAGAAAATGGGGCGTTTAACATATCCTGATCTATTGGTTGTATAGTAGGTAAAGAAATGTCATTAAGGAATTGATCTATTAATTCTGGAGTCGGTTGAGGTATAGTTTTGTCTTCTTTCAAGTTATATAAGCTTTCATAGTAACTACTGAAAGCTTCCGCTATTTCTTTGGGGTTAGTTAGTTTAGATCAATTTTTTGGATGAAATAAATATGGGATTCTTTGTTTAAATATTTTATCTTTAACCTGATTAGCCAGGAGTTTCCCTGCTTTATTACCATATGTATAGGAATTGGCCTTTAATTTATGGATGCTGCGCAAGTGTTGGGCCATTAGTAAGGTACGAAGATTGTTTCGAGCCTCAGCTAATTTGTTGCTTGTGGTTGTTGAGCGTGAATGTTTGTTCGAGGATTCTAAGCAAGTGATATCTTTGAGAATTTTGTCCATGCATTGCCTCCTCCTCCTCCTCACTAATGCACTCTTTTTAATTAGAATACCTCTAATAAATGCCTTATGGGCATTCCACAGTATAAATGGGTTCACATCTTTGGTATCATTATTGCTAAGATATTCTTGTAATGCTTTTCAAATGTCCTTTGCTATATCCAGAACAGAAAATAGCTGGGTCTAATTTTTCCATCTATTTGCTCGGGTCGAAAAGCTGTGGCTCCCCACAGTTATGGACACCGGAGCATGGTCTGTCCAAGTTATGTTTCCAATCTCTGATTTAGAGGTTTGTTGTAATAAAAACTTGTCCAATAAGAACATGTCAATCCTTGAGTAAGATAGGTGGACTCAGAAAAAGAACGAATAATCTCTTTCTGTGGAATGTTGGCATCTCCACACATCATATAGGCAAGCGGGCTGTGCAAAACCAGCTATGATTTTTCTACGTGCATTTTTGATCAAAACATTAGATATGTCCATTTGTAGGTTAGACACGGCATTTAAGTCGCCACATAGGATTATATGCCAAAGCTTGTTAAGAAAGCGTGTCTGTTTGGTGTTTGGAGCATACATGTTGACTATCGTGTACACCACGTTATTAATCTCACAAGTAAGTATGATGAACCTGCCATCCTTATCACAGTAGTTGGATATATGTTTGAATGCTACCGTATTTCTGATTAGGATGGCAACCCCTGATTTCTTAGTTTGTGCATTGGCGAAGAACGTTTGGGGAAATTGGTTATGATGTAAGTTCGGGTGACTGCCAACTTTGAAATGGGTCTCTTGAATGCAAAAGATATCGCATCTTTGGGTGCGTGCTTCCTTCCATAGCATATGTCTTTTTTGTGGGCTGTTTAAGCCATTGACATTTAAGGAGGTTATCTTGAAAGACATTTTGAAAGAAAGTGTGTCCTTTATGTGTGGGTTACTGAACAGATGCTCTTTAATTAACGAAATTGGTCCTACCCTGCTGATGCTCTATTGGCAGATAAGAGTTGTAGAGGGTGCTTGCAGATTCTCACTTCAGTGACGATACGTCTGTGAACAGCTTGGTAGTGCATTACGTATCCTAATACGAACTTACTTCAAACTGGTTGGAACTGTAAGAAAAAGGTTAACAATCTGAAATACCAGTAACAAAATAGAAAAAAAAAATAAAAGTTGACCCGAATTAAGCGCACTTTAAAAATTTTACGTTTTCTTAGAAATCTGAGCAGGTGGGTGTCCTGCTGATTCTGGGGTTCATAGTAACTGATTAGAGGCCAGGGGAATCTTCCGGATCAGTTAATTGGAACCATAGTGAAGGGCATTAATTGCAGAAAATGAAATGTAATCAGGTATTGGGTGATAGAGGATAATCTTGTGCGGCTTTGGGCTCCTCTGGTTCTTGGCTGATGATTCTTCATTTACCCAACAGCCTTAGACCCTCTTCTATTGTATTTACGTGGAATTCACGATCCTCTTTGGTAAATATAAGGGTTGCTGGGTAATTCCAATGGTATGGTATGTTGTGGTTTCTGAGTGGTTTTGTTATGGTCGCAAGGTTGCATCTTCTCTGCATAGTATGAGCAGATAGATCAGTGATGAATGACAGCCCTTGCATGCTGTCAGGGAGGTTATCAGCATTTCTTGTGGCGTACATTAATTTTTCTTTGACCCTGTAGTAATGGATCTTAGTGATCGTATCTCTAGGAAGTTTGACAGGGATATGTTGTGGTTTTGGAAGTCTGTGTATACGGTCTATGACCAGTTCCTTCAAAGGTAAATCAGGAAGGGTTTCTTTCATTATATTGGTTAAGTAAGCCATTAAATCAGGAGGTTTGACTGTTTCAGGAATACCTCTTATTTTAATATTGTTCCTTCTGGAATGGTCTTCGAGGTCGGCGACCTTTGTTTTAAGCCAAGCTATGTCATCTTCATATTCATTGTGTGCATCAACCATACTGTTGAAGGTTCCAGTAAATTCCCCCATTTTATTTTCAATATGGGTTACTCTGTCACTAACCTCAGCCACCTCTGATTTGCATTGTTTCATGAGCTGCTGCATGTCTGTGTGGATTGCACTTCTAAGTGACATTAACATGTCCTTTAGTATAGAGTCCATAACAGGCTGGTTGTTCATGGGGAATGAAGCTATGGCATCCTGAAACTCCAGTAGGGATGAGCCGAACACCCCCCCTGTTCGGTTCGCACCAGAACATGCGAACAGGAAAAAAGTTAGTTCGAACACGCGAACACCGTTAAAGTCTATGGGACAATAACATGAATAATCAAAAGTGCTAATTTTAAAGGCTTATAGGCAAGTTATTGTCATAAAAAGTGTTTGGGGACCTGGGTCCTGCCCCAGGGGACATGGATCAATGCAAAAAAAAGTTTTAAAAACGGCCGTTTTTTCAGGAGCAGTGATTTTAGTAATGCTTAAAGTCAAACAATAAAAGTGTAATATCCCTTTAAATTTCGTAGTTGGGGGGTGTCTATAGTATGCCTGTAAAGGGCGCATGTTTCCCATGTTTAGAACAGTCTGACAGCAAAATGACATTTCAAAGGAAAAAACCCATTTAAAACTACTCGCGGCTATTGCATTGCCGACAATACGCATAGAAGTTCATTGATAAAAACGGCATGGGAATTCTCCACAGGGGAACCCCGAACCAAAATTTAAAAAAAAAAATGACGTGGGAGTCCCCCTAAATTCAATACCAGGCCCTTCAGGTCTGGTATGGATATTAAGGGGAACCCCAGCCAAAAATTAAAAAAAAAAAATATGTGGGAGTCCCCCTAAATTCCATACCAGACCATTCAGGTCTGGTATGGATTTTAAGGGGAACCCCGCGCCAAAAAAAAAACAAAAAAACGGCGTAGGGTCCCCCCAAAAATCCATACCAGACCCTTATCCGAGCACGCAACCTGGCAGGCCGCAGGAAAAGAGGGGGGGCGAGAATGCCATGCCATGGGTGCGGAGCGGTCCAAGGAGAAGAAGATAGAAGACGCCGCGGAGGAGATGCTGGACGAGAACGCTGGAGAAAGAACCAGAAGAGCCAGAAGAAACAGAAGAAGAAGATGAAGGAAGATAGAAGAAAGAAGAAGCATTTAAATAAAGGAATTGTCAAAAACTGTCTCTTGTCATTTTTAACATTTTTGACAGTTTTTTAGTGAAATGGTAGGGGTAAGTACCCCCTTACCATTTCACATGGGGGGGCGGAATCTGGGGGTCCCCTTGTTAAAGGGGGCTTCCAGATTCTGATAAGCCCCCCACCCGCAGACCCCCACAACCACCGGCCAGGGTTGTGGGGATGAGGCCCTTGTCCTCATCAACAAGGGGACAAGGTGTTTTGATGGGCTACCCCAAAGCACCCTCCCAATGTTGAGGGCATGTGGCCTGCTACGGTTCAGGAGGGGGGGGGCTGCACTCTCGTCCCCCCTCTTTTCCTGCGGCCTGCCAGGTTGCGTGCTCGGATAAGGGTCTGGTATGGATTTTTGGGGGGACCCCACTCCGTTTTTTTTTTTGGCGCGGGGTTCCCCCTAAAATCCATACCAGACCTGAAGGGCCTGGTATGGAATTTAGGGGGACTCCCACATCATTTTTTTTTAAATATTGGTTCGGGGTTCCCCTGTGGGGAATTCCCATGCCGTTTTTATCAATGAACTTCTATGTGTATTGTCGGCAATGCAATAGCCGCGAGTAGTTTTTAATGGGTTTTTTCCTTCAAAATGTCATTTTGCTGTCAGACTGTTCTAAACACGGGAAACATGCGCCCCTTTACAGGCATACTATAGACACCCCCCAGCTATGAAATTTAAAGGGATATTACACTTTTATTGTTTGACTTTAAGCATTATTAAAATCACTGCTCCTGAAAAAACGGCCGTTTTTAAAACTTTTTTTTGCATTGATCCATGTCCCCTGGGGCAGGACCCGGGTCCCCAAACACTTTTTATGACAATAACTTGCATATAAGCCTTTAAAATTAGCACTTTTGATTTCTCCCATAGACTTTTAAAGGGTGTTCTGCGGCATTCGAATTTGCCGCGAACACCCCAAATTGTTCGCTGTTCAGCGAACTTGCGAACAGCCAATGTTCGAGTCGAACATGAGTTTGACTCGAACTCGAAGCTCATCCCTAAACTCCAGTGTATCATCCAGAGAGGAACCAGTGTTCCTGTCCTCATTGTCAGCAGATGCATTCTGTGTCATTCTTTGTTTAACCTTGACAGGGCTGCTAGCAGTAGAGGAGGACTGTGATGTGATGCAGTCTGCAGTTGTTTGGGGCAATTTTTGTGTGCATTGTCAGCCTCCCAGTTCACTGTGGGATTGTATATTGTTTCTCTGGGAGAGCTCTGCATGGCGCCAGCGCCATCTTGGCTGTGCGGGCGGCCTAGGTGAGGATAGAAGTCCGTTATCTTACCGGGTTGTTTCCCCTCTCTCCTTCTCCTTGGCATGCTCTGTGGTTGTGCCTGACCTTCTGGTTCACTGAACTGCTGCTGTTAAATGCCCTGAGTCGCTGGTATAATGTCCAGAATATCCGTGTGGCAAGGAGCTAAGATCTCATGCGGCCATACTCCTTGCGTGCCGGCTCCGCTCCCAGGGATATGAATACTTTTTCAAGGCACTATATATATATATATATATATATATATATATATATATATATATATAAATATATAAATACATACCATGTAATATACATTTATTATATTTACTGAAGAGTGGTGTATAATGAGATGGCACTTATACATAATAGTGTATTGTGGAAAATCCTTATCTGAAATCTCCTGAAAAAGTGATTGATAGTCAAAAAACACATGGAGAGAGAAAAGATTACACTCCAGGAAAATATGACAGTTTGAAGCATGAAAATCTATTGCTTTTCAGGCGCATGAGCGGCGGCCCCTGACATGGACGCTTAGTCCGGGAGCTCCATCCCACTCCAGCCGACCAAGGCCCTCCAGTGCCACGAGCACCCACGATCCCCGCCTGGATCAACCCCCTATGGCCAACGGACACCCCGAGGACCCCCCTGATGTCCTCGGGCTCAGCGAGGAAAAGCCCAAACACCGCTTTTAGAGCCGAGCAGTCACGGCTGTGACTTCCAAGATGACAGCAGCACCACACTGTCCAGCTACAGCTCGCCTCACCAGCGCTCAGGCCGCATCTCCATCCTCCTTGCTGCATCAGGGATTCTCTGTGAGTACCCCCCTGGAACCCGCATTCCCTGCCTCCACTAATTTCCTTATTGAGCAGTCCCTGGCTGACCTGGAATTGGATTTGGGCCTAGCCCGACCAGTAAATGTGGCGAACTTATTTGCCAAGTTTGCTGATCACCTTAAAAGGGGGATACACAACACTGCCAACAAGATCATAAGTGATATCAAAGCGGATCTTTAAACCATAGGAACCCGCATGGAGATCATAGAAAACAACTTAAAAGCCACCATTGCCAGAACAAACCAAAATACTGATTGCATTCAACTCCTACAGGATCAACTCGAGACAGTCAATGCTAAAATTGATGACCTTGAGAACAGGAATAGGAGATAATTCAGGGTTAGAGGTCTCCCTGAATCCTATAAAGATGTCCCAGAAACGATACACACTTTTATTAAGGAACGACTTCCTGACATTCCGCAGCATAGATTGGAGCTAGACCAAGCCCACAGAACTTTGAGGCCCCCGAGGACTGATGGCCTCCCTAGAGACATTGTGGTAAAACCACATTTCTATTCTGTCAAGGAGGAGGAGATGCGCAAATCACGAGCCATATCTAAACTTATTTTTCTAAGTCATGAGCTGCTAATCCTTGCGGACCTGTCCCCCTCCACCATCCAAAAATGAAGAACCCTAAAACCTTTGCTCAAGATTCTGAGGGACAAAGAAATCAAGTACTGGTGGCTCTTCCCGTTCCAAGTCAAACTCATCCTTAAAGGCAAAGCATACACGTTCGGATTTCTCTAGGAGGGCGAAAAACTGTTGCTACATCTAGGCCTCATTCACCAAGATCCGAATCATCACCAGCCTGGACCGGCTACTAACTTGGCAAAGAGCCAACTTGGTACTAGCCCTTTGCCTCCGGTCTGTGAGACTGCCAGGTCCAAAAAGTCTAAGGAAGCCATCCCTCCCTTAGCCACCCCGGAGAGCGTATCACCATTCCTCCTTTTTTTTCTCCTTAATTTGCTGGGAGGTCTCTAACTTCCTACCAGAACTCTGTGAGCTAATTATGCTCAGTACATATTTATGTGCCTCTGCTGAGGTGGTCTCACAAGGTTTTTACCCTGCTGTTGATCTACCGTATTCCACTGACACGCATGGCAGGATGGAGAAAAGGGCTAAATCCTTTTTCTGCTGTCCTCTTGATCCTAGCTACCTAGTTTGCAATGGTTTGTCTTGCTTCATCCCCTAATCCCCCCACCACACTATTCCTCCCCCACACCACCCCCTTCCCCCCCTTCCCCCCTCCCCCCCTTATCCCCCTACCCCCCTACTCCCCTAACCTTCCCTTATACCCACAGAACCCAACTGTTCTAGCTGATCCAGGCTAAAAATTGGAATTATTATTGTTAAGTTTTTTTTCTGCCTCAGGGCACTAACTGTTTGAGGTGGCCATGTTATAGATGGGCACTGTGCCCTAGAATTTCAATACTCTTTTATGAGTGCCGCCTCTCAGCTGGAGTGGTGCTCATGCACCCTCTCCTTTCCTGTAGAACAGGCATCGTACCCTTCTCCTGACAGGATTGATCCCTTCTTAAAGAGGGATTATAGTATTGTTTATCCTTAACGATGCAGGTCTCTGTCCCCTCCATTCTGCGGGAGACTCCCTTGTCTCTCGTCTCTCTCTCTCTCCTTTCTCTTTTCTTCCTCCCCCTATGCTATAGTAACCGTTGTTCTTTTGCAGAGACCGACTGGTGGAGAGCCCCCGACACACACCCGCAGACTCAGAGGTCTTGCTCCAGCAGGTTGGTGGTCTTGGAGCCCATGGTGACATGGCAGTAAGTGCGTTTCACCCCTGTGGTTCACCCCTGTGGTTCACCCCTCTGCTCAATGGCTAACAACCCCCCAGTGATACACCCCCTCCTGGTGGTTTCCCACAATGTTCAGGGATTAAACTCCCCGGCCAAGAGGCATAAAGTTCTTCAATATATGCACTCTCAAAAAATAGATGTTGCCTTTCTATACGAAACACACTTCCCCAAACGCTACTGCCCAACATTTACCCACTCCAAATTCTCCTCTTTCTATCTGGCCAATGCAGATGACAAGACCAAGGGAGTGGGCATCCTTACCTCCTATAGGAGCAAATTCTCCCTCAAAAAACAGAACTTAAAGACCCGGAGGGCAGGTATATTCTGGTAGTAGGGGAACTTGATGGTCAGCTTTACTCTCTCATCTCCTACTATGCCACCAACAAGGGTCAACTATCCTTTTTTCAAACCATGCCAAAAACCCTGACCCCCATGTTGGAGGTTGCAGTAGTTTTAGGGGGTGATTCCAACACAGCATTTGACCAGAGCTTAGACAAATCACGCCCATTGGGCAAACGCCTCACTAGACCCACCAAACAGAGCTTGCGCATAGCCAAACTCATCTTCCAATATGGCCAGGTAGATATCTGGAGGGAAATAATCAGACTTTTCGAGACTATACCCATTATTCAAGCCCTCACAGCTCCTTTGCAAGAATAGATCACATTTTCATTGCTTCAGCCACAGTTCCACTGACTACTAGGTCCTATATTAGAGACTCCGTCTAGTCGCATCACTCCATGGTTTTTCTGACCCTGCAGCGTCCTACGGGCTACAGACCCTACAGGCACTAGAGACTCAATGAGTCCATCCTGAGTGACCCCACCAGAGCTAAGGAGATCAAAGGCACTATTCAGAACTACTTTCATACAAACGACACCCCTGATATTGCTCCTTCATGCCTCTGGGCAGCACATAAGGCCGTTATCAGAGGACAGCTCATCCAAATAGCCTCCCAGATCAACAGGGCTAGCAGGGCAGAAATAGCAAAACCAGACCAGGAGATTATCACGTTAACGGAAAAACACAAAGGCAATCCCAGATCGGTACCCACAGAAGAGCTGAACTCAGCTCACACAGCTCTAAACCTGTCCCTAACAACAAAAGCTGAGAAATGGCTGCATTGGAGCAGATCCCGATTTTACTGCCAAAGCGTTAAAATTGGCTCTATGCTCGCAAGCAGGCTTACACCAAAGATAAGATCCTTTGTTCTTCCCAAAATTAAAATGAATGGTGACACCCTGTCCCAGAACCCCCAAAACATTATGGGGGAATTTCAAAGCTTTTACAAATCACTTTACAGTGGAAATAATCACCCGCCTCAACACGCGGTAGATCCGTTTCTTGGAAACATTCAGATTTAGATCAACTAAAAATTTGGTCTTTAGGTGGTACTGGTTGTTTATTTATTTAAAGTATGATATGCACTGGCCTTTTTATAGAAAAATGTAATTTTAAACTGTAATTAATAGAAAAAAATGTGTTAAGAAAATAAAAGTGTTTCTCAACTCAGGATTTTCCTTAGGTTACCAGTATAGCCACAGCCTGTTTTATTCTTTGCTTCATAAAAAAATGTATACTAGGTATAATGGTAACCCTCCCCAAAAGAAATATGGGTATTCACTATAAAGCAGTATTATTGTGCTAAATTGTTACTTCTTTAGATTATAAATGGAAATAGTGTAAAATTATTCAATAACTTGAGTTATGAATATTTATGTCTCCCTGCCAAATACTAGGGGCTGTACTGCCAGTGGTGCCTGCTGGGGAAGGATATACATATTTCAGAGTGACTTTCAAAAGCTCTCATACCCCCCAGGCTGTGCATAGAAAGGGTATGCTGCTGTGTGTTCCTGTCCTCATGGACTTTTTCCCTGGAGAGTGTGCTGTGCTACAGAGGAGCCAAAGAATGTGAAGGCTTCAATGCTAAGTTTATTATGGCACTTCCAGCCTCACTTCACTACTGAGTAAATCCTTCTATTTAAATATTACTTTGAATGAAAATAGACTTAGTGTATTTATTTCTTATTTTAACCACTTAAAGACCGGAAGATTTCCCCCCTAAACCACCAGGTGCTTTTCTGCGATACGGCACTGTGTCACTTTAAGTGACAACTGTGCGGTTGTGCGACATTGTACCCAAACAAAATTAACTTCCTTTTTTTCCCCACAAATAGAGCTTTCTTTTGGTGGTACTTGATCATCTCTGCGTTTTTTTTTTGTTTGTTTGCGCTATAAACAAAAAATGAGCTATAATAATTTGCTATAATAAATATCCAAACAAATGTAAAAAAAGAAATTTCTTCATCAGTTTAGGCCGATATATATTCTTCTACATATTTTTGGTAAAAAAAAAAAAATGGAAATAAGCGTATATTGATTGGTTTGCACAAAAGTTATAGCGTCTACAAAATAGGGGATAGATTTATGGAATTTTTTGCGGGACTGCGACATTTCAGCGGACAGTTTGGACACTTTTCACACTTTTTTGGCACCACTGACATTTATTTTTATTCAGTGCTATGCACTGATTACTGTATAAATGTCACTGGCATGGAAAGGGTTAACACTAGGAGGCAATCAAGGGGTTAAATGTGTTCTCTCATGTGTGTTTTTAACTGTGGGGGGATGGGACTGACTGGAAGAGGAGACATAGTACTGTTCCTAATCACTAGGAACAACAGATCTGCCTCTCCTCCCCTGTCAGAATGGGGATCTGTGTATTTACACCGGGTTGTCAGCGGACATCACAGCTGGCGTGCACGCACACTGGGTCACCCGCCGTGCAGCAGTTGCACACCTGCTATCGCCCTTAAAGGTGCCAACGTACACCTATGGCAATTTGCGGGACGCAGTATAATGACGGCGGCTGGTCGGCAAGTGGTTAACATACACTGACATTGGAGCAAAAATAGCCCAGCATAGTGAGGGTGGATATGCCCTAGTAATTACAGCACTAAAGCCTAAGTGCCCAAACAGTAGTGAAGTGAGGGCGTAAGTGCCATAACAAACTTAGCATTGAAGCCTTCGTGCCCAAACAGGAAGTGAGGTAGGTGGAAGTATATTGCTAGTTTTGTTTAGTTTTGCTACTGTTTTTCACACATACTCACCTTTATATACACCCAATAACATTAATAATATAAGCGATACAGTGCATTTCAATATTTGTTTGACTTTCTTCAAAGTAATATAAAAATAGAAGGATTTACTCAGTAGTGAAGTGAGGGTGGAAGTGCCATAATAAACTTAACATTGAAGCCTTCATGCCAAAACATGAAGTGAGGTAGGCAGCAGCCATCTTTGGGTAGAAGGAAGTTAGATAGACAATTAGACAGCTGAGTAATTTAGATGTAGTAGGTGAAGATTACTGTATAAATAGAGGCTGGAGAACTGGAAATACCCACCCCTGAAGACACCAGATTGGCTGGAGAAATGTGTTGGGAGGGACTACCCAGTTATGTTATTATAGGTCAGTGGAACGCATGCCGCAGTGGTGTTTCCTGATTTTTACTGCTTATTTTTATTTCTGAACAAGTGAGTGCAATAGATTTGTTTTAATGCTTTGTTCCTATACATGGTGGATGTGACATGAAGAGTTGATATAAAGGAACTGGAGGAGATTACTGGTGGAGTGGGGAAGGCAAGGCGCTGTGGACTATCCTGTAAAAGACCCAGGAGGGCCATATCCACAAGCCTTGAATAATGTGATGACACTGGGCACAGAGCAATGAATGCAGCACTGTTGTCAGAAACCATGAATCAGACTGAAACAGAAGTACAGTTAAATCACACTTGTTTAATAATAATAAAAAAGGTAAACAAAGTAAACGTAGTAAAAACATAGCCAGAGTTCAGGAACCGGAACAGATAGTCAGACAAGCCAAAACGTCAGGGAGCCAGAGATGAGCGTAGTAGAACAGTAGTAGTAGCGTAGTAGAACAGCAAGCAGGATCTGGAGCCAGAAGGAATGTTAGCCAAGCAAGTCTTTAACAGGAACACAGGAGAGTGTCTCTAGAGATGTGACCAAGGTGAAGGCAGAGATCATCTGGACTGGATGGCCTAAGTAGGCAGGACTGACCAGCAGGATATCATCAACAGGTGAGTCACTGTGGAGAGATAGGAGCTGGCAATTAGCCGACAGCAGAGAGGCCAGCTTTGAAAAGGAAAGGCTGAGCCCAGACCTGACAGTACCCCTCCTCAATGACCCCTCCCCCTTGGAGGACCACCAGGCTTGAGGGGAAAACGTCTATGGAAATCACGGAGAAGGACAGGGGCATGTACAGTGCCTTGCAAAAGTATTCACCCCCTTGGCATTTTTTGTGTTTTGTTGCCTCACACCCTGGAATTAACATGGATTGTTTGAGGATTTGCATCATTTAATTTACAGAACATGCTTACAACTTTGAAGATGTTTTTTTTTGTTATTGTGAAGCAAACAACAAATAGGACAAAATAACAGAAAAAGTCAATTTGCATAACTATTCACCCCCCTAAAGTCAATACTTTGTAGAGCCACCTTTTGCGGCTATCACAGCTTCAAGTCATTTTGGATTAGTCTCTTTGAGCTTGCCACATCTTACCACTGGGATTTTTGCCCATTCCTCCTTGCAAAACTGCTCCAGCTCCTTCAAGTTGGATGGTTTGCACTTGTTAACAGCAATCTTTAAGTCTGACCACAGATTTTTTATTGGATTGAGGTCTGGGCTTTGACTAGGCCATTCCAAAACATTTACATGTTTTCCCTTAAACCACTCAAGTGTTGCTTTAGCAGTGTGTTTGGGGTCATTGTCCTGCTGGAAGGTGAACCTCCGTCATAGCCTCAAATCACACACAGAGTGGTACAGGTTTTGCTCAAGAATATCCCTGTATTTAGCACCATCCTTCTTTCCCTCAACTCTGACCAGTTTTTCAGTCCCAACTGCTGAAAAACATCCCCACAGGATGGTGTTCTTTGGGTCATGTGATTTGTTGGGTTTGCACCAGACATAGCATTTTCTTTGATGGACAAAAGGTTCAATTTTAGTCTCACCAGACCAGAGCACCTAACTCCATACATTTTGGGAGTCTCCCACATGCCTTTTCGCAAACTGAAAACGTGCCATTTTGTTTTTTGCTGAAAGTAATGGCTTTCTTCTGGCCACTCTGCCATAAAGCTCAACTCTATGGAGCGTGTGTGGCTTATTGTCGTCCTATGTACAGATACTCCAGTCTCTGCTGTGGAACTCTGCAGCTCCTCCAGGGTTACCTTAGGTCTCTGAGCTGCCTCTCTGGTTAATGCCCTCCTTGCCCAGTCCGTGCATTTTGGTGTGCGGCCGTCTCTTGGCAGGTTTGCTGTTGTGCCATGTTCTTTCCATTTGGTTATGATAGATTTGATGGTGCTCCTAGGGATCATCAAAGATTTGTTTTTTTTTATAACCTAACCCTGACTTGTACTTCTCAGCAACATTGTCCCTTACTTGTTTGGAGAGTTCCTTGGTCTTCATGGCAGTGTTTGGTTAGTGGTACTTCTTGCTTAGGTGTTGCAGCCTCTGGGGCCTTTCAAAAAGAAGTGTATATGTAATGACAGATCATGTGACACTTAGATTGCACACAGGTGGACATCATTTCACTAATTATGTGACTTCTGAAGGTAATTGGTTGCACCAGAGCTTTTTATGGGCTTCATATCAAAGGGGGTGAATACATATGCACATGCCAATTATCAGTTTTTATTTTCTGAAAAATAGTTTTATGTATATATTTTTCTAATTTTACTTCACCAACTTAGACTATTATGTTCTGATCCATCACATATAATTCAAATTAAAAAAAAACATTGAACTAAAGGCTGTAATGTAACAAAATAGGTAAAAAACGAAGGGTGGTAAATACTTTTGCAAGGCACTGTACGTTCGAGGATGAGACCCAAGAGCATTCCTCCGGACCGTACCCTTTCTAATGCACCAGGTACTGTATGTTCCCACCGAACCTACAGGAGTAAACAATGGACTGTACTTCATACTCCTCATGGTTCTCACCCTGTGCAGGGTGAGGACAAGGCACCAAGGTGGTAAAGTGGTTGCACAGCAAAGGTTTTAATAAGGAGACATGAAATACATAGGAAATACGCATGTTAGAAGGTCTAATGCATAAGCCACTGTGTTAATCCTGCAAAGAATACAGGAAGGCCCAATAAACTGAGGTGCAAACTTCAGAGAGGGAACATGAAGAGGAGGAGGTTGCGAGATGACAGCCAGACTCTGTCCCCAACCTGGTAGGAAGGTGCAGGCAGGCATCTGCGGTCAGCATGGAGTCTGTACCTATCATTAGCATGTTGTAAAGCCTCCTGGACTTGTGCCCAAGTGGAACGAAGACCACGGAGATGCTCCTCTAATGCAAAAATACTTTGCGGAACAAATGAGTCAGGCAACATGGAAGGTTGGAAACCATAGTTCGCCATAAACAGGGACAATTGGAAAGCAGAATTCAACGTACTATTGTGAGCAAACTCTGTCCATGGTAAGAGGTCTGACCAGTTGTTATAATGGTCAGAAATATAGCAACGTATCATAGAGCAACACATATGTGAGAGTCTGAGAGGGCTGCACACCCCAATTAGCAGCAAAATAGGAGTCAAATATTTTGTAAAAAATCACAGATTTTTTATTATTATTGTTTCAAAGGATGGTTAGACACAAAACATATATAAAAAATTTATGAAAATATGAGCTGGTATATACAAGATGAGACAAAATAGGCTAGGAAAGATTATACATCAAGGGTGATACATTGTTACACTTGAAATTGCACTGATGTATGGAAATGCCCCAATGCATTTCGACATCAAAGGTTATGGTCTTCTTCGGGGGATCCTTACGTTTCTATAAATACATCAAGAGGACAGATTTCAATATTCTAATTGTCATGTAATTTAATATCCAATACAGTCTCATTTATTATGTCTACATTGTTTCGTGTTTGATTTATGTAATCATACTGTATTTACCCTTTCCGCTTGCTTAACCAGAGACTTCTTTAAAAACCAGATAATCCTCTCAAGTGCGATCGCGAACCCACTGAGAGCCTGTCCATGCCCTCAACCCAAGGGGGCGACCCTGATCTGTGAGGCTTACAAGTGGTCACATGTTTAACAGCCCCCCAACAGGGAATCAAATGGGCAGGAGCACCTGAAAATTTTAATTATACATAATTAGCATGCCAAAGAGGTGAGGGCAGTTTTTTAGGACATTGTGAGAGGGGGAGAATTTTGATGAAAGGAATCCCCCTCTGTGTGCTGCTGGGGTTGTTTCAATGTTAACTTAGTATATAATCTAGGTTTTTTCTCCATAGAGGGTTTGGGAAGTTTATATCCAATCCCTATATAAGAGAAACCATGTCATGCCGTACATGGTATATCATTTTTTATTTGGTTGCGATGGTGAATTGTGCGTTGTTCCCACAATCATCTTAGTATTAGGCATACAACAGATGATCTGGGTATGTTATAAACAGTAAGGAGTGACACAATGATATTGTGTCAGCAAGATAAAGAAAGGAAATAGGTTCATGTGTGTGTGTGATTACCGCTTATGGCGGCCAAATGAGTGTAATCCATTAGAAGATGCATGTCATAAAAAAAGGGCGTAGTATGGAAAATATATGTGTGTTAAATCAAACCTAAGTTGAGGGTGTGCACGTAAGCAATTCATGCCCAAACCACAAAACAGGCAAACACAAGTGAAAAATAAAAATAAATAAAATAGGAATGTTGAAAAAGTGACAAAAACTTACAAGTGTATTGTATTCAATAAGGTTTACAATGAATGAGACAAAATATGTAGTGTGATACTAATGCATCTAAACCAAAAGGACGAGAGGATGCCAAGTGAAGGTGAGTGTTACAAAGAGTGCTTTGGAGTAACCATGTATTGCATAAACAAAAAGTAAAAGAGATTAAAAATAAAATAATTAATACCTTATTGCATTGTTGAAGTAATTGTGTGTTCAGATCAGAAGAGTATAAATACTGCATCTGTGTTAAAGAGATTTGTAATAAACTAGTCAGTAATAGATTTTTTCAATAATGAAACCCAGCAGTACACAGATGTCAGTTCTTACCCATCCATCTTGCAAAGCATATATGTGTGCTCTCCCCGGGCTTCGTCTGAGGACTGCCGGTGGGGGGCATATCTTAAGTACCTTAGTAATTAATTTGAAAATGGGTAACAGGTATGTGCTTCTGCCTCTGGAAGTTCCCCTCAGGAGGGGGCCAATGAGCCACCTATGGCGGCCCTTCTGTGGCCACCTCGGCGTTCTGTAAGGCTGGGCTGCCCCGGTTTCCTCTGTTGCCTCCGATGTAATAACGTGACTTGAGAGGTGACACGCATGCGCGGCAGAGGGACCTCCGCTCAATGCAAGTCAGCCATACCACACACGATGTCACTCTTCCGTCCGACGGTGATCACTGAATGCCGCCGGCACGGTATAAGTTCCCCACAATGGTAGATGATAATATTGCAGGGGCTGAAAAAGGGGCATACGTGAAGTACACACATATCCCTATCGTGCCTAATAGGTTAGAGGTAATGTCTCCAAGGGCGAGAGGCGGACAAAAAAAGACGGCTCAAGGGATTTGTGAGGGGGAAAATAAATGGAAAATTGATTTTTTTACTTTGCTTTTGATTTTGCACATAACTTGCATTCTTTTTTGACATTGCAATAGTATTAGTGTCTATGCACATAATTGTAGTCATAAGTAATGATTTGTAATGAGCAAGTAAGCAGGTACATTGCATACTGAGTAACAAAACATGAATGAATGAATAAAACGGTATAAAGTATAGTTCCCTTTAGCCTCATTCTACAGGAAAGGCCGGTCAGAGATGGATGGACACGAGAGCAAGACTTTACTCTACTCTATTCTACTCTAGAAAAAGGCTCTGTTTCCACGACTGTGAGTTGCTGTGTGACTTGTTACATGTCAAGGCGCATGACAAGTCAAAATCTGTATATTTCAATGGTCCCTGTTCTAACCAGGACGACTCAAGTCGCAGCGACTACAAAAAGGTTGATGTACTATTGTACTATTTTGTTCCAACTTCGGTGAGACCTGCACTACCACAGCTCTCACCAGTCGCATGACATCGCATCAAAAGTCGCACTGTAAATTGCACGACTTTGGGGTCACAATCGTGGAAAACTAGCCTAGGAGACAAAAGGGAGAACCAACAGGTCCTCATTTAATTACATGTATTTATCTAAATCACTTGGTTTCCCAGAGAAGTACTTTCATACCCAGGAAAAAGGGTACTTTGCAGCAAATATGTTTTTTTTATGCTTATATGCATGCCAGAGGGTCTTGTCTCCCTAAGGACAAAGAATTAATTTCATATCAAAGGAGGGGTTGTTACCCACCTTCTCCCTCTGTATCTATACTCTCGTGATCCAGCCATCCCAGCACGTCATCCCTGTAGTGAAGCCCTTTAAAAAGGGTACATGGGAAATGGACTTATTTGGGTCGGGGTACATTGTGGCCTGGAGTCTATATATCCATTTTTATTTAAGTCAACAAAGTTTTTTATTAATTTCAATCACTGTCCCGACCCGGAATATGATCTGGTCTGGAGCAGTGGAGGAAGGCTTTGGCATTCAACAAGAAAACCAAGAGTGTTGGATTGCATGTATCAAGTCGACATGGAAGTTGTAATCGCAAAACAGTATATCCTATGTTCAGTGCATGTTTACAGAAATACAATGTACCAAAGCTCATATTTCAGCTCTCATTTATCAGAAGGCGCAGAAGGGGTGTTTAACCACCTAAAAGAAGAACTATAACATAGAGCGACACATACAGTGGGGACAGAAAGTATTCAGACCCCCTTAAATTTTTCACTCTTTGTTAGCCATTTGCTAAAATCATTTAAGTTCAATTTTTCCTCATTAATGTACACATAGCACCCCATATTGACAGAAAAACACAGAATTGTTGACATTTTTGCAGATTTATTAAAAAAGAAAAACTGAAATATCACATGGTCCTAAGTATTCAAACCCTTTGCTCAGTATTTAGTAGAAGCACCCTTTTGATCTAATACAGCAATGAGTCTTTTTGGGAAAGATGTAACAAGTTTTTCACACCTGGATTTGGGGATCCTCTGCCATTCCTCCTTGCAGATCCTCTCCAGTTCTGTCAGGTTGGATGGTAAACGTTGGTGGACAGCCATTTTTAGGTCTCTCCAGAGATGCTCAATTGGGTTTAAGTCAGGGCTCTGGCTGGGCCATTCAAGAACAGTCACTGAGTTGTTGTGAAGCCACTCCTTTGTTATTTTAGCTGTGTGTCTGAGGTCCTGAGCACTCTGAAGAAGGTTTTCATCCAGGATATCCCTGTACTTGGCCGCATTCATCTTTCCCTCAATTGCAACAAGTCGTCCTGTCCCTGCAGCTGAAAAAAAAACCCACAACATGATGCTGCCACCACCATGCTTCACTGTTGGGACTGTATTGGACAGGTGATGAGCAGTGCCTGGGTTTTCTCCACACATACCGCTTAGAATTAAGCCCAAAAAGTTCTATCTTGGTCTCATCAGACCAAAGAATCTTATTTCTCATCATCTTGGAGTTCTTCAGGTGTTTTTTAGCAAACTCCATGCGGGCTTTCATGTGCCTTGCACTGAGGAGAGGCTTTCGTCGGGCCACTCTACTATTAAGCCCCGACTGGTGGAGGGCTGCAGTGATGGTTGACTTTCTACAACTTTCTCCCATCTCCCAACTGCATCTCTGGAGCTCAGCCACAGTGAGCTTTGGGTTATTCTTTACCTCTCTCACCAAGGCTCTTCTCCCCCGATAGCTCAGTTTGGTCAGACGGCCAGCTCTAGGAAGGGTTCTGGTCATCCCAAACATCTTCCATTTAAGGATTATGGAGGCCACTGTGCTCTTAGGAACCTAAAGTGCAGCAGGATTTTTTTTTGTAACCCTGGCCAAATCTGTGCCTTGCCACAATTCTGTCTCTGAGCTCTTCAGGCAGTTCCTTTGACCTCATGATTCTCATTTGCTCTGACATGCATTGTGAGCTGTAAGGTCTTATATATACAGGTGTGTGGCTTTCCTAATCAAGTCCAATCAGTATAATCAAACACAGCTGGACTTAAATGAAGGTGTAAAACCATCTCAAGGATGATCAGAAGAAATGGAACGCACCTGAGTTAAATATATGAGTGTCACAGTAAAGGGTCTGAATACTTAGGACCATGTGATATTTCAGTTTTTCTTTTTTAATAAATCTGCAAAAACATCAACAATTCTGTGTTTTTCTGTCAATATGGGGTGCTGTGTGTGCATTAATGAGGAAAATGAACTTAAATGATTTTAGCAAATGGTTGCAATATAACAAAGAGTGAAAAATTTAAGGGGGTCTGAATACTTTCTGTCTCCACTGTATGTGAGAGTCTGAGAGGGCTGCACACCCCAATTACTGTCTTTGAAAAGAAAAAAGTGGAAAGTTCCCCACAGGGCTTTTTAGCAGCAAAATAAGAGTCAAATATTTTGTAAAAAATCACACATGTTTTATTATTATTATTTCAAAGGATGGTTAGACACAAAACATATATAAAAATGAATTAAACTAGAAAAGCTACAATTTCTGTGTGAAGTGTTCTTGCCTCCACCTACAGTAGTCTACAACTGGAGTGGGCGGAGTAACTGGGTGGAGTGGCTTGAGTAACTGTTGTGTGGTTGGAGTGGCTGGAGTAATTGTAAAAAGTGTTAAAAAGCTTAATATTTTAAACAGTATAAATAATAGTAAAAAAGTTGAAGAAGTCCCATCATTAGCTGAAAGAGCTGAACATTTTTTTAAAAAATGATTTTTTTTTTTAAAAAATGATTTTTTTTTAAAAAAATGATTTTTTTTTCAAAAATCATTTTTGTTTCAATTATTATTTTTTTTCCATGGGGGGTCATAATGTTTTGACTGATCATGGGGTGGTCATAATGTTTTAGCTGATCATGGGGTTGTCAGCTTTTGTCACCTCCCACTCTAGTTTTGAATATTTCGCCAATCATTCTTACGGGACCAATTTTGCTGCAAAAACAACGATATTTTGTAATGAATGTATAAACAAGGGTTGTGGCGCTTCCTATAGGGTAATGGGTGGGAGGGGTGTTAGTGCTGTACACAGGTGGTTCCCTCAGATGAACCCCAAAACCAGGTGCCTGGTATCTACCAGGAACAAACTAAGTAGCCGTACGGATATGTATATCTATAACTAGATATAGACGCATACATCCATATACACCCCTATGTATCAAAAGAAAAATATATATATATGTTCCTGAGGGTGGTTCATTCAAACCTACTTAAAGAGGGTGTGGGCTGGTGCATTCAGACCTAATTGCCAGGTGGTGTGGGCTAGAGTCCCTTTGTCTGTGATGCATATACCACCACTAAGTAAACATGTGTGTGTATCCTTATAAATGCTAAATTGTGAAAATAATCCAAAATAATCCAAAATAATCAAAACCACTCTGCTGCCCGTGTAAAGTGTACATACATAAATGAGCATACATAGAGTGTGTTACTCAAACATTGCATATAATAATCAAATAAACAAAAACATAGTGTGATCAAGTTAAGTGCTATTAGTCCATAAAATAAGGAACTTGTTCAAATCCAGTGTTCCAAACAGTTTCGTGACTTGAGTGCTCTCGGGTAATTCCTGTGACTTTAGTGCTCCCCCTTCAGATCCCCACTCACCAGATGCAACAACCCCGTAAAGGGGCAACCAGCATAAGATGTCTCTTACACGATCTCTTTTCCACGCTGATCTGGCGGATTTTACAGGATGGTTTCCGTTGATTATCCCAATGGGTACCCAGATCCGGGTATGCGCTCTGTTTGCGTACCGGCTGATGCTCGTGTCCGGAAGCGGTATGCGCTCCACCTGCGTGTCAAGCTCGGGTCCGTAACCGGAAGTGACGTAGCGTGCGTGGCGTCGTTGTACGCCTTGGTATGATAGGATTGGATAGGGTAGAGATTATGGGGCGGATCGAAATTGACGGCTCCTTAAATGGACGTAGCGCGTGGCGTGCTGGCATCGTTGCTGAAGACGTCTATGACGAAACGCGTACAACGACGCCACGCACGCTACGTCATTTCCGGTTACGGACCCGAGCTTGACACGCAGGTGGAGCGCATACCGCTTCCGGACACGAGCATCAGCCGGTACGCAAACAGAGCGCATACAGCTCTTACCAGCGACAAGCGGCTTCCACCTCGGTACGGGTCTGTGTTCAGGCTTTGGTCTGAACTAGCCTAGCCACATATATTTTATATTTTAATTTTATTCTTTATGGTTTTTATGGGTTATGCCTTACTTGCCTAACCTGCTCCGCTGTTTGTTTGATGGAGTTTTTGAATAAACTTTTTGCATACTACACTATGGAAGCTTCCTGTTTTTTCCTTTCCATGAGGGAGCCTTTGTGAACATTCTACCTATCAGAAAGCCTCCTGCATACCCGGATCTGGGTACCCATTGGGATAATCAACGGAAACCATCCTGTAAAATCCGCCAGATCAGCGTGGAAAAGAGATCGTGTAAGAGACATCTTATGCTGGTTGCCCCTTTACGGGGTTGTTGCATCTGGTGAGTGGGGATCTGAAGGGGGAGCACTAAAGTCACAGGAATTACCCGAGAGCACTCAAGTCACGAAACTGTTTGGAACACTGGATTTGAACAAGTTCCTTATTTTATGGACTAATAGCACTTAACTTGATCACACTATGTTTTTGTTTATTTGATTATTATATGCAATGTTTGAGTAACACACTCTATGTATGCTCATTTATGTATGTACACTTTACACGGGCAGCAGAGTGGTTTTGATTATTTTGGATTATTTTGGATTATTTTCACAATTTAGCATTTATAAGGATACACACACATGTTTACTTAGTGGTGGTATATGCATCACAGACAAAGGGACTCTAGCCCACACCACCTGGCAATTAGGTCTGAATGCACCAGCCCACACCCTCTTTAAGTAGGTTTGAATGAACCACCCTCAGGAACATATATATATATTTTTCTTTTGATACATAGGGGTGTATATGGATGTATGCGTCTATATCTAGTTATAGATATACATATCCGTACGGCTACTTAGTTTGTTCCTGGTAGATACCAGGCACCTGGTTTTGGGGTTCATCTGAGGGAACCACCTGTGTACAGCACTAACACCCCTCCCACCCATTACCCTATAGGAAGCGCCACAACCCTTGTTTATACATTCATTAGTTTATAGAGAATCCTCTTAGGAAGCTCTTCTAAAGGAGGCAGCACACCTATATAGTGCCCTAAGCGCAGCTTTTTGTTCTCTACAACGATATTTTGTGCACCATTCGGCAAAACGTTCCACAAAGTAATAGCTCACCAATCGGGAACAATACGCGCGTTTCGGTATATTACTGTCTATGTAGTATAAAAGCTGTGAGAGGAGTTAGGGTGGTAAATTTCTAGTTATAAGTATAACTAGAAAATGTATTTCTTGGGGAAAATGCGTGGGAATGCTGAATAGCATCTCCCTATCTGCTAGCTGCCTGAGTGAGAGACAGTGTGGGAGAACCCTTCAAACAAGCCTTAATAAATCCACAACAGTACATGCTATGGAAACAGTGACTTCACCGTTAGAGACACACGCCCTTTATGAACGTATGGGTATAAAATTTATGTTGATAAAATTAAAAATGTGGGCATGTCAGCGATTTTAAAAAGAAGTTGGCTGTGCATTTCGCTGGGAAATGTGAAGAATTTTATACATCAAAACCTCCCCATCATATTGCCCCATCAAAATGGCCCCCATCAAAACTGCCCCATCATATTGCCCCCATCAAAACTGCCCCCATCATTTTGCCCCATCAAAATGGCCCCCATCAAAACTGCCCCATCAAATTGCCCCTGTCAAACTGCCCCATCAAAATTGCCCCATCATATTGCCATAGTCATAACTGCCCCATCAAAACTGCCCCATCATATTTCCACCATCAAAACTGCCCCCATCAAAATTGCCACTGTCAAAACTGCCCCTTCAAAACTGCCACCATCAACACGAGCCCCATCAAAACTGCCCCCATCAAAACTGCCCTCATCAAAATTACCACCATCAAACTGCCCCCATCAAAATTGCCCACATCATATTGCCATCATCAAAATGGGCCCCCATTAAAATGGTCCCTATAAAAAAGGCCCCCATCAAAACTGCCCCCATCAAAACTGCCCCATCATATTGCCACCATCAAAACTGCCCCATCGTACACTAAACAAACAGCTTTTTTCACAAAAACTGTAAAAGATATCAAATTGAAAAGATATAGCCAGATAGCTGAATATTTTGTGAACATTTTAAAGTTTGTTTGGCGTCTGTACGGAACTAGAAAATGTATTTCCCGGGGAAAATGCGTGGGAATGCTGAATAGCTGAATTGCTAAAATGGACCTCAGCAAAACTGCCCCCATCATATTGCCATCAAAACTGCCCCATCAAAATTGTCCCCATCAAAACTGCCCCCATCAAAACTGCCCCATATTGCCTTCATCAAAACTGCCCCATCAGAATTGCCCCATCAAAACTGCCCCATCAAAACTGCCCCATCATATTGCCACCATCAAAACTTGACTTCAATGTTAAAAAAAGTGTTAAAAAGCTTAATATTTTAAAAAGTATAAATAGTAGAAAAAAGTTGAAAAAGTCCCATCATCAGCTGAAAGAGACAAACATTTTAATAGTTGAATGGTTTTAATAGCTGAAAGTATGCAGAAATTACACAGAACCAAAAAACGTACGGAATAATAAATAATGAATAAAATTAAAAACTAGAAAATTTCCTGGGGAAAATGCGTGGGAATGCTGAATAGCTGAATTGCTAAAACCGCCCCATCAAAACTGCCCCCATCAAAATTGCCCCATCAAAATTGTCCCCATCAAAACTGCCCCATCATATTGCCACCATCAAAACTGCCCCATCAGAATTGCCCCATCAAAATTGTCCCCATCAAAACTGCCCCATCATATTGCCACCATCAAAACTGCTCCATCAGAATTGCCCCATCAAAACTGCCCCTTCATATTGACCCCATCAAAACTGCCCCATCAGAATTGCCCTATCAAAACTGCCCCATTAGAATTGCCCCATCAAAACTGCCCCATCATATTGCCACCATCAAAACTGCCCCATCATGTTGCCACCATCAAAACTGCCTGCATCATATTGCCATCAAAACTGCCCCATCAGAATTGCCCCATCAGAATTGTCCCCATCAAAACTGCCCTATCAGAATTGCTCCATCAAAACTGCCCCATCATATTGCCACCATCAAAACTGCCCCATCAGAATTGCCCCATCAAAACTGCCCCATCACAATGCCACCATCAAAACTGCCCCATCAAAACTACCCCCATCAAAACTGCCCCATCAAATTGCCACCTTTAAAACTGCTCCTTTAAAATTGTCCCCATCAATACTGCCCCATCATATTGCCACCATCCAAACTGCCCCATCATATTGCCACCATCAAAACTGCCCCATCAGAATTGCCCCATCCAAACTGCCCCATCATATTGCCACCATCAAAACTGCCCCATCAGAATTGCCCCATCAGAATTGCCCCATCAAAATTGCCCCATCAGAATTGCCCTATCAAAACTGCCCCATCATATTGCCACCATTAAAACTGCCCCATCAGAATTGCCCCATCAAAACTGCCCCATCACATTCCTCTATTATAAATCAGTACATGATGTGTCTGTCCCCTCCCCCGGGCTCTGTAATCAGACGCTGAGATGCTCCAGTCACCTCCCTCCTGTGTATAACACAAGCTTTGGTAACCATGGCAACAAAAGCAACACAGTACACTCTGTTTAATGGCTAAAATTTCCTGAAATGACCACTAAGCAAACAGTTTTTTCACAAAAACTGTAAAAGATATCATACTGAAAAGATACAGCCAGATAGCTGAATATTTTGTGAGCATTTTAAAGTTTGTTTGGCATCTGTAGGTGAAAGTATGAAGGAGCTGAAACTTTTGGGAGCGGAAGAAGATTTTGAGGATCTGAAGCATGCTCCCATTGACTTCAATGATAAAAAAAAGTGTTAAAAAGCTTAATATTTTAAAAAGTATAAATAGTAGAAAAAAAGTTGAAAAAGTTCCATCATCAGCTGAAAGAGACGAACATTTTAATAGTTTAATGGTTTTAATAGCTGAAAGTATGCAGAAGTTAGGCAGAGCCAAAAACGTACGGAATAATAAAGAGATAAAAATAAACTAGAAAATGCATTTCCTGGGGAAAATGCTTGGGAATGCTGAATAGCTGAATTGCTAAAACGGCCCCCATCAAAATTGCCCCATCAAAATTGTCCCCATCAAAACTGCCCATCATATTGCCACCATCAAAACTGCCCCATCAGAATTGCCCCATCAAAACTGCCCCAATATATTGCCACCATCAAAACTGCACCATCAGAATTGCCCTATCAAAACTGCCCCATAATATTGCCACCATCAAAACTGCCCCTCACTTCCGGTTCCGGCGCCGCATGGAGTAGCTGCTCTTCTCATCAGCTCCCGCAGCTCGACTCCAAAAACAGCCTACAAAACCGGCAAACCCGCTAAAAACCATCGGCATCCACCCCACCCCATCCCCGGTCACAGGATGGACCGATTTGTGGATAAAAACGGCCCGCGATCGTACGCGGCGGCGGCGGCGCGTACCCCACATCCGCAAATCGAGGCCCCGGCTTTGGCCTGCACGGAGCTTCCCACAGAGCCAGAGCCTGACATGGAGGTAAGCGGCGCTACGGCCCCCTCCCCATCTACTGAGACATCTGCACAGCATATAAGCCCTTCCAGCACGTCAAACACTGAAAGGATAGCACAGGCTGTAGCAGCCCTCCTCTCCCCAATGATTGCAGCCTCGGTGGAGAAGGCCGTTAACGCAGGCATGCAACAACTCCAGGCCCAGCTAGGGGAACATGCCTCCAGGCTGAATGAAGCTGAACACCGCATAGCTAATATCGAGGAAGATCTGTACCACTCTCAATCCTCAATGCAGGCCCATGACAAAACCAACAAATATATCCTTGAAAAGCTGGATGATTTGGAAAATAGATCCAGAAGGAGCAACTTGCGATTTGTAGGCATCCCAGAATCGCTACAACCCTCAGCTCTTTCTGACCTATGCGCCAGGCGCATCCCTGAAGCACTAGGCCTGCCAGGCCCCTGCACAGTAGAATGGGCCCATCGCATGGGAACCTTCAACGCAGAACGCAAATTGCCCCGTCCCATAATAGCAAAATATCTCAACTACTCAGATAAAGCTTACATCTTGCAAAAATTCAGGCAATCCAGAGCTCTCCAAATTGACGGCATGAAAATCCTGATTTTCGCAGATTACTCTATTGAAGTGTCCCAAAAGAGAAAAGCCTTTCAGCAGATTTGCTCGGAACTGCACCATCAACAACTCAAATTCACTTTGGCTTTCCCAGCTACCCTCCGACTTAAAGCCCCAAATGGCGACCAACTCTCCTTCCAAGACCCAAAAGAAGCAGAAGTTTTCTTGCGTTCGCTACACTCAGGCCCCAACCTCCTGTCAACCGTGCTCTAGACCAAAGGAGCCCACGCAAAGACTCTCCAAAACGGTTCAGACCTTCGGCACCAGACCATCACCGTCCCACTCCTCATTGAGGACCACGAGCATGGTCACACATTGCTACCACTCAACGCCCCGCTTCTACGGCTATGGTGGCCTAACTCTTAGCGGGATATCCCACTCAAGAGACGAAGTTAAAATTTTTCTCTTTCAAGCTTGTCCATTCTTCCTCACCAGGCAAATCAGATACTGGTAGGCCAAGCAGTTTCTTTCATGTTTAATACGTACTATTTATATTTAACTAACTGGTAAATTTGGTTTTGTTACAACTAAGGTATTGTCTCTCTCCCCTGGCTCTCCTGTGTATCCAACTCCTCCGTCTAATGTTGCGCAAACCAAGCTGCCAATGCATTTCACCCCCTTAAATGCGGGTTCTCAAATACAGCAGTCTCTGAGTCTTGCGTTGGGAGTTGGACTACACAGTCGACTCCATGCGGAAAAAAGTGAAGTTTACTGAATATGTTTTATTGTTTCTCTTTTCTACCCTCCCCCTCCTGTACCCCTCCCTATACTATGCACCCCCACCTTATTCCACACACGCCCTTAGCGGTTACAAAATCCCTCGTTTAAACAAAATAACCCCCCCCCCAGAACTCAGCCTAATTTCACGCCACACCTCCACATACCAACAGGTGAAAACCATACAAAATCTCCTCATACCCCCCCAGTGACCCCCCCTATATGAAACTAGTCTCCTGGAATGTTAAAGGGCTTCGTTCACCCAATAAGAGAATGAAAATCCTCCGTCACCTCAAAAGACTCAAAACCGACATTGCCCTACTTCAAGAAACCCACCTCTCCACCCCTGACTTCCACCGAATGAAAAAATTATGGGTAGGTACAGTAATAGGCTCAGATTCCAATGGATGCAAAGCAGGAGTTCTGATACTCATCCACAAAAACCTGCCATGTGAGGTCCTATCCACCAAAGCAGATGCTCAGGGGCGCCTCATCTCAGCCCACATCAAATTAGGAGCCAAGGAAATGATAATTTAAAACATCTGTGCGCCCAATAACCCCACAAAACAATTTTATAGTGAACTCTCAACATGGCTCCTCAGCGACCCGACTCTCCCACACATAGTGGGCGGAGACTTTAATTCCACAATACACCCGATAGACGACAGATCCACTTCTAAGCGCACATTCCTCCCCTCAGATCTAGATTCACAAACTCTACTAGCCTCAACGATGGAATCCCTCCATCTACAAGACATCTGGCGACTCCGACACCCAGCTGACAGAGACTTTACATTTTATTCCAATCCCCACAATGTCTTCACCAGAATTGACTACCTCTTCTGCTCAGACGACCTTCTACCAATGGTATCCAATGCGGACATTCACGACATTGCCATATCCGACCATGCACCAATCTCGACCACGATTGATAACCCTGACTTACACCCAAATCCTAAAATATGGCGTTTCCCCTCTTATCTCCACAACAACGCTGACTTTCGACAAAGTCCCTTCGACAAAGTCCCTTCATCAGTTAAAAGAGGTGAACATTTTATTAGTTGAATGGTTTTAATAGCTAAAAGTAAACAGAAGTTACGCAGAGCCAAAAAACGTACGGAATAATAAACTAGAGAATGCATCCTTGGGAAAATGCATGGGAATGCTGAATAGCTGAATTGCTAAAATGGCCCCCATCAAAACTGCCCCCATAATATTGCCATCAAAACTGCCCCATCAGAATTGCCCCATCAAAATTGTTCCCATCAAAACTGCCCCTTTAGAATTGCCCCATTAAAACTGCCCCATCATATTGCCACCATCAAAACTGCCCCATCAGAATTGCCCCATCAAAACTGTCCCATTATATTGCCACCATCAAAACTGCCCCATCAAAACTACCCCCATCAAAACTGCCCAATCATATTGCCACCATCAAAACTGCTCCATTAAAATTGCCACCATCAAAACTGCCCCATCAGAATTGCCCTATCAAAACTGCCCCATCATATTGCCACCATCAAAACTGCCCCATCAGAATTGTCCCATCAAAACTGCCCCATCATATTGCCACCATCAAATTGCCGCATCATAATTGCCCCATCAAAACTGCCCTATCATATTCCTCTATTATAAATCAGTACATGGTGTGTCTGTCCCCTCCCCCGGGATATGTAAGCAGAGCTGAGATGCTCCAGCCACCCTCCCCCCCTGTGTATAACAGAAGCTTTGGTAACCATGGCAACAAAAGCAACACAGTACACTGTGATTAATGGCTAAAATTTCCTGAAATGACCTCTAAACAAAAAGCTTTTTCACAAAAACTGTAAAAGATATCAAACTGAAAAGATATAGCCAGATAGCTGAATATTTTGTGAACATTTTAAAATTTGTTTGGCATCTGTAGGTGAAAGTATGAAGGAGCTGAAACTTTTGGGAGCGGAAGAAGATGTTAAGGATCTGAAGCATGCTCCCATTGACTTCAATGTTAAAAAAAGAAATAAAAAGCTTAATATTTTAAAAAGTATAAATGGTAGAAAAAAAGTTGAAAAAGTCCCATCATCAGCTGAAAGAGATCAACATTTTAATAGTTGAATGGTTTTAATAGCTGAAAGTATGCAGAAGTTACGCAGAGCCAAAAAACGCACGGAATAATAAAGAAATAAAGAAATAAAAATAAATAAAATCGAATAACAATAGTGGGACTGTTAAAGCAGTCCCACTAATAAATAAAAAAACGAATAACAATAGTGGGACCCACTGATAAAAATAAATAGAATCGAATAACAATAGTGGGACTAACTAGAAAATGCATTTCCTGGGGAAAATGCGTGGGAATGCTAAATAGTTGAATTGCTAAAATGGCCCCCATCAAAACTTCCCCCATCATATTGCCATCAAAATTGCCCCAGCAAAATTGCCCCATCAAAATTGTCCCCATCAAAACTGCCCCATCACTTTGCCACCATCAAAACTGCCCCATCAGAATTGCCCCATCAAAACTGCCCCATCATATTGCCACCATCAAAACTGCCCCATCAGAATTGCCCCATCAAAACTGCCCCATCATATTGCCACCATCAAAACTGCCCCATCAGAATTGCCCCATCAAAACTGCCCCATCATATTGCCACCATCAAAACTGCCCCATCTTATTGCCACCATCAGAACTGCCCCCATCATATTGCCATCAAAACTGCCCCATCAGAATTGCCCCATCAAAACTGCCCCATATATATTGCCACCATCAAAACTGCCCCATCAGAATTACCCCATCAAAACTGCCCCATCATATTGCCACCATCAAAACTGCCCCAATCAGAATTGCCCAATCAAAACTGCCCCATCATATTGCCACCATCAAAACTGCCCCATCAGAATTGCCCCATCAAAACTGCCCAATCATATTGCCACCATCAAAACTGCCCCCATCAAAACTGCCCCATCATATTGCCACCTTTAAAACTGCTCCATTAAAATTGCCCCCATCAAAACTGCCCCATCATATTGCCACCATCAAAACTGCCCCATCAGAATTGCCCCATCAAAACTGCCCCATTATATTGCCACCATCAAAACTGCCACATCATAATTACCCCATCAGAACTGCCCCATCAGAATTGCCCTATCAAAACTGCCCCATCATTTTGCCACCATCAAAACTGCCCCATCAGAATTGCCCCATCAAAACTGCCCCATCATATTCCTCTATTATAAATCAGTACATGGTGTGTCTGTCCCCTCCCCCGGGCTCTGTAATCAGAGCTGAGATGCTCCAGCCACCTCCCCCCTGTGTATAACAATAGCTTTGGTAACCATGGCAACAAAACCAGCACAGTACATTCTGTTTAATGGCTAACATTTCCTGAAATGACCACTAAACAAACAGCTTTTTCACAAAAACTGTAAAAGATATCAAACTGAAAAGATATAGCCAGATAGCTGAATATTTTGTGAACATTTTAAAGTTTGTTTGGCACCTGTAGGTGAAAGTATGAAGGAGCTGAAACTTTTGGAAGTGGAAGAAGATTTTTAAGGATTTGAAGCATGCTCTCATTCACTTCAATGTTAAAAAAAGTGTTAAAAAGCTTAATATTTTAAAAAGTATAAATAGTAGAAAAAAAGTTGAAAAAGTTCCATCATTAGCTGAAAGAGCTGAACATTTTAGAAGTTGAATGGTTTTAATAGCTGAAAGTATGCAGAAGTTATGCAGAGCTAAACAACGTACGGAATAAAATTAAAATTAAGATGAATAATAATAATAAATAAAAAACGAATAACAATAGTGGGACTGCTGAAGCAGTCCCACTAATAATATATGAGTGAGATAACAGTAAGTGGTCTTGCTATGCAAGAACACTTAAATATGAGCTCTGGTATATACAAGGCGAGACAAAATAGGCTAGGAAAGGTTATACATCTATCATGATACATTGTTATACTTGAAATTGCACTATCCGATGTATGGAAATGCCCCAATGCATTTCGACCTCAAAGGTTATGGTCTTCTTCAGTGGGTCCTTACATTTCTATAAATACATCAAGAGGATAGATTTCAATGTTCTAATTGTCATGTAATTTAATATCCAATGCAGTCTCATTTATTACGTCTACATTGTTTCATGTTTGATTTATGTAATCACAGTGTATTTGCCCTTTCTGCCAGGAAGGCTTGCTTAACCAGAGACTTCTTTAAAAAGCAGATAATCCTCTCAAGTGCAATCCTGGACCCACTGAGAGCCTGTCCATGCCCTCTACTGAAGTGGGCGACCCAGATCTGTGAGGCTTACAAGTGGTCACATGTCTAACGCCCCCTTGACGGGGAATCAAATGGGCAGGAGCACCTGAAAATTGTAATTATACATAATTAGCATACCAAAGAGGTAAGGGTTGTTTTTTACTAGTTTTTTTTTTACTCAGTATGCAAAAAAACTAATTCCATAATGAAACAAAATTAGACACATAAGGAATCTATCTGAAACTAAACTAATTTTTACATAATGCACATGTCCAGTATAGATTATATTAATGCATGCAAAGAGGGTTTAGGAAAAAAATGGACCTTCCCTGAATTCATACTGAGGTATTTTTGTGAATGAAAGGATATAGACATTTTGCATAGCCTTCATTTTTAGTGCAAAATATTCCTCATTGTGACTGACTCCCCTTTTCAGCTTTGTGGTGTCCATTCTTTGCAGAAAGCCCTTGTGCTTTGGTAGCATTGTACCACAAACTACACTTTACTGCATAAAGAGCTGTGAAAAAAGTGTCACAATGGATTTGAAAATATCCATATAGAGGTGGCTTCCTTTATGAAATAAGGGTGACATAGGGTTCCACACTACTTTCCACCTGCTAGCCATGTAAGTGGTGGAATCCAGGGGGCTCCAGATCTCTCCCTTCATAAATACAGAAGTAATATTATGTACCCTGTGGTCCTCTCTCACTGTTTATATAACTTTACCCCATATCTGGCACATTTACTGGGAAGATACTGTTTGATGTCCTGTCTGCCTATGGAATGGATGAGGGATCTATCAATGCAGATATTTTTGTGGGGAGTATACATTTCAGCAATTCATTTTTTTTGTTATTCCTATGTTTAGAGTAAGGCTAAGAAAGATTTAAAATTGTCAACAGTGATAGGCTTCCACCCAAATAGTGGGGCATAAAAAGAATTAGAATTACTGGTAATGTACTGATAAGTACACAGGTTACATGCTTCACAATTAAATTAAATAATTATTCAGTGAAAAACAAATAAAGAAAACTGAATGCATATAAAATGTTCACCAGAATGCCTGGTTGGGCTTTAAAGCGGGGTTCCACTCAAATGTTTAACTTAACCTTACCCCCTTCAGTTAATTGCATACATGTTCAAATGCCAAACGAAAAAAAATGTTATTGCTGTAATTACCTTTATATTGTACTTTATTGTGGCACTTCCTGTCTCTCCTCCCATGGGAGTAGGCGTGTTTATTGCCTTTCCCTGTCGCCACACTGTCTCCTGGGAGCTTAGTGTCAGGCTTCCCAAGATTCAGTGCGGAAACAATGATCATGAGCGTGAACAAGCTGTGAATGAACAGCATTCACCGCATCCCGGAAATCAATGCTTGTGGGCTTCACATGCCCACAAGCAAGATGGAAACAGCCAGAATCACATTTTTTAAGTTATTCTGCAGTACGAAAACAGACAGAGGTGGAAATATTACACCCAAACTGTGAGTATTATTTTGGGATTAGCAAAGTGTCTCAATGACCTAAAAAAAAAAAAGATTGGTCTCCGGACTCCCGCTTTAAATAGGGGTATGACATGTTTTGCTGAAGTACTGAGTAGCCACAAAGGATTTGAAAATGCCTCTGGGACACTAGAATGGACCATAATTCTTTGTGGTTGATTTTTTAACACCTCACTACTTGTGCTTGTCACTTCATCAGGATGTACTACACTACTGGTGCTTGCAATTTCACCTGGATGTACTGTACTACTGGTTTTTGCCACTTCACTGAGATGCGCAGCACTGCTGGCGCATGCCTGCTGCAGTTCAGTGGGGTGTATAATAAACCTGATTCTTTCAGCCCTTTTATCCATTGAATCATAGATAGTCATTAATAAATCACAGCTTTCCACAAGTTTATACTTTAAATTGGAATCTGACTGTGAGGCCTCCTCCTTACTACTATCATCAGTCATACTCAGTATTTGAAAGACCTTCTCACTTGTGCACCATTTTGTACATGTTTGGCATTGGCTATACTGGTACCTGATAAGCTGTTTGGCATTCCAGACACTGGTTCTGGCTGGTGATCAGGTCACTGTTGCTGTATACACTGGCTTTGGTGACACTGAACTGGTGTGGCAACATTCAAAATACTGTTTCTGGCTTCACCAGCTCTGGTGACACTGGAACTGTTTTGACTAGTGATCAAGACAATGTTTCTGGCTTGACTGGCTCTGCTGACATTGGTACTGGTGTGGCTAGCAGTCAGGAAAATGTTGTCAGCTTAACTGACATTGCTGACACTGGCACAGGTGTGACTAGTGATCAGAACAGTTTTGCTGTCTTCACTGGCTCTGGTGAAACTGGCACTTATGTGGCAGTGAACAGGTTTCTCCTGATAGCTTACACTGGCATTGACTTGGCATGCAACCCAGACACTGCTGCTGATGGTCTGATGACATAATGACTAGTGTGATGATAATCAGAAATACTGTTTCTGAACTTACACTGGTCTGGCATCCCTAGAATTGGTGATTAGGAATGCTGTTGTTGGCTCACACTGGTTTGGTGGCAATCAAGAGCACTGTTGCTGCTGTACACTGGTCTGGTGACACTTTGACTTGTGTGGTGGTGATCAGGAACACTGTTTATGTCTCATAATGGTGGACAATGTTACTGTCATGGCTAGTGATTACAAACAGTGATCAGGAATGCTATTGCTGGCTCACACTGGTCTGGCATCACTATGACCTGTGTTTCTATTGATTAGGAACAATGTTGATAGCTTACATTTGTCTGGTGACACTGTGACTGGTGTGGCTAGTGATTACTAACACTGTTGCTGGCTTACACTGGGCTAGTGACAACTACACTGGTGTGGCAACAATCAGGAAGACTGTTGCTGGCCCACACTGGCCTGGTAGCAATCAGGAACTGTTAGGTACCTGGTAGTTGAGCCCGACTGATAGAAGAAGACCTCTCTTACAGCACTGGTTCAGGAGCCACTGGAGTGGGAACAGTGGTCTCTTGAGCACAGTGGGTAGGAGTGCCTGGTGCAGGTTCTTGCGGAGTCCGGCACAGGAGCTGGGGAGAAGTCCTTCCGGGATGGCTGAGCTTCAGATGCTGGCGTGCTGAAGGGGATCAGTAGGCAGGCAGGTAGGAAGTATAGCAGCAGCAGAACCTGGAGCTGGATGAGCAGGCTGGGAAGCAGCGTCACAGGACACAGGCAAAAGCAGAGTCAGGCAGTCTGTTTGGCAGGAGATCAGGCAGGTATAGGCAGAAGGATAATCACAGAGTATTCAGGCAGGCAGGTGTTCGGCAACGGGTCACAAGAGGTTAAGCAGAGTCAGGCAAGTCGGATTGGAGATAGCAGAATGGTCAACGTAGATGGGTCAATAACAGATAACAACAGCAGGCAGGATACAGGAACACAGGTTCAGAGCTGCAGACGAACAGCACCTCATGGGTGCAGCTGACACTCTTTTAAAGAGCCCTTGGCGCCAAACAGCGCTGGTGCGCATGGGCACGTGCACGCGTGGGGGCATACGGGAGCGCGCCGGCACCCCCAGTGGGGAATTCAACTGAAATGCCCTGGACAAGCCCCGCGTGCGCGCGCGCACACGCATGTTCGCCGGACGGGCACCAGCACGTCCCTGACAGGAACATTGTTGCTGGCATATACTTGGCAGACATCACTGACAGTGGTTGACCAAGATCAGGAATGCTGTTCCTGGCTGCACTGGTCTGGCCTTACTGATATGGGGTGGTGGCAATTAAAGACACTGGCTGGCCAGTGGTCAGGTACACTGCTGCTGGCTGCACTGGTGACATTGGAACTGGTGTGGCTAGTGATAAGGGACACTGTGGCTGGATGCACTGGTTTTGAGACACCTATTACTTGCGTGGCACTGAGACACCCTAAAAACTCACTCATAACACAGACAGAAACACTTTGTTTCCACTTTGGTGTGTGGCAGGAAACAGAGAGGTGACTGCAACATGCATCCTTGGTTTACATTTGTGATCTCTGTGACTTGTCACAGTGATCACATGGTACAGGGCCAATTAGATTGGCCCTATACTCTGCTCTGTGATCTGCTGTGTCAGGCAAACTACTGCATCCTTTAGAGGGTGTATATGAGTGGAGCGAGTGGGAGGACATTTTCATAAACCATCACTGTCTCAGGTGTGAGCTGTCTGGCCGTTTATCTACAGTGGCCTGATGGCAAGTGGTTAAAGTGTATCTGTGCACAAACTATAGACATTTGAAGTATTTACATATTCTTAACAAGCTTTAAATCAAGCCATCCTTTATCTCTCTAGCTAAATGAAGTGTGAAATAATTTATTATCAAAGATCAATACAAAGACTCTAAAGTCAGGTTTCAGTCAGTTTTTAACATCTTGGGAACGTCTGCTATGTATTTACTTTGCAGGGGTGGCAGGCTGCCAATAGAAAATAATAGTAAAAAAATAAAAATAAAATAAAAATCAGTGCCTCTGTTGTGAATTTTCAAGATGAATGTCTTCACAATGCCTATAGTTTCAAAAATTGAATGAGGGCTTATTTAAAGTGAATTTACTACTTGTTTAGAAAATGTAAATACTTTAACGTGCATAGTCTGTGCACAGCAAAAGAGAACACACTACCCACCTTTTAACCTGGTACACTAGATTGGTATCATTGGGGCTGACATAAGAGAAATATTGCATTGGTGAGATCAATATAGTAAGGTTATGCCTAATTATTATAAATTGTGCCTATGCATTCCTTGAAAACAAGGAAATAACACTAACCTGTTATTAATTATAAATATTTATTATGTGTTTCCATAAATTGTTAAGGAAATTGTTGTTTATTATTATGAGCCACAACATGACCAACAAACAAGCCATCAATGTTAAATTAGCAATTAGAAGTATTATTACATATTCCTAATTTAAACAAATCACTAATTGTGAGATCACTTTCCTTCTATTTAATTAAAAGGATAAATAAAAGTCAACAATTTCCAGATGATTTATTTTGCATTTTCTTATTAGACAAATGACAGTTTATTAAAAGATGAACAAACAAGTCAACTTGATTATCCTGCACATATATGGTGTTGCTTTACATCTCCATGTAATTGTCTGTACATCTTTTTTTCCTGGGGGTTCAATCTTGTATCCTATATAGTTTTATATGTTTTTTAACTAATAAAAAGCAAGAATCTGTAACCTGAAATATAATATTGCCATTTATTATGTGAACGGTTGCTTTAGGGATATCTACGGGTATTTCTGTCCTGATCCTAATTAAAGCCTATGATCAGAATTTCTGTTATATTTATCAGCTTTGTGATATTTCTCGTAATTGGAATGAAATACAGGTCCTGCAGCTAGACACCTCAGCCGATATTCAGCTGGAAATTACATACATAAAATGCCTTTTATTTCCAGTTAATGAACTAGAACATTTAAGTAAGTGCTTGTGGTTTTGATTACCTATGAAATATATCAAATCAGAGCAACTTCACCAGATAACCATCACTTCAGAAGTAGCACAGTTATATAATTATTTATATTGTAAAAAGCTAATCCACATTTAATTGCTATGTTAATGTGATTAATATAATGGATGTGTTTATTATACATTTTTTTGTCCATAACTAAATACTGATATATTTTATGAGCATCTGTTAAAATGTAATTAATAACTGCAGTCCATGGAATTAGAGAAAAAAGGGACTTGTGTCAGAAAACAAAAAATGCGTAAAATAAAGAGATGTCACTCCATTATAAATTCTAGGAGTAGGAAAATCATGGTGGGTTTATTGATTAATACTTAGGAGTTAAAATGTTATAATTTCTGTGGCAATACTTTGTGCTTTTTAGTGATTTAGTTATTTATGGGATGATTCATTAATTGATTGCTTCAGTGATCCATATTCCAATAGCTGCAAAAACTGCTTTAACAGCAGTATAAACTGGTTAAAAAATGATTTGTGAAGAGAAGGGAAAATGCTCCTAGAAAAATATATCAGAAAATGATCATTTTATGTACCAGTCAATAACTCTAGTGGAATAGACTTAATGCATTCTTATGCAGTTTTACTGAGTCGTATTAATCAAGATGTTTGGACTAATAACTGTTGGCATTGTAACCAAACAGATTCTTCTTTTCATTCAACATTATGCCCTAGGAGAATGAAAATAAAAGAATTTAACTTTTTGGTGACGCACACAGTACAGATTCTTCAAAAATAAGTATCTTTGTTTTAATGTCATAGACACCGCTTAGCTGTACACAGAAACACAGTTGGCATAAGATAATTTCACAGAGGTGATAACACTGTTTTGTGGAAATATAGATGTCACTGGTTCTTAATCCAGTATTCAATTGCTTTGCTCTCTAATTGCAGCATGAACAGCTCAACCTTTTCATACTACTCCTCTGTAATGAAAGTTCAGATACAATAACCACTGTTTCCTCACTATTGGACCCCCCTCCAACATTGGTTGTTCAGCTGTTTGTCAGAAAACCAAATATTTAGGGTGTTAGGCTTGAGTCCTTACCAGACACTAAGGATGAGCTTCGAGTTCGAGTCGAACCCATGTTCGACTCGAACATCGCTTGTTCGACCGATCGTCGAATTGCGAACGTTATGGGCCGTTCGTGCCGAATTCGAGTGGCACCTCATGGTTTATAATTCACTGTGGCATCGCAGTGCATTGCTGGCTGAGACTGTGTCATTTGATTTAAGTTAGATAGAGTAGGCAGGCGAGTGAGTTAGCTGCACCTACAGTGTATTGTATGTATATATATGCATTCTATATATATATATATATATATATATATATATATATATATATATATATATATATATACTGTATTCAGCTTAGCTAGATCCGTTCCTGTTATTCTCTTCCTACTGACAGGCAGGCAGGTGTTTTTACAGTATTTACAGCTACCTGAAGAAAATTGCTGGTGTTCTTCTGATCCTATTAGTACCACAGGCAGGCAGCTACAGAATTTACAGTTAGTGTACTGTGTCCTCTGCACAGTGTGCACCTAAAGCTACCTGAAGACAATTGCTGTTGTTCTGATCCTATTAATACCACAGGCAGGCAGCTGCAGTATTTACAGTTAGTGTACTGTGTCCTCTGCACAGTGTGCATCTAAAGCTACCTGAAGAAAATAGCTGGTGTTCTGATCCTATTAATACCACAGGCAGGCAGCTGCAGTATTTACAGTTAGTGTACTGTTTCCTCTGCACAGTGTGCATCTAAAGCTACCTGAAGAAAATAGCTGGTGTTCTTCTGATCCTATTAGTACCACAGACAGGCAGCTGCAGTATTTACAGTTAGTGTGGTGCGTCCTCTGCACAGTGTGCACCTAAAGCTACCTGAAGACAATTGCTGTTGTTCTGATCCTATTAATACCACAGGCAGGCAGCTACAGTATTTACAGTTAGTGTACTGTGTCCTCTGCACAGTGTGCACCTAAAGCTACCTGAAGAAAATTGCTGTTGTTCTGATCCTATTAGTACCACAGGAAGGCAGCTGCAGGATTTACAGTTAGTGTAGTGTGTCCTCTGCACAGTGTGCACCTAAAGCTACCTGAAGAAAATTGGTGGTGTTCTTCTGATCCTATTAGTACCACAAGCAGGCAGCTGCAGTATTTACAGTTAGTGTAGTGGGTCCTCTGCACAGTGTGCACCTAAAGCTACCTGAAGAAATTGCTGGTGTTCTCATACTAATAATACTACAGGCAGGCAGTTGATTCTACTAGCTGCAGTATCAGTATATATATACATCCCAGATTTGTGCAGCTACATCTCACTGCAGGCCATTAGTGTGTCTGGAAGGCCAACAATGAGAGGCAGACAGTCACAAGCCAATAAAAGAGGGCAAGCAGGCTCTGTCGTGGAGAGGGCAACAGTGCTGGTTATGAAGACGGTGCACCCTCATCAGCACGTGGCCATGGGACACGCTTGTCCTTTTTTTCGGCAGCTGGCCGTGTTGAGCTGTAACATGTGGAAGACTTGGTAGAGTGGATGGCCAAGCCGTCCTCATCCTCCTCATCCTCTCTCAACCAAGCTCAGGGTACTTTGTTTGGCAAAGCAGCTGCCAACGAGGTTTTACAGGCATCAGTCACTCCTTCCCTAGCCTCACCATGTCCTCCTGAGGAGTCCCCCAAACTGTTTGACCACAGTGTTGGGTACATGCTCTAGGAGGCTTCCCATCATTTTGAAGGCTCCGATGATGGTACCCAGCTAGAGGAAGGCAGTAACATGAGCCCAGAGAGAGGGGGTGCCCAAGAAGGACAGCAATCTGGCAGTCATGTTCCCCCAGCTGCGGCATACTGCCAGGTTGCTCCAGTGATGAGGAGGGAGGGGATGATGAGGTCACTGACTCCATGTGAGTGCCTGATAGGAGAGAGGAGGAGGAGGCACATCTGTAACGAGGCAGGATGCCCTCCAGGGACCAACTTAAGGGCAGCACATCGACTTCATCACCCCGCAGAGCTCCGCATGTGCAGGGCGCTGCTGTCTCTGCGCGTTAATCCAAAAGTTCTTTGGTGTGGACCTTTTTTGAGACGAGTGCATCAGATCCCACCACTAATATTTGCATCATATGTCTCAAGCATATCTTGCATGGTCAAAACATTAACCGCTTGGGCACCACATGCTTGACCAGACATATGTTGACCTGCCATGCAGTACATTGGCAAGCGTAACTAAAAGACCCACACCAAAGAACAAAGCGGACCTCTCCTTGCTCCTCAGTAGCTGGGATCTCCAACCCCACTATACGTTCAGTCCTCTCTAAAACCTGCACTGAGAGAAATGAAGGTGTAGAATTAGGTGTGTCAAAGCCAAGTACTTGCGGACAATCTGCTATCGGTACACCGACATCAGATTGTACCAGGCAAATTTCTCTGCCCCAGCTGCTGCACCGCAGAAAGAAGTAAGCTCCCAGCCATCCACATGCCCAGCGGTTGAATGCTAGCTTGGCTTTGCTAGCACTTCAACTGCTGCCTTTTCAGTTGTTAGACTCCCTCTTCCGTGAGTTTGTGGAATGTGCGGTTCCTCAGTGGCAGGTTCCCAAATGCCACTTTTTCTCATGGAAGGCGATTCCAGCTCTCTACCGGCATGTGGAAGGCAATGTCTTGGCCTCGCTGGACAGGACGGTCAGCGGTAAGGTGCATATTACAACTGACTCATGGTCTAGCAGGCATGGACAGGGACATTACCTATCTTTCACCGAGCCTCTTCTGGCAGCTGGGAAGGATGCAGGACAGGGCGCAGTAGTGTTGGAGTTTGTTCTGCCACCACGCCTCCAAAATTCTACTAGTGGTCATTCTGCCACATCTCTCTCCTCCACCCCTTCCTCTTCCTCCATGGCCTCTTCCTGTGCTGATTTATCCTCGGAACCAGCGGTGCTCCGTAGGCGTTCAAGGGGCTACGCAAGCACGCAGGCCAAAAGATGCCATGCGGTGCTTGAGCTGGTGTGCTTGGGGGACAGGAGCCACACTGGGGCAGAGATTCTCTCAGCTCTGCAGGGGCAGGTTCAGAGGTGGTTGACACCACACCAGCTTAAGCCAGTTATGGTGGTTTGCGACAATGGCACCAACCTCCTCTCCGCTCTCCGACAGGGACAAAATGACCCATGTGCCCTGATTGGCTCACGTCCTTAACTTGGTGGTGCAGCGGTTCTTGGGTAGGTACCCGGGCTTACAGGATGTCCTGAGGCAGACCAGGAAAGTCTGTGTGCATTTCCGCAGGTCATATAATGCCAGTGCTTGGCTGGCTAACCTCCAAAAGGAATTAAACCTGCCCAAGAACTGCCTAATCTGTGACATGCCCACCAGGTGGAACTCAACGTTGGCCATGCTGCAGTGGCTGCACACGCAGCAGAGGGCCATCAATGAGTACCTATGCGAATATGGCACCAGGACAGGGTCAGGGGACCCTGTTTTTTTCCCCTACGCCAGCGGGCTATGATCAGAGATGCATGCACTGTCCTGTCATCATTTGAAGATGCCACAAGGATGGTGAGCAGTGACAGTGCATGCATCAGTGACACTGTCCCTCTTTTCCACCTGTTGGAGCACACGCTGCGTGAAATAATGGACAGGGCACTTGAGGCAGAACAGAGGGAGGAAGAGGAGGACTTCCTTACCTCTCAAGCCCCCCTTTATCCAGACAGTGTTCCTGCGTGCCTGCCGATCACACAGGAAGAGGACGAGCAGGAGGAGGAGGATTGTGTCAGCATGGAGGTGGAGCCTGGCACTTAGCATCAGCAGCAGTCTTCAAGGGATCATTTACATTCCCAAGAAACCCATGGACTTGTAGGTGGCTGGGAGGAGGTGGCTGCAGATCATGACGTCCTTAGTGACCCAGAGGACTCTAGACTGAATACCTCAGCAAACCTACGCTGCATGGCCTCCCTGATCCTGCAAAGCCTGCGGAAGGATCCTCATATTCGTGGTATCAAGGGGAGGGATGATTACTGGCTGGCAACCCTCCTGGATCCACATTACAAGGGTAAGGGTGCGGACCTTTCTTTCCATCGCAGAGGGAGCAGAGGATGAAACATCTTCGGGAGGCCTTGCAGAAAGGTTTGTGCAATGCATTTCCAGAGCCTGGGAGGTTAAAATTTCCTGGTCCTCCTGGACAACGTGTTGCTGAGGCTTCGGTCAGTCACAGAAGGAGCGGTGGAGAAGGTGGCCGTCTGACCGATGCATTCAGACAATTTTTTAGTCCGCAGCCCCAAAGTCTGATCGGTTCCAGCAACCATCCCCAGTGTCTGATTCACATGGTGCAGGATTACCTAGGGGCAAAATTAGACTTGGACACCTTTCCCACCGAAAATCCTCTGGGTTACTGCATCTTGAGGATGGATCACTGGCCAGAGCTTGCACAGTATGCAATTGAACTACTGGCCTGTCCTGCATCCAGCATTCTTTCGGAACGCACATTCAGTGCTGCTGAAGGCTTTGTAATCGATCACAGGGTGCGCCTGTCCACTAAATTGGTCGATCGGCTGACCTTCACAAAAATGAATCAGTCTTGGATCACCAGCTACCAAGCACCTGATGCTGATGTAACCGATAGATTTCTTTTTTAATGTGAGATCCCTTCAAGACTGCCTATGCTGATGCTGAGTGACTATCCTGTTATGCTGAGTGACAATCCTCTTCCTCCTCAATTTTCATGTTGATAGCTTGTAAGAACATCTTTGGTTCTGGGCACCGTCACCAGTGGCCAAGGCCCAATTTTTCAGCCCCTGTTTAACAGGGGCGTGTAATTACAATTTTTGATGCAATACTTTGCAGCAGGGCTCATTCCTGTGCTCCAACTATAGTATCTAGGAGGGGTTGCAGTGTTGCAGCACCAGTACCAGTGCCCAAGGCCCAATTTTTCAGCCCCTGTTTAACAGGGGCATATAATTACAATTTTTGATGCAATACTTTGCAGCAGGGCTCATTCCTGTGCTCCAACTATAGCATCTGTGAGGGGTTGCAGTGTTGTGGCAGCAGGGGCTAAGGCCCAATTTTTCTGCCCCTGTTTAACAGGGGTGTGTAATTACAATTTTTGATGCAATTCTTTGCAGCAGGGCTCATTCCTGTGCTCCAACTATAGTATCTGTGAGGGGTTGCAGTGTTGTGGCACCAGCACCAGTGCCCAAGGCCCAATTTTTCAGCCCCTGTTTAACAGGGGCGTATAATTACAATTTTTGATGCAATACTTTGCAGCAGGGCTCATTCCTGTACTCCAACTATAGCATCTGTGAGGGGTTGCAGTGTTGTGGCAGCAGTGGCTAAGGCCCAATTTTTCTGCCCCTGTTTAACAGGGGCGTGTAATTACAATTTTTGATGCAATACTTTGCAGCAGGGCTCATTCCTTCACTCCAACTAGAGTCTCTATGAGGGGTTGCAGTGTTGTGGCACCAGCACCAGTGCCCAAGGCCCAAATTTTCAGCCCCTTTTTAACAGGGGCGCATTATTACAATTTTTGATGCAATACTTTGCAGCAGGGCTCATTCCTGTGCTCCAACTATAGCATCTGTGAGGGGTTGCAGTGTTGTGGCACCAGTGTCTAAGGCCCAATTTTTCTGCCCCTGTTCAACAGGGACATGTAATTACAATTCTTGATCTAATATTTCACAGCAGAGCCCATTCCTGCGCCCACCAAAAGTAACTGTGAGGGCTTACAGTGTTGTGGCAACACCACCACCACCACCAAAGGCCCAATTTTTCTGCCCCTTTTCAACAGGTGCATGTAATTACAATTCTTGATCTATAATTTCACAGCACGGCCCGTTCCCGTGCCCACCAAGAGTAACTGTGAGGGCTTACAGTGTTGTGGCAACACCAACACTTAAGGCCCCAATTTCTACAGAGTATATAGGGCAGGCCCTTACTTTCAAACATCCAACTTACAAACGACTCCTACTTGCAAACGGAAGGAGACAACAGGAAGTGAGATGAAACCCTACCCCTAGGAAGGGAAATTCTCTCCTGTAAGAGTTAATATGGGAAAAACATGTCTCCTCTTCACTGATGCTTTATCACCAATTCTTGTTTCACTAAAAACCCCAAATTTTCAAAAAACATTTGTCATTGGGACAGAAAGTGTGGTGAAATCTTCTGAAGAGGTGCGTGAACCTTTGGTCCGTTCCTAGGTTCTGGTGCGAACCGAACGGGGGGGGGGTTCGGCTCATCCCTACCAACTACTGACATCACCTGGTCACTTAAGCATATGGGCAGGGAATGAAGTGGGTTACATAACTGCCTAAATATGGCCACATGGTCCTGACAGTATTTATCCCAGAGTTCTAAGAGAACTTTGAGTTATAGTTGTTGGATCAGTAACTGATCTTTTTTAAGTCAACCTCTTCTAAAAGGAGAAGTTCCCCATGACTGGCAGACAGCTAATATTGTATCTATCCACAAGAAAGATGGCAAGGTAGAAGCTTGCAATTGCAGGCCAGGGAGTTTAACATCTGCTGTTTTTAAGTTAATGGAATCATTCTTTAAAAGAAGGATCATTGATCACTTAAAAAACACACACAATTTGCTGTACCCAAAGCATCAGTGGCATAGCTACAGGGTTCCCAGGGGTCGCAATGGTGACCCCGCCCCTGCTTCGGGGGGCCCATGCAGCTCGTAGAGATCAGATCAAACTACCCATCATGCATCAGCACTGGGAGCTCTCTCAGACAGTGAACACACTCAGCAAGTGCTGTGCTCTCTGCCTCCCTCTACAGTGCAGTACTTGGCTGTGTGATTGAAGGTACTGTACTGATGATTTTCCGAAAGGCTGTGTATATACTGTGTATATACTGTGTATATGTGTGTGTGTGTTGTGTGTGTTATTGTGTTGTGTGTGTGATTGTGTGTGCAGAGCATTTCACCTATCCCATGACACACTGCCGAGAATTCCACCCATCCTACAGTATGTATGAAACACTGCAGAGCATTCTACCCATCCCATGATACACTGCAGAGCATTCCACCCATCCTCCGACACTGCAGAGCATTCCGCACATCCCATAATACGATGCAAAGCATTACAACTTTCCATTATACACTGCAGAGCATTCCACGCATCCCATGACACTGCAGAGTATTTCACCCAGTGGTGGAACTACAGTACCAGGGTGGTAAAGGTCGCACTTGTGACCGAGCCCAGCTGTTCCGCCACCTTAAGGGGGCTCCAAGACAGCAGGAAGGGGGCCCATTGCAGAACATGTATAAGGGTCCCACTGCAGGTCGTAATAAAGGACCCCTCAATGCCCAGGCTAATCCCCCGTACACACGTTCAGATTTTCCGACGGAAAATGTGTGATAGGACCTTGTTGTCAGAAATTCCGATCGTGTGTAGGCTCCATGACACATTTTCCATCAGATTTTCCGACACACAAAGTTTGAGAGCAGGATATAACATTTTCCGACCACAAAATCCGTTGTCGGAAATTCCGATCGTGTGTACACAAATCCGATAGACAAAGTGCCACGCATGCTCAGAATAAAAAAAGAGATGAAAGCTATTGGCCACTGCCCCGTTTATAGTCCCGACGTACGTGTTTTACGTCACTGCATTCAGAACGATCGGATTTTCCGACAACTTTGTGTGACTTTCCGACAACTTTGTGTATGCAAGACAAGTTTGAGCCAACATCTGTCTGAAAAAATCCTAGGATTTTGTTGACGGAATGTCCGAACAAAGTCCGACCGTGTGTACGGGGCATTAGAGGGAAGGGCCTTGGGGTCAGTGTGTCAGGGGGGCCCTTTGTGTTTTTTTGCACCGGGCCCTGAAGGTTCTAATTACACCTCTGCAAAGCATCTTGGCTTACTGATGGCAGATCATGTCAGACTAATTAGATTCACATTTTTTACTATATCACTAATGTTTTGGACCAGGGTGGTGCTGTGGATATAGCATGTCTTGATTTCAGCAAAGCATTTTATACAGTTCCACATAATGATCTAATTAAAAAAGTTACATAGTTACATAGTAGGTGAGGTTGAAAAAAGACAAAAGTCCATCAAGTCCAACCTATGTGTGTGATTATGTGTCAGTATTACATTGTATATCCCTGTATGTTGCGGTCATTCAGGTGATTATCTAATAGTTTCTTGAAGCTATCAATGCTGCCGCTGAGACCACCGACTGTGGAAGGGAATTCCACATCCTTGCTGCTCTTACAGTAAAGAACCCTCTACGTAGTTTAAGGTTAAACCTCTTTTCTTCTAATTGTAATGAGTGGCCACGAGTCTTATTAAACTCTCTTCTGCAAAAAAGGTTTTATCCCTATTGTGGGGTCACCAGTACAGTATTTGTAAATTTAAATCATATCCCCTCTCAAGCGTCTCTTCTCCAGAGAGAATAAGTTCAGTGCTTGCAACCTTTCCTCATAACGAAGATCCTCCAGACCCTTTATTAGCTATAAGTTGTACAAGGACTTAACTTTTGGGTGCTTCAGTGGATATTCAGTTGGCTAAAGGATAGATACCAGAGTCTGGTTCTAAATAGGATTCATTTGACAAAAATAGACTGATCACTAGTGGTGTCCCACGGGGATCTTAGGTCCTGTTCTATTTAATCTACTTTTAAGTGATATAACCAAATGTGGTAATCGAGGTATGTCTTTTTGCTGATGACACAAAGGTGTGCAATAGGCTTGATATCCGTGGAGGCATCTGTAACATGGAACATGATTTAGTATTGCTGTAAGATTGGTAAAAAGAAGTGAAAACTTCAGTTCAATGTTTCTAACTGTAAAATTATGCACCTAGGAAAAAAGAATCCCTTAATAGAGTACAATATTGGGGGTGTAGGGGGCATGGCCAGCAGCGAGGTTGTGAGGAGTGAGGCTGATCTTGGCGGTTTCTATCTCAACGGGATCCTGCAACCCCCTGCCTCACCTGGCATGGTTTAAATGGGAGAGAGCATGCCCAAATCTGTGGCAGATCAATTCTCCAGGGGGAGCTCAGGAGGCAGCAAAGATGGCGGTGGCAAAGATGGTGGTGGCTCAGCGGCCACATGTGCTCTTACACAGAAGTAGGAACCCAAAAAAGTAGTGGGTGCTTCTTCCTCCTCTGCTGCCTCAACCAAATCTAGCTCTACTGGGAAACACCATTAAGGAACATTTAACTGATCCTCCTTCTCTCTCTGTGCCTCAGATCACTGCCCAGGCTGGGGCTGCTGATAAAACATAATGCTCAGCTAGCATGGCAGGAGACTGGTGTGCTGGCACAGACACACAGGAAGATCCAGGTTCTGCAGCTAGTGCCCAGGAAGAGGGAGATACTGGTTCAAATACTCTGCCTGAACCTGAATCTGAATTAACTCTTAAGCATGTTATGGAAGCGATCCATGGTTGTCAAACTGCTTTGACTACTCAGATAGACTCAGTTAAAATGGATTTATCCGTTCTGTGCCATGATCTTTAAAATATCTGCACCAGAGTGACTACAGCAGAACAGCATATTAGTGACATGTAATATGTTGTTAATCCGTTGCAGGCTGAGGTTCGCTCTATGAATACCAATTTCTCCAATCATGCCTCTAAACTGAGCGACTTGGAAGATAGCCTCAGACACAATAACCAGGGGATTGGAGAGCAGAGAGTGTTTTATGGAAAACTGACTTAAATCCATATAGAATCTTGACACGCTCTTTCCTTTTTTTGCTATTGAAAGGGCACATTGAGTGCCACTCTGCCCATTGCCCCACTGCAGTCAAGCGCAGGCTCTGCCATAAAATCTGCCATATAGAATGCTTTACCTTGCAAAACTCAGGGTCGTTAGTGATGGAAAAGCTCAGTTCTTTACTTCTTTAGAAGACGCCTCCAACAATTGATACCCTGAAATTACTTACTTGTGGCTTCCTGCCCTGATGTTGCATTGTCTATATCGCCACCTTATTCTTAAGCTGTTCAAGAGGGACACTTCTCAGGATCTTCATTCTACTTGTGCCATGTGTATCCATTTGAATGACATCACCCTTATGCAATAATTCTGTATAACTCTTTATTTGGAATGTTTCCCCACTTTCTGTGGTGATGTTCTTGTTTTCTATATGTTTGCCACCTGTTTGTGGCCTTTTGTGGGCTTCCATGTACATGTCCCTTGATGGTTAATATAGATTTGGGAGAAAGCCTGCTGGTGGTTTGACAGACGGGTGTAGTGGGGGTTGGGAATGTTTTTTGTGTATCTTTAGTTTGTGGTCAGCTTTTACCTATCTGATTATTCTTGTACTCTGGCTGGGTTGTACACCTACTGTTAGCACATATCGGTTGTGCATGGCTCTCCGAATATCCCATCTCTTACTTTACAGTCAGTATGTCTCTTGCATTTTGTCCTGGAATGTTAGGGGCCTAAACTCCAAGATCAAGTGGTCACTGGTGTTTGGCCAAATTAAATGTTCCAAACCCCAGATTATATTTCTCCAAGAGACATACCTCCTGGGCTCTAGGGTGATGGCGTTAAACTGTCCCATGATCTTGCACTTCTTTCATGCTATTCTACCTACTCCCGAGATGTTTTGATTCCTATTACCAAATCAATCTCGGCTCAGATTGTGGAGACTGGCATTGACCCACATGGCTGTTACATAAGTGTTGTACTTCATTATTTGGATACTTACTATACGCTGGTGAATATCCATTTACCCGCTCCTTTTGATCTTACTAGATTGCTGCAATGTACCTACAGAATACTTCAGATTACTAAGGCAGTTCTCCTCATAGATGAATAAACGGTCCTATTATGTGTAACGTCCCACATACACACAATTAACCACCACTGCGCCTTGGAGCAAATCAATTAAACGATGATGACCATCAATTGGTGAAGCCTATCTAAAGCTGCCACTTTGTGTGTATAAGTATGTGAAAAATATTTTTAAATCTTGTGCCGTGATAATGGTGTATTACAACCCACGTGAAGAATAAAAATGTGGCGCTATTCTAATCACTCTTTCCGTAGTATTACCTTTACAAGTGAATATCCTAATCTAGTAACCCCTTTGTTAAAGGTGTGTGAACCAAACAAATATTGGTGTAAAGTAATATTAATAAAAAGCAAAAAAGCAAAAAAAACAAAAAAACACCAAAATGCAATACAATGACTTCAGTGACTCAGTGATATTGTTGAAAATCGCAGATGTGTCAATCCTATAATTAAGTGTGTAGACGATCCGTATGCACACTGAACATGAACTTAGTGACTAAATAACATAAAAGTCCAATAATAGGTGCACATATGTGAAATAAAGAAAGTCCGTGGTAAAGATGCACAATAAATAGTGTCACAGCAAATTTTGAAAGTTCCTGAAGTAAACTTGAGCTCTCCACCACACCTCTGTGTTCAGTGTTCCCTCTCCCAATAGACAGACTCTTACCAACTCTGTATGCCTCCACTTTCGCATGAGGCTAGCAAGCATGAGAATATCCAGGCAATCAGAAGGGGTTAAAAGTATTCCATTCAGGGGCTCGTTCCATATGCAAATGAGAAAGAACTCCCAATAGTGTGATAACGTAAAAACTTTTAATATCCACACAAAATACACTTCAAAAGATGCACTCACAATGTGTCAACTTTATAACAGCACATCAAAAAAACTCCACGGCACTCTGTGCACAGCAATCTCAACAAGGCAACCTGGGTGGTCTATCCTAAGGTGTTCACATGAGGAGTGTGGTCACGGAGGACCTGAATGTCACCAGCGTGTATAGGGGTCTGTCTCACCCACTCCTCGCTCGCTCTTCCAATGAATCCTCCGTCTCCCTGACAAACGAACCGCAGCACCCTGCTCTCTAAAAGCCACACAGTCTCTGATGTTTAATCTTCTCTCGGCCTTGCCCCCGACATGTTTCGCTACAACTGTAGCTTATTCATGGGATAGGCCGCTCAGATTGTCAATCTACTTATATACACTCCCTCCCCTCTGTCTAACTAGGGGGATCTCAGTGCGCATGCGCGTCCCGTGTGTCCCGCGCATGCGCAGTTAAAGTGTCCCCATACGCGCAAACCGCTGCTCCATGCAGCTGTCTGTATATCCTAACATGTTATTCTCAGCAGCGGTTTCAAGATGCTGACATCCCACTGCTCAATTCCCATGAATCTGGGTATCTTACAGCCTGATGCCGGTATTTAAGTTTTAATGAGTGTCCTGGAATACATTTCAAAGCACTTTATGCGCTGAATACTAGCACAAACCATATAATATAGGAGTGCTTTAGTTCCCTCTCAATTAACCAGAGGGATCCAGAGCTTCTCAAATTATTTGCCAACACTCTCATTGGTCTGTGATATTAAGCGTCCTCACTATCACACATCAAAGGGAGGTGTATAACTATATATTAAAAATCTGTAGCTCTAGAAATTAAAACAAAATATCAAAGTATGATGCATAAAATTATATAAAATGGAAGAATAAGCTTGGCTCAACTAAAATTAGAACTGGCTGAATGTATCTGATGTTACTATAACTACCTCTATTAATAATAGAGATATATAACTCATTTCCGGAATATTATTACAACATTCCAAAAAAAATATTATGTCTGAAACCATTAAAAATTAAAAATTGAATATCTATACCTATATCTCATATCATTATATTAGGATATCTATACCCCATAATCTCACATAGGAAATATCCCCAATACCAATACATCCATTACTTCTAATTGGCGTGGTCGTAACCCAAAATTATCGTTTGATTATCTCCAAAGGATATTGAAATACAAAACTGGGACATATGTACAATCCGTAAAACACTATATAAAAAAAGTGTATATAAAATTGAATAGTCTACTAACAGGTAACACGTTACCATACTGCTAGGGAAGTCCTGTATTTATCTTATCGCACAATCATCATATAATCTACAGGGAGTATAAGTGCAACTCCAGGATGTATGGAGAAACAATGCCACTTTCCATGGAGGCAGGAATTAGTGTACTAATCTTATACCAGAGGGGATTTGTCTGCTCAGCTAAAAATCGTTAATGAAGCAATTGAGGTCTAGCTCAATGTTGAGCCCCCTCACTCCGAGGGGGTGAGGTATCACTGAGTCACTGAAGTCATTGTATTGCATTTTGGTGTTTTTTTGTTTTTTTTGCTTTTTTGCTTTTTATTAATATTACTTTACACCAATATTTGTTTGGTTCACACACCTTTAACAAAGGGGTTACTAGATTAGGATATTCACTTGTAAAGGTAATACTACGGAAAGAGTGATTAGAATAGCGCCACATTTTTATTCTTCACGTGGGTTGTAATACACCATTATCACGGCACAAGATTTAAAAATATTTTTCACAGTTCTCCTCATAGCTGAGGACTTTAATAAATTTCTATACTCTACTCTAGATAGGTTAGGGGGCATTCGTGCCTCGTCTTTTGCATTGAGTTAGTGGGCAGAGAGCAATGAACTGAAATATGGTGCAGGAGACACCCTGATCGAGTGGGATATTCCCGTCACTCTGAGCCTCAGACTCTGTCCAGGCTTGACATGTTCTTTACCAAGTCAGACACATTGAGCAGAGTTCGGGATAGCCAATATTTATCTAAAACAATCTCTGACCATGCCCCCTTGGTGCTGCAACTTTTGGTGACACCCCTCCTCATGTAAGCACATGGTCCTATATAAATGCAGTGATGATATGAACCTTTATTGACAGAAAAATTATCAGGAAGTCTCTGAGATCGTCAAATGGGATGCCTTCAAGGCAGTTATGAGAGGTTCTTATACTGAATGTCTGGTGTACGTGACCACAAAAAGGGAAACAATTCTAAATTGTCTATTCTGTCTCAAACTGATTTCTGATTTGGAATACCACAATATCTCTGATCCCACCCCATCACATTACCAACAATGGCAAGCTGCAGTCAAGGGGGGCGTGAACGGATGTTGGAGTGAGAGGTGGTGTCAGTGGTCTCTCCCAGGCCTGATGCCTCCGTGACCATCTGCACTAGCCTGGCTGATTAAGCCCAGCTGGAAGCGCTGCTGGCTGGAGCTGGGACGTGTAATTAAAACAAATGCTGATTTATGGCAGAGAAAACAACAACTTGATAATGCTGAACTACCTGTCACATCAGGCTGGGTGCTAGTCCTAGTAGTAGCTAGACATTAGAAAGACATTATTGGGACTGTGTTAATATTTGATCTGAGAAAAGGAAGGGAAAGGTCAATTTGACGAGCTGTTAAAACCCCATAATTGTTCTCCCCCAGATTATATAATAAGCTATGACTAGAAAAAAGGGAGAGGAGCTGCAGCAGCAGGAGAATACTAGCTCTCAAATGACTCGTACATCAAAAGAAAAGGGGAACCAGGCAGCAGCAGCGGCCAAGTTGGAAAAATTTGCGCACCCCTCTACCTCATCACCATCTAAAAGCACCCTCCAACAGCAGGAGAAATCTCATGTGGGGGGCTCTGGGGATAGGAAGAGTCTAGGAAAAGGGCTGACGGTAATACACACAACAAAAACTGCGAGCAGTAAAAGCTCTGTGAACCCTCAGGAATGGCAACTAGTAATGTCGCCGAGCAAAATACATCTTCAACAGCGGAGCCTACATTGAAAGATGTTCTATGCGCTGTTAATTCCTGTAAAGCCTCCCTAAGTGATTTGTGTGACCAGCTGAAGGGGTTAAAGGAAGAGCTAATTACAGTAAGCCAAGAACTGCAAAGGACTGTTGTTAGAACAACCACACTAGAGGAGAGGATGAGTCAGGTTGAGGATGATCTGACCCCATTGAAGCAAGAGCTTAAAGCAATGAAAACGCAGATTGATCTGCATAAAGTAAAAATGGAGGAAATGGAAAATAGGTCTCGCAGGAACAACGTGCGGGTGGTGGGCCTACCGTAGCGGAGTGAGGGTCCCCACTCCGAAGAGTTCATGGAGAAGTGGCTTAGGGGAATATTCGGGACGGAAACCTTTTCTCACCTTTTTTCTATTGAAAGAGCCCACAGAGTGCCAACTAGGGCCCCGCCATCAGGAGGATATCCCAGATCAATAATTATGAAATTTTTTAACTACAGAGATAAGGTTACATTGATGCGCAGGGCTAGAGAGAAGGGGGATATTCTGCACAACGGGGCAAAAATTTTATTTTTCCCTGACTACTCTCCAGACCTGCAGAAACGAAGGGCCGAATTTAGGGACATTAAGAGCAAACTACGGGACTATAAAGTTGAATATGCCCTGTTGTATGCTTTAGGTATTGTTTTGGCATTTTGGAATTGGGCCGGGGAAGGGGGGAGGAGTTTGGAAGTGTGTCACAAAGCACTTGGTCAGTATATGAGTGAAGAGTCTTTTCTTGAATGGCTGGGAGGGAGAAAAAAGGTCACAAGCACAGCCCCTAGGGCTAGCCTAGTTAGGCAGGAGGGGGGGACACAAAAAGGGGTGGGGAAAAGGGGGATGGGTCAGGTAAAAGTTGGGGGGGGAAGGGGGACAGGTCAAATAGAGGGTGGAGGGGAGGGGGGTTCACAATGAATTATAGGGCCAGATACTGGGGTGAACGAAAGGCACACGTATTCAGTAAGAGGGGGCTCACAAAAATAAAGCATATTTGCACATGTTTTTTACGTTCGCAATTAAATACCACTAGAGGAGGGGGTGGAGTGGTCCCTGGACGCGGGGGCCCTTGCCCCTTCACCCTTTCTATTTTTCTTTTTCTTTTTTATTACAATCACAGAGATGATGGCAAGTTTTGTAGACATAATTGCACAAATGAATTGCCCCTACTTTTTGGGTGGTCAGTTATTTTATTTTTATTTTTTTGTAGATGCCTTTTAAAACTTTAAAAATAGGTTCTTGGAACATTAGGGGTATGAGTGACCCTGCTAAGAGGGCAGCTGTGTTTTCGGTGATGGAAAATTATGGTGTTGAACTGGCTTGTCTGCAGGAAACTCACCTCACTAATGAGACTAAATTACATGTCCGGAGTAACAAATTTCAAGAACAGTACCACTCGGTTCATACCTCTTATTCAAGAGGGGTGAGTATCTTGGTGAGGAGAGGTATTTCATTTTCCTGCAGAGAAGCCAGGATAGACACGTTGGGAAGGTATGTCTTTCTGAGCTGTGTTGTGGAAAATAAACCTCTGGTGATAGCAAATGTTTATATCCCTCCTCCGTTCAAAACAGAGATCACGCTGGATCTGTTGGAGTTTGTGGATAGCATGGTGGATATTCCTATAATATTGGTGGGCGACTTTAATGCAGTCCTAGATAGCAGCATGGACCGGTTCCCGCCCGTGACCTGCGCGGAAAGGGTACCAGAGGGGCGACTAGGCCAACTGCTTGAAGAGATTGGATGGTGCGATTTGTGGAGATCTTATAATCCAAACATTCGGCAGTATTCCTGCTACTCAGGGTCATATTCTACTCTCTCGCGCATAGATATGGCAGTGGGTAACAGTGAAGCCCTGTGATTTACAGGAAACATAGAGTATAGACCGAGGGGAATATCGGACCACTTACCCCTGACCTTGAACCTAAATCTAAGCATCAGATCTAGTCAGAAAAGGTGGACAATAAACCCACTATGGCTGGACCTGATTAGTAGCCCAGCAGATATAGCCTCCAAGTTAAAAGAGTTTGTAACATTCAATTCAGGTACAGCACCAGTAGGGGTAGTGTGGGACACCCTAAAAGCATACCTTAGGGGACTACTACACCAGCAGGTTGCTATAGTAAAAAAAAACATCAAGGGACTGGGAGGTGAGGGCTAGTAGGGAAGCCATGGAAGCAGAAGCACAATATGTGTTAGATCCAACCCCGGAAAAACAGGGGATTTGGCTCAACAAACAACAAGAGTATAAAGAAGTAATCAATAGAAGAGTAGAGAACAAGAGACTTTTCCAGAAACAAAATTATATTGGTGAGGGAGAGAAAGTAGGCCGGATGCTTGCCCTCTTAACTAGGTCTAATTTATTCTCACCGGCCATGTCCTCAATTAAAACATCGGCTGGAAATATTACATCTGATCCCGTCGAGGTCCTAGAAACTTTCTCTGTATTTTATAGAGACCTGTACAGGTCCCTCCAGGGTTTGAACCAGCACGAGATGGACAGGTTCTTGGAAGGGGTAGACCTGCCCATACTCTCGGGGAGAGAGAGAAGTGAGGTGGATTCCCCTCTGGCCTTGGAGGAGCTACAAAAGGCAGTCGCGGAATTGTCAGGCCAGAAATCTCCGGGCCCGGATGGGCTGCCACTGGAAATTTATAGGAAATACAGGGAGATTCTGCTCCCAGAGCTCCTAAAAGTGCTAGAGCAGACGACCAGGGATGGTAGGCTGCCCTCATCAATGTCAGAGGCTGATATAGTAGTGATCCCAAAGGAGGGGAAAGATCAATCGGAAGTTTCTTCATACAGACCGATATCACTGCTGTGCACAGGTGTCAAGAGTATTGCAAGGGTGCTGGCATCCAGACTAAATAAATGTATTGCTAAACTGGTGCACCCGGACCAATCGGGGTTTATCCAAGGTCGGTCCACTAGCACAAATATTAGAAGAGCTTATCTGAACCTTCAGGTACCAACAGACAATGCGGGATCCAGAGCTATATTGTCTTTGGATGCTGCCAAGGCCTTCGATAGCCTGGAGTGGGAATATCTCTGGAGGGTGCTAGAGAAGTTTGGATTTGGCCCCGTATTTATTAGCTGGTTAAAAATCTTATATAACCATCCAAGGGCAAGGCTCAAGATAAATGGTGAATACTCGGAAAGTTTTCCCCTCAAAAGAGGGAAAAGACAGGGATGCCCCTTATCTCCTTTGCTGTTTGTTTTGGCCATGGAACCATTGGCGGGAGCAGTGAGATCATCAACGGAAATACAAGGATTTCAAAGAAAAGGGAGAGAAGAGAGAATAGCGCTTTTTGCATATGATGTTATATTTTTCCTGGGGGACACGACCTCCTCGCTGGAGAAAGTGATGCATCTAGTAGAGGACTTTGGAAAGTTTTCGGGATTAGCTATCAATTGGGAGAAGTCATCGCTCCTACCGGTAGACTCATTGACTAATCCTACCTCAATGTGTTTGCCTCATCTGAAGGTTACGGGGAAAATGAAATATCCTGGCGTTGTGCTGTCCAAGGACCCCGGTATGTTTATTGAAGACAACTTGATTCCCCTCTTATCAAAATTTAAGAGAAAATGTGATATTTGGAGCAGACTCCCTTTGTCTGTGGCGGGCCGAGCCAATCTGATAAAAATGGTTTGGATGCCGCAGTTGTTATACCTACTTCACAACTCCCCAGTCTGGATTGGAGAGAAGTGGTTTCAAAAGATTCAATCCCTTTTTAGGGAATTAATATGGAAAAAAGGGCAGGCCAGGATTGGCCTACAAAAACTGCAGCGCCCCGACACGGAGGGGGGACTGGGGGTTCCTCAACCATTTATTTATTATCTGGCAGCCCAGTTACAACAATTGGGTGGATGTGCCACTGAGAGAGGGGGAAGTAACAACGTCAAAATGATTTTACAGGGGAATCCACACAGCTCATTAGTGGGAGCACTGGAGGCAGACTCGCTGCAAGGAGAAATCTCGACATTTAAAATGATCACCAGGGTCTGGCAGGCAGCAAAGAAAATAATTGGGTATAAAGGAATATCAGAATACGCACCAATGTGGAATAATAAGCAATTGCACAAACTATTAACAGTCGATAGGAATAGGATGTGGGACAGTTGTGGGGTAAGCCGGCTGATACAATTATATGAAGGGGACACTCTGAAATCCTTTGAGGACCTAAGACACGAGTACGGGATACCAAACCAGGTATTCTACAGTTACTTACAGATTAGGCATGCCTCGAGCAAGCAGTTTAGTAGACAACCCCTAATATGGTGTAGGACCCCACTACTACAAACAATAATTAAATCAGAGACCACCAAGGGTTTAATTACAGAGATATACACCCAACTAACAAAGAGAGGAAATACGATGGCAGGTCTATCAGGGGGAAGGGGCAGATGGGCGGCCGATGTGGGGGAGATAACAGATGAACAGTGGGAGAGGATTCTTGAATTTGGATCAGAGGTGTCGGTCTCTCCCTCACAAAAAGCCTCCCACTTGATGTTGCTGCACAGATCCTACTACACACCAAAAAAGCTGTTTATGTTCGGCCGTAGAACCAACGATGAGTGCCCTAGATGTAGAGGAACGGGTGACCTAATTCACATGGTCTGGAGGTGCCCAAAATTAGTCAGGTACTGGACTGAGATTCTAAAGAAAATAAATGCCACGTTTAGAGTGGACTTAGAGCCCGATCCTAAAATCTGTGTGCTGGGCTACGTCAGCAGTGGGCTGAGGGATAGGAATACAGCTGTAGCGATAGCAAGATGCTTGTTTCAAGCTAGAAAATTAATAGCACAAGCATGGCAATCAAGTACACCCCCAACCCTGGAACTTTGGGTTGGAACGGTCAACTCTACAATATGGAGCGAAAGGACATTCTACACAAGGCTAGGTAACCACAACACGTTTGTGAAACTATGGAACCCGTGGGTCCAAGCAATGCCATGCTCCTTACCAGTGTTACTTTAGTGCCGAGGGCAATTGTCTTTCCATCAGGGCAGAGATGCTGTACTAGGCATAGCCTAGAGATTTGAAGCCAAGAGAGAATAAGGAAAAGAACAATAGTTTGATATAAGGTGTGCATCAGAATAATTAGGGTGGGTCACTGGGGGGTTGGGGGTGGGGGGGCTTACTAGATTAAAAAGCAACAAAATACAGCCATGTATTGAAATAGTAAGAGATTGTGTGGCTGGCCGGGACGTATACAGCGGGTGTTCTCTTTTTATGTTACACTTTTGTATAATTTTAATCACTTATATACTGAATGTATAAACCAAGACAAAAGTCTGAAAGGCCACAATGATGTGACTCGGCAAGAGACAAATATGACCATCAATCTGAAAGATGTCTCTGGATCAAGGTAACTGAAGTGGCCAAAAAAAAAAAACAATGGCAAGCTGAGCAAAGATTACATAACTTAGCATTTACTGACAAGACACAAAAAAGATGCTTTATCAAGTACAACTTATTTTTGAAAAAGGGAACAAGAACTGTAAATTATTGGCTTATCTGGCTAAACCTGTTCATGAGCCTTTCACTATCCCCAGAATATTTGATAGCAGTGTCCTTCAGACATCCTCGGATTGCATTTTAGATGCCTTTTTACAATTTTATACTGAATTGTATACCTCTCGAGTCTATTATACACCAGAGGATTTATTACGATATATAACCCAGATATGCCTCCCCACTCTGGACAGTCCTTGATATAAAAGTGCACACACACACACACACAGGTTGAACTTGATGGACTTGTGTCTTTTTTCAACCTTACCAACTATCTATGTAACTATGACTATGGAGGAAATTGAAAAGACCCTAGGGCATTTTTCCAAACATAAAACACCGGGCCTGGATGGATCACCAATTGAGTGGTACATAGCTCATAAGGAGTATGTAGTACCTCGCTTATATGTCCTTTATAAGTCTTTTTTATGTTTTATGCTTCTATGTTGGAGGCACTAATTGTGCTCATTCTAAAACCTAATAAGGACCTTCAGTACTGTGAAGCATTCCACCCAACATCTTTGATCAACACTGATCTCAAGATCCTCTCTAAAATCCTTGCCACTCAATTATATCCTACCTGCTAAAATCTGACCAGACCGGTTTTATTCCTGGTAGATTCACCCATATTAATGCAACATGTTGTCCAGCACCAGGACTCAAGCACTGCATTTTGCCTGAGTGCTTGCGTAGCCCCTTGAACACCTAGGGAGCACCGCTGGTTCAGAGGACAAATCTGCAGAAGAAGAGGCCATAGAGGAAGAAGAAGAGGAGGGGGTGGAGGAAAGAGCTGGGGCAGAATCACCACTACTAGCATTTTGGAGGCGTGGTGGCGGAACAAGCTCCAACAATATTGAACCCTGTCCTGCATCCTTCCCAGCTGCCAGCAGAGTTATCCACTGTGCCGTGAAAGAAAGGTAACATCCCTGTCCATGCCTGCTGGACCATGAGTCAGAGGTAATATGCACCTTACTGCTAACCGCCCTGTCTAACGAGGCCAAGACATTGCCTTCCACATGCTGGTAGAGAGCCGGAATGGCCTTCCATGAAAAGAAATAGCATTTTGGAACCTGCCACTGAGGTACAGCACATTCCACAAATTCACAAAAGGGGGCAGAGTCTACCAGCTGAAAAGGCAGCAGTTGCAGTGTTAGCAATTTGGCCAAGCTAGCATTCAGACGCTGAGCCACTGAGCATGTGGATGGCTGGGACCGAATTTCTTTCGATGGTTTATCAACTGGAGTAGGGAAATTTACCTGCTAACATTGGATGTTGGTGTACCGCTAGAAGATTAGCCACAAGTACTTGGGACACCTATTTCTATACCTTCATTCCTCCCAGTGCAGGTTTCTGAGAGGACTGGAAGTATAGTGGGGTTGGAGATCCCAGCTGATGAGGAGCAAGGAGAGGTCCACCTTGTTCTTTGATGTGGGTCTTTTAAGTGCTGTTGCCAACAGACTGCATGGGAGGTTGTCATATCCCTGGTCAAGCATGTGATGCCCAAGCGTCTGCTGTTTTGGCCACGCTTGATACGCTTCAGACATATGTTGCAAACAGCAACAATGCGATCTGCTGCACATGTGTAAAAAAAGGACCAAAGTACTTTTCAAAATATGCGGGGAATCAGCAGCGCCCTGCACCTGGTTAGCTCTGTGGTGTGATGCAATAGGGTGGCTACCCTTAAGCTGACCCCTGGAGGGCATCCTGCCTCGTTGGAGATGTGCCTCCTCCTCCTCCTCTCTTCTATCAGGCACCCAAGTAGAGTCAGTGACCTCATCATCCCCTCCCTCCTCATCACTGGAGCAAACTTGGCAGTATGCTGCAGCTGGGGGAACATGACTGCCAGTTTCTTGACCTTCTTGGGCACCCCCTCTCTCTAGGCTCACGTTACTCCCTTCCTCAACCTGAGTACCATCATCGGAGCCTTGAAATCGCTGCAAATCGGGGGGCTCCTCCATGCATGATGATGGGGCTAGGGAAGGAGTGACTGTTGACATGGAGCCGATGGAATAGGTCGATGAAATAGGCTGAATTGGCAGCTGCATTGGCAGGCAAACTACTCTGAGCCTGGATGACAGAGGATGAGGAGGATCAGGACGGCTTTGTTATCCATTCCACCAACTCTTCTGCATGTTGTGGCTCAATAACACGGACAGCTGCAGAAAAAAAAGGACAAGCGTTCCCCACGGCCACGTGCTGAGGATGCACCATGTCCACAACCAGCACTGTCAGCCAGCTTGCCCTCTTTTAGTGGCCTGTGAGTGTCTGCCTCTCCTTGGTTGGCTTCCGGATATGCTGTAAATTTTGTTTATCAAAATCCACACTACACTGTATTGTGTACTGTGTACACCACCAGAAAAGTAGTAGCAACTGCACTAGGGGTGAATGGTATTGTGTACACCACCAGAAGTCTAATAGCAACTATGGGTGCACTGTATGTATTGTGTACTGTGTACACCACCAGAAAAGTAGTAGCAACAGCACTAGGGGTGCATGGTACTGTGTACACCAACAGAAGTGTAATAACCACTATGTGTGCACTGTATATATTGTGTACACCACCAGAAAAGTAGTAGCAACTGCACTAGGGGTGAACGGTATTGTGTACACCATTAGAAGTCTAATAGCAACTATGGGTGCACTGTATGTATTGTGTACTGTGTACACCACCAGAAAAGTAGTAGCAACTGCACTATGGGTGCACGGTACTGTGTACACCAATAGCATACAACTATGGGTGTACTGTATTGTGTACACCACTAGAAAAGTAGTAGCAACTGCACTATGGGTGCATGGTACTGTGTACTGTGTACACTGCCTGAAGTATAAAATTACACCAGGAATGGCCTGCAGTCAGATAAAGGCTCTCTCTCTCTCTCTCTCTCTCTCTCTCTCTCTCTCTCTCTCTCTCTCTCTCTCTCTCTCTCTCTATATATATATATATATATATATATATATATATATGCAGCCAGTCTCATATATATATGTATATGTATATATATATTAAATACACTACAGCTAACTGAATAACCTGCTAGTCTGAAGTATATTAGAAAAAGTGCACAAGGAATGGCCTGCAGTCAGATATAGGCTTGGCTACGAGACTGACTGTATATATTTATATATATATATATATATATATATATATATATATATTAAATACACTGCAGCTAATTGAATAACCTGCCTGCCTGCTCAATCTAAATGACACTCTCTCTCTGTCCATGACAACAACACACTACACAGGGCCGACGCGCAGGCAGCCTTATATAGTGTGGGGCGTGGACTTAGTCCCCCTGACCCATGGTTGGCCAAAGGCACCCTGCCTTTGGCCAATTATGGCTTTCTTAGCTGAGGGCGCTGAGATTGGCCAAAGCATGCAGGTCATGGTGCATGCTTTGGCCAATCATCATACAGCAATGCACTGTGCTCCCGCAGTGCATTATGGGGCATTATGGGTCATTATGGGGCATTACGCGGCACTTAAATTTGGCACGAACACTGCATAATGTTCGGTTTTCGACTAACAGGCGAACGGCCAATGTTAGAGTCTAACTCATGTTTGACCAGAACATAAAAATCATCCCTAATGCTGAATAGTAAAAGATGCTCCGGTCATGAAGGGGGTAAAACCTTTCCAAGCTCAAGTAGTTAAAAAACAAAAAAAATGTAAACAATAATTGTTATAATTGTTTACATAATTACATAATAATTGCATTACTATTCTAACAGCGAGATGAACTAGCACCATTTAGTGGTCAAAAAGGATATTGTACAGATAATCAATGTAAAAATGTAGCCAATAATAACCTCAAAAAATATATGTAAACACACTACTGATGGATATAAGTATACAAAAATGAACCATTTATATAAAACATAATTTAACAAAACATAAAACACCATATGGAGGAAAAAAAGACCATACTTAAATATGAGGAATAAAACAGTTCAGTTCACCAACCCTGTTTATCAATTTGTTAGATATTCTGATCACTTTAATCCAACCAGATTAACTGTGGTTCACTAGGGAGAGGCAGGCAACTGATGCAAATGGAGTATTCTTAATGTGCTTCACTCTTCTAAAGTTAGTTGAACGCCTTCTCTGCTTCTTTCTGTGGATGCAGAGAAGACATTCAATAGGATATATTGGGCATACATGTTTCAGGTTCTTGCTCAATATGACTTCCAAGATAATATTCTCTTAGTCATCCTAGCCTTGTAATCTCACCCATCGGCTCAGGTTTACACATCCAATATCTTATCGTAACCCTTCGATATTACTAGTGGCACCTGCCAAGGTTGCCCTCTGTCCCCATTTATATTTAATATTCTAATAGAATATCACGCAACAGCTATTCTTTCCCATCACAAGATCTCTGGCTTTGTATTTCAACATTGATATCCTAAAAAATCATTCTCTTCACAAACACTGTCATTCTTTTTTTCACAAACCCAACTGTATACCACTCACATGAGTAGCAGATGCTGACCTCCTTTGGCACATTGTTCTATTCCAAGGAAAGACTTATGCCCCATACACACGATCGGACATTGATCGGACATTCCTACAACAAAATCCATGGATTTTCTCTGACGGATGTTGGCTCAAACTTGTTTTGCATACATACGGTCGCACAAAGTTGTCGGAATTTCCGATCTCCAAGAATCCGGTGCTGTACACCACGTATGACGAGACTATAAAAGGGCAGTTAAGGACCAAGCACAGCACCCTTTGGGCTCCTTTAGCTAATCTCGTGTTAGTAAAAGTTTGGTGAGAGATGATTCGCGCTTTTTCAGACTCGTGGATTTCAGATCGTTTTCTGCTGTCAGTTTGTGCTTGTGGGTTTGTATCTGGTCTTCAGTGCGTGCAGCGAGTTACCCTTGACTCTGTCATTATGTTCTTGTTCGTTCGTTACTGTTTTTCAGGTCACTCTTCACAGGCCTTGCTGTTCTTCAGTGCAATCTGTTACTTCGTTCTGAGCAGCCCACCGTTTTCTAGCTATGTTGCGTATACGTACTCCTCGTAGAGTTCGTGCTCTGCGGGGGCTTGGTGTTGGGGTTCTGACCTTGACACAAGCCCAGTCCATGAACAGGGTGGGGAGGAGTTAATGGACCAAGAATTGGTTGCTCCAGCGTGACCAGTTCTGTCACATGCCTTTGCTCCGTGAGATCCGTGAGAATAATCCTGATGATTTCAGGAACTTTCTCCGGATGACAGACCCCGTTTTTCACCGTTTGTTGGCTCTGCTGACCCCTTGTATTAGTAGGCAGGATACCTGCATGAGGCAAGCTACCACTCCGGAGCAGAGGCTAGTCGCCACCCTGCGGTACTTGGCGATGGGGAGAAGTCTGCAGGACCTTAAGTTCTCGACAGGCATCTCCCCCCAGGCTCTGGGGATCCTTATCCCAGAGACCTGTTCTGCCATCATTCAGGTCCTGCAGAAGGAGTATATTAAGGTAAGATTTTTATCCTTTAATATCAAATTTTATTGTATTTAATGTTTGATAATATATTGTATTTCTTTCCTCATTCCCTAAATACCATGATTTTAATATGCTGTGAATGTCCCCTTTGTCCTCATGCATGCTGTATTTTTAGGTAATTTTTTTTTGTCCTTCATACATATTTGCCTTCACTTACCTCCCCAGCATGCTCTCCTGGCCCTATATTCACCTCATGTAGTCACTTAACAATGTGTCAGCTCCATAGTAGTGCTTTATCCTAAATACCCCCTAAAATGTGGTAAATTGTGATTTGTGCTTTAAATTCAGGCAGAGTGCCAGAGGCTTTTTTTGTTTGTCCCAAAATCATTTGGAACCCTTCCTCCCCCCAACTGCTAACTCAGCTGATACCAATCCTCTATCTGCTGACTTTGCCAAACCCATACACACTATACCCACCTTTTTTGTGGTCATATTTATGGATGAATTCCCCAAAGCATGTAGTGCAAGGGCCTGCCTGAATACTTTCAAATGGTACTGTTTAAAGTTTTGGTATCCTATTATTATCTAGATAGGTAATAGCAGAATGTCAAAATGTTCTAAAATGTTTACAATGTGTATTTATATCTTTGTATTATGACACTTCTTACCTGTCCACTGGGCTGCCAATAGTGTAAGTAAGGAGGGGCTCGCCAAACTAATACACACTATTTAGGCATTCATCTCTCAATGAAGTGGAGAGGGTTACCTGTCCAAAACATATCCCCCCCATAAAATTTTAGAAATGGCCCATGAGAGGGGGGGGGGAGGAATCTGATAGGTGGACCTTATACCTTTGTCTTTAAATACTCCCTAAAATAAATGTTATAAATGTTATAATGTTACTGATGTTGGCCAAGAATGTTTGTGTCCAATCTGCTTTCCATGTTTATGTGCAAAATGATTAATTTATTTTTCTTGTTTGACTCCACAGTTTCCTTTCAACCCACAGGAATGGCAGACTGTGGCCTCCCACTTTGCCCAGCGGTGAGAATTTCCTATAAATGAAAATGTAAATGAACCAACCCTGATGGCACTTGAAGCTGGCTGGTTGAAGCTTATTTCCCGATGGTAAAAATTAAACAGAGGACAATCAGCGCAAACTAAACGTGATATTGAATGCAAGCTGAACACTTAAAGGATTCACCAACCTAAATAGCAGATAACTAAACAAATGCAAGTGCAGCGCAAACTGATAAAAAAATTTAAGTAAAAGTCCTAGTGGCAAAACATATGTTAAATTCTTCTTATCACAAGCAGACTCGCAAAGCCAGCACCTGGAACAAGTTCACATTAGGGCGGTACAGCTTTGGATCAGGGAGCGTTTGTGAGCTGTATTTCTTTCCCTCTATCACAAGCAGACTGGTCCCTTTTCATACGTTTCAGATGTCATGTACAAAATCGTATGGGTACGCTTACCAGAAAAGATGGACCCATTAATTATAGATGACTTATTCATGATCTGGGAGGGAGATTTAGTCAGTCTCCAGTTATTCATGTCCAGGTTGAATGACAATACTAAGAACATTCATCTCTCATGGAATGCTGATGCTAGCAGCATAGCATTTCTAGACTTAGAGATTTTCAAACATGACAGTGCTTACAGAACAAAACTACTGCAAACCGACCGACAGGAATGGTTACATTCCTTTGGATAGTTGTCATCACAACACGTGGCTACTTAACATACCTAGAGGACAGTAAGCATTTCAGATTATGTCACAATAGGGACCCTAAAAAATTGTCTTTTTGGGGCATTGAAAAAGTCACAAAACATTGGAGGGGTGGCAACTTCATCAGGCAACTTAGCCGTAGAGAATCCTTCTGGATCCACGAAACCCGAGTGATGATCCCCAGAGGATTAAACGTTGAGTTTGATCTCAACTGTTTTATCTCTCACAAATAACTGACCTCACTCGGGTTTTCTGGACTATGATAAGATCTGGTCTTATTTACTGTTTTTTAAGTTTTTCACACGCAATTGATATTATCAGATATTTATATATCTATATTTATGTTGGCTTTTGCTGTTTATGCTTTTTATGTATTTTAGCTAAGGTTTGTAAGAGATGGCCGCGGGTGGTATTTAATAGGTAGTAATTTGTCCATTGCGGGTTTACTGTGGTGAAATGCATATATATCGCCCCTTAATGAGGATATATGTATATGTATTCACTTCCGGAGGTTGTATCAAATCTCCTTTTGCCCATTTATTTATTCAGTTTTTATTAATATTAATTAACAGCTTGTGTCCTTGGTTGATGTCCCCTAGTAATAATCATTACGATTTCCAGTTCCTTATTCCTGTTTCCGGTAATCAGACACTCCTTGCAGACACTCAGCGTGTATATTTATTTCCAGGGTGACAGGCTAGCTCCACCCTCGCTGACGAAGTCCTTTGGACGTAACGCCACGTACGGGGGGAGGAGCTTTACATTCAACGTCACCCGCTGCCATCTCAGGCTTCACAGCTGTTTGGACACGAACAGTCTGTTTGCAGCTAGTGCTTTTTGTATCTGCCGCGCCGTGGAGCGCTTTTTACCATTTTGTTTTGGTTATACCGAACTTTTAAATTGACAATTTATCCAATAAATTTTATACGGAATACACTTAGATCTTTTCTCTATATCTTTGGGGATTGCTGTTTTCCATCCTGCACTGAAGGTTACGGCTTTATCTCAGGATTACTGAATGACCGACCATCGCAGACGAGATCTAATGCAGCTGTCCATCAGATATTTATCCGGGCTTGTCTGACCCCCTGTAATTAAGGGGTCCATCTTCTCTGGTAAGCGTACCCATACGATTTTGTACATGACATCTGAAACGTATGAAAAGGGACCAGTCTGCTTGTGATAAGAAGAATTTAACATATGTTTTGCCACATGGACTTTTAATTTAATTTTTTTATCAGTTTGCTCTGCACTTGCATTTGTTTAGTTATCTGTTATTTCCCGATGGTACCTGGTCCCAACTCGCTTAGCTAAGTTTTACCCACGGTCCTCCCCCTTTGTTTCAGGGGATGTGGCCACCTGGGCTCCCTCCTCCACACTTTTTGGGAGTGCCCGAGAATCAGAGGCTATTGGAACAAAATTTTCAATCTAATCCGCAAAGTCACTGGCAAGGCGGTCCCACAAACCCCGACAATAGCACTGCTAAACCAAAAAGTCCCCAAACTCTCTAAATATGACCAAATTCTAATCCACTATATCCTCATTGAAGCTAAACTTACTATAGCTCGGGCATGGAAATCTTCTAAGGTCTCCTTCCACTTAACCAAACAGAAAGTGTCCTGGTTCATGTACCAAGAAAAAATCTCCAACATCATACTAGATAAAACTGAAAAATTTAAACGGATATGGGAACCATGGGCCCGTCACCTTGGCGTGTCCCTTTAATCCCTGCCTCAATCATAACTTTATTAGGTCTTTTTACATAGATGCTTCACGCCTCATTCCAGCTCTCCTTGAAGCAAACGCCTTCCTCCCCCTCCTCTCTCGGACCCCCCTTTCCTCTCTTCCTTATTCTATCCCTCTCCTTCTCCTTCCACCTCTATATTCTTCCCTCCCATCGGCTCCGGATGGTGGGCTGTGAGGAGGAATTTGTAACAAAAATCTTTCTTTTCCTTACAAATTGCTTGGTTTTCCTTCAGAGTAATGTAACTTGGTCAACCACCTTTGTTTATGTTCAGAGATATGTAGAACAGATACATGTTCAGATCTGAAGACTTCTCTGTCCTATGTTATCAAAGGGAGCCTATAGGTCTTTTCACATTCAATATGAATACACTATGACCTACTTATTGTCCAAAGACCAGAGGGCATTGAAACCAGGACACAGCATGATCCCATATGGGGTGTCGGGCTTTCAAGGCGGATGGTAATATATGTTCACATATCACTCATGACTCCCACTATTTCTCCTTTCGTCCTAGATGCAGAGAAGCTTTGGTTATGTATAATACCTTTGCATTGTATCTCTTTTTTTTATTTTTGGTTCTTTGTTGTTTCAATGCATAATATCATCTGTCCTTTTGATTCCCCTGCGAGGGAAGAGATTTGTCATGTTTCTTATATTCTTTTAATAAATACTTTAAACCTAAAAAAAAGAAAATGTAACTACTAAAATATTTGCTGACATTTACTGCTTGTCTTTCTTTTAGCTGACCCTCACTGAAATGTGGGTAGTCCTGAAAATGGCGTGATTGTGTAACATTCGAAAGCACTGTTGGGTGTTATTTACTAAAGGCAAAGACAGTTTGCACTACAAGTGCACTTGAGACTGAACTGAAACTGCACTTGTAGTGCAAAGTGGATTTACCCTTAGGAACTAACCCCCATTGTCACAGAAAACCACAATGTAACCACAAAAAAAGTTTTCGAGCATTGAAACAATAATCCACACATTCTTGATTATCAATCTTTTTAATACCAGCACAATCACATGTGCATGTATAAAAGGTTTTTTAAAACAAACCAACATGTTTGTTGTATAACAATTTTTTGGTCACATTAATAAAAGTAGAAATGTCCATTTAAGGTAAAACAGGCATGTTTCAAACCAACAAGAAATACACAAATCTGGAACTTGCAAAGTTCAAATTTGTTATAAATTGAAGGCAATATCAGACATGAGTATTTATAAACTGTGTTTGATATTGCATTCAGATGGGGTGAAGTCACCCCTGGAAAATCCAAATTTTGAAGATGCACACAAATTGCCGAATGTCAACATGTGCTATCTGCCATCACGGGGGATCAAGGGACGTGTTTTGGGGGTGCAACCCCTTCCTCTCAGCTACTTTATTATTGAGGAAGGGGTTGCACCCCCAAAATGACTACATTGATCTCCCATGATGGCAGATAGCACACACACTGTGTGCATCTTCAAAATTTGGCTTTTCGAGAATATGTAAAAAAATGTGAGAAATTTTTAGATTACAAAAAGCACAAAAGAGGGAAGGGATTTGGAGGTGTTTAAACTCTCCCTAAAACATCAATGATGTTCTTCATTTTGTTTTGAACATCATTGATGTTTTTCAGGATGTTTTCCAAGTCCCTATTACACCCCATGATCTCCCCGATCAGGATCTGTGCACCTTCCCTGGTGAAATGACCTGGATCCACAACATCACGATAAGCTAAAAATATAGAAACAAAAACACACCATGTATTATAAATATTCCGGCATCCATCTCTTACCTGAGCTTGTGGTTGCAGACACTCACCTGTTGTGGTGACTATTTCCACCACGTCTCCTTCCTCCTCCTCCTCCTGTTGGCTTTGGGGGATTTCACCTTCTTCCTGAGGTGGGGGGGTCTGTGGTCTCCTCGGATGAGTGGTGTCCTCCGAGTCTTTTCCCCTTATGTAAAAAAAAAATTGGTACAGTAGGTGACCGCAATATTGTTTTAATCTCGCCGCAGTTATCGGCGAGATTTGACACCTGCGAGCCCCGTCGCGGGAGCCAATGCTGAGATGGCTCACTCATCAGGAAAGGAAAACTTTTTTTCCTTTCACGATGAGCGACAGGCAGTGCTGACAGCTGTCTGGTATGAATTCTTAGGGGGAACGCTGTGCCAAATTTTACATAAAAAAACCGGCATGGGTTCCCCCCAGGGGCATACCAGGCCCTTAGGTCTGGTATGGATTGTAAGGGGAACCCTCTACGCCGAAAAATCGGCGTGGGGGTCCCCCCAAAATCCATACCAGACCCTTATCCAAGCACGCAGCCCAGCTGGTCAGGAAAGGAGATGGGGACGAGGAAGCGCCCCCCTCCTGAACCGTACAAGGCCGCATGTCCTCAACATGGGTGGTGGGTGCCTTAGGGGGAGGGGGGGCACCCTGCCCCCTTGAGGGAAGGGTTCGATGACTTATTAAAGGGGGCTCCCAGATTCCGATTAGCCCTCCACCTGCAGACCCCGACAACCAACGGCCAGGGTTGTTGGGAAGAGGCCTTTTGTGCTCCTCCAAGGAACCCACCCCCCATGTTGAGGGCATGCAGCCTGGAACGGCTCAGGAGGGGGGGAGCGCTCACTTGTCCCCACCCCCTTTCCTGACCGTCCGGCCTGCGTGCTCGGATAAGGGTCTGGTATGGATTTTGGGGGGGACCCCACGCCGATTTTTCGGCGTAGGGGGTTCTCCTTACAATCCATACCAGACCTAAGGGCCTGGTATGCCCCTGGGGGGAACCCATGCCATTTTTTTCATTTAAAATTTGGCACAGCGTTCCCCCTCAGGATTCATACCAGACAGCTGTCAGCACTGCCTGTCACTCATCGTGAAAGGAAAAAAAAGTTTTCCTTTCCCGATGAGTGAGCCAGCGCGACATGCACAGTACCTTGGCGCCAAGAACCAGCGCGATGGGATCGCGCTGGAAACACAATCTCACGGTCAGGTACTGTATACTTAGCATACAGAAATTTCATGGAAGAAATAGGAATATGAAACATTGCTTGGAAGTGGGGTACAATTTTCTATTTTGGCAAAGTTCCAAGATGAAGAAATATTTGTGTCCTTTGTCAAGCTTGAATACTTACCTGTTTTGTACAAGCTTCACAGATGGAGACACCCCTATAGTATACACTGGAGCACCTGTGTGGGCCCCCTAATAAAAAGGGTGTTCTTGTGTCCCACACTAGTGCTCCAGTGTCCAGATGTGTAAACAGCTGCTGAGTGTCCTCTCCTTACGCAGAATCTAGTTTGCATTTCATTCTAGTTACAAACTCATCTACACAACAAAATTATTTTAAGAGAAGTGGGCTAGCAAAAATGTATTCAAATGCATATGGCCAAAACAATGGTGTTTTCTATGCCGAATGAACAATGTTTCATATGAACGAACAATGTGCCCATGAACATGAAAGTTGCCATTTTAAACTGTACAACAGTTAAGAAAAGCACATGGAGCAGCACGAACGGATTTGAGGTCCGACCACCGCATCCTGAGTTGATCCTTGGATTGTCGTACCCCAAATTTCCAGTACAGACTTTTGACCACTTTCGCCATTATATTGGCCTTTCTGACATTGGGGTTGGGGTAAGGTCCATACTTTCCGTCATAGTTGGCCCTCTTCAGGATGTCCACCATCTCCAACATCTCCCCAAAGGACATTTTTGAGGCCTTAAATAGTCTCCTTCTGGATCCAGACGTTTCAGGCTCTGGGCTTTCCTCCTCCTCCTCCTCCTCCTCCTCCTCCTTGTTGGTGTAATTATCAGACACCTGCTGTGACTCCGCCATGTGCTCTTCCCCACTGCGCTGAATGAGAATGGGCGGGGAATAGACTAGAAAGAACGTCAGGGGCGGACGGAGTTTCACGCATGCGCAGTGTATAAGAAGCGTAAGACGCGTGCGTAGTACGTACGATCTGTGAGCGGAGGAAGGAGTATCGGAGGCGCTGATCGTGACAATGAAGGTAAAATTTAAAATTGGGCCTATACTGCTTTATTGAGGCCTGTATTTGAACAAGTTTAGAAGACTTTAGGCTGACATTAGGGTTTGTCTGGTGTTGTGTCTTGCAGTGAAAATGGATCTAGTCAATGATCAGGACTTTATGCCAATCTTCATAGATATGTTCAGGGAGCTGCCCTGTCTGTGGCAGGTAAACCACCCTGATTATAAGAACCAAAGAGAAAGGCAGCGCTGGATAATTTGCTGCAATTTGTGAAGCCTGTGATCCCCACGGTAGACATCACCTATTTGAAGATGCTAATTGGTGGCATGAGGAGTACTTATCTAAGGGAGCGCAAGAAGGTCCAGGATTCCCAGAGATCAGCAGCAGCAGATGACATTTATGTCCCCAGGCTGTGGTACTACGACAGGCTGCATTTTCTGTCAGGTCAGATTGAACCCAGGCCAGCACTCTCCACTCTTCCTTCCACGCTTCCTTCCCCCTCAGCTGAGGCTTCTGACGTCCAACCTGGGCCTTCCAGGCAGCAACATGTGGAGGAGCCCAGCTTGAGCCAGGTATAGCATTCTTCTAAATATTTCTGGTTGTCCAATCAATGATGTTAAATAGATGTTAGTTTGGAGTACTAATTTATGATTGTGATTTGGGAACCAAAAACTAAAACCATGTCCCTTTTTCATATACAGGAAAGTCTCAGCCAGGAGGTGGCTGGGCCAAGCAGGCTGCCCAATACACAGGTCCTTCCCCTCCACCTTCAAAGACAAAGTGGCAGGAAGAGGAGTAACCTGAAGGAGGCTGCAATAGGCCTATATTGGAAGGCTACTGAGGCCCTCAGAACACCCCACAGTGTGGAAGAGGATTTTGGTGAGCTGACTGCATGCAAAATGATGCAAATGAAGGAGGGCCAATGCTTCTTATGCAAGTTTGTAATTTTAGAAGCTCTAAATAAGGGGATGAGGGGCCAACTCACATGCCAAAGCCACATTTGTGAGCTCACCCATGGTCCTCCTCCTCCTCCTCCAGGTCCTCCTCCTCCTCCTCCAGGTCCTCCTCCTCCTCCTCCAGATTCTACTCCTCCTCCTCCAGGTCCTACTCCTCCTCCTGCCACACCTTCAACACCAGAGCCACAGCTGAGAAGGAAGCGTGTAAGGAAGACCAGAAAGTGATGGCCTGGGTTCAGTCTGGTCTGGTAAAAGATGCAGCCTCTTGTATGACCACAGCCTGGGAACATACATGTCATCTGCTGCTTTCATGATCCCTTGGACTTCTGGACCAGACTGTACTCCCTTAGATAAGGACTCCTCAGGCCACCAATTTTGCTGTAAAATAGTTGATGTGTGCCCTGGGGTCAAAGGCTTTGCCAAGTTCTGATGTTTATCCAGCATTGCTTCCCTCTTTGTATGGTTCTGAGCCCTTAATAAAGGATTTTTTGTTTTATTATACTTGCCTATGTGTGTTTTCCTTCAAAAAGGACAGTTTGTTTGTGAGGAGGCAGGTACATTTCTAAAATACAATGTGAAATTAACAAGAGACACCAACACCAAGCAACCTTTTTGAGATTAAACAAGATAATAATGGTGTTGTGGTAACTTGACACACAAAACACACACAAAAATATTCTGGAGTAAAAAAAAAAAAACAGGCTTGGAAAAAATACAAACAAAAAAAAATGGATATCTTTTTGGTCAGATGTGAAAAATCAAAATATATTGATGAAATCATGATAAATAATAAAGAAAGAAGTTTGTGAGATGTCTGTGTGAATATGAGCAGCACAACTACTTCATTCTTCTAGCATTATAAAGAAGAACAGAGTGCGCTGCATTAAACAATTTAAAACATTGCAGCCTGACGAAAGTGCTATATCCATTCCGAATGCTAATTTTACCAGCCCGAGCAGTTCTGTCTCGGAATTTATTCTGAGCATGCGTGGCACTTTGTGCGTCAGAATTGGCCACACACGGTCGGAATTGACGCTATCGGATTTTGTTGTCGGAAAATTTTATAGCCTGCTCTCAAACTTTGTGTGTCGGAAAATCCAATGGAAAATGTCCGATGGAGCCCACAAATGATCGGAATTTCCAACAACAAACTCTGATCGCACATTTTCCGTCGGAAAGTCCGACCGTGTGTACAGGGCATAAGACTAAGTGGTAGCTGAAAAATATGTTTCCATACTCATGGTGTGCCAAAAGTATTCCTTACTTAGGCATCATCCTTACCTCTAGATCTGTTTTACTAGCAGATGCTACTTATAATCCACTCATTACTAAACTAAGGAAAGAAGCCAAATTTGACCTGTCCTGGTCAGGGAGGTTGGGGTCTTCTAAAATGCTTCTTCTACCCAAATGTGTCTACTCCCATAAAAATGTAGCCATATCTATTTCTTAAACTCTCCATTTAAAGAGTTTATTTGAAAGAATAAAAAACCTGTCAAACATAGACATTTCGGGAAAATGACCCGGCCATTTTTTTTTTTTTTTTTCGGTTTAAAATTGTTTATTGAGGCAAAAGGTTAAACATCAACAATATTTTTCCCACACAGGGGAAAAGGGCAGATATAAAATTTTGAACATATAGGTACATATATAAGTGGATTTCACTTGAAAATCTCTGCACAGTAGAATTTGACATCCTGAATTTCCATGTAGAAATAATAAAATAAAAATTTTATATGTTCCAATTGGGTGTTCTTAACAAAAATCCAGCTGCCCCAGTGACCAGACACCCTGAAACGGGATCATGCTGTGTCTGGGCACCACGGGCTCCAGTTCTCTGCCAAAAGGTAATTTCCCAACGGTTCATGAAAAATGATACAATGCCAAACATTTAAGTTCTTTAAAATAATATTACAGTTTAAGATTCGAGATCTCAGCGTTAGTGTCTTATTCTGAAATATATATATTTTTTTTAACAAACTTATATAATCTTGTGTGAAAAATAACATCTTTAAAGTAATAACCTAAAAGATCATAATAGACATATGTATAGTCCTGTATCTTCAATTTCACATCCCACCATTCTGACTCGTTGGGAGAGAAAGCATCAAGAGAAGTTTTATTTTACTAATAAAATAATAAAAAGTAAAAGGAAAGGAGAGAAAAGAGAGATATATTAAGAAAGAGAGAGAGAGAGAGATATGAGAGGATTGAGTGGGGGGGGTTTGCCAGGTCCTTCGAGGAGAGCCGTGTTGGATTATCAGGTAGCCGGGCAGGGAAGCTTATTTGGCAAAATGAGTAACGGGTTTAGGGATTAGAGAGTCACTCCCATATGACGGGCCCATGGGTCCCATATATGTTTGAATTTCTCAGTCTTGTCAAGAATGATGTTAGAAATTTTCTCCTGGTACATGATCCAGGAGATTTTCTGTTTGGCTACATGGAATGAAACTTTAGGAAGTTTCCATGCCCGGGCTATTGTAATTTTTGCTCCGATAAGAATATAGTGGATTAGTATCTGGTCATATTTAGAAATTTTGGGGATTTTTTGGTTTAATAGGGCTACAGTTGGAATTTGTGGGATCGCCAAGTCAGTGACTTTGCGAATTAGGTTGAATATTTTGTTCCAGTATCCTCTGATACGTGGGCATTCCCAAAAAATATGTAAGAGGGTGCCCAAGTGTCCACATTCCCTAAAACATGTAGGGGAGGAGTTTGGGTAGAACTTAGCTAGCCTAGTAGGGACTAGGTACCATCGCGTTACGATTTTGAGATCTGCTTCAACAAGAGAGACATTTAGGATCCCCTTAAAAGCAGACGCTACATTGGAGTGCCATGTATCAAGATCCCATTAGAATCCGACATCACGTTCCCAGGTTATCATATAGTCAGCTTTCTCTTGAGGTTCAGCTAGAGCTGAGTATATGAGCGAAATTTCCCCTTTCATGTCCGTGGCTGAGGAGCACCACTGTTCATAGGGGGTGGTGTGAAGTGGAAGCGGTTCTTGGGATAGGGTGAAGAGTAGGAAATGTCTCAGTTGGTGCAAGCGAAATTTTTCCGATTGGGGCATTTTGAGTTTCGAAGTGCATTGTGCTAAAGTGAGGGGACCACCAGAGTTACAGAAATGACCTATTCTGTACATTCCCTTATCAAGCCACCATTGGAACGCTCTTGTGTTTGTGCCTGGAGGGAAGAGGGGATTATTAAAAATATGTGCTAAGGGTTTCCATGAAGATATTAGATTGTGTAGTTTGTGCATGGTGTCACATAATGTGAATGAATGTGAAAGGGAGGGGGAGAGGATCGACGGTCTAGTTTTATGGGGGCGCCATAAAAGATAATCTATAGTGAATTTGGGTATAGCTTGTCTTTCCATCTCTATCCATTCGGGTTTGGGGCCTCTGTAGTAGATGGCTGAAAACTGACTAAGGTGTGCTGCCTGGTAGTACCACCAGAGATTGGGCAGTCCAAGACCTCCTTTTTTCCTTGGTCTAAAAAGAGTTTTTTTAGGGAGCCTGTGATTTGATTTATTCCAAATAAATTGGATGATCGAGGATTGTAATTTTGAGATATGAAATTTGGGGACAGGGATGGGGAGGGAGCGGAACAAATATAAGATTTGCGGTAGTAGTGTCATTTTGACCGCATTTAGTCTTCCTAGCCAAGATAATTTGTGTAGTGACCATTGATCAAGATCAGAGTTAAGTTTTTTGAACATGGGGGGATAGTTAAAGTGGTATAATTGCTCTATTAGGGGGGTTAACTGAATACCTAAATATGTGATGGAATTTGAGCTCCAAACAAAAGGGAAGTGTTCCTTTAAGCTTTCCACTGTGCGTGATGGAGTGGATATGTTAAGTGCTATGGATTTGGACATATTCACTTGTAAACCCGAGATCCGTCCAAATTTGTTTAAAAGGGAGAGGATATTGGGGGTAGAGACGAGGGGGGAAGTGATGAAGAGTAGGACATCGTCTGCGAATAGGGCGCATTTGTGTGTTGACTGGCCACAGTTAACGCCATGTATGTCTGGGTGGTTCCTTATTGCAATAGCTAAATTTTCTATGCCAATGGCAAAGAGTAAGGGTGATAAAGGGCATCCTTGTCTAGTCCCTTTGGTTATGGGGAAGGGTTACAATAAATGGCCTTGGATCTTGATCTGGGCTCTGGGGTGGGAATAGAGAGCTGCAAGGAGATTTAAGAAATGGGAGCCGAAACCCCATCACTCTAATGTTCCAAAAAGGTATGGCCATGTAATGGAGTCAAAGGCTTTTTGGAGGTCTATAGACAGGAGGTACCCCTCCTGGGGTGGATTACCATCCCATTTTGACTGAAGTATAGATATGACATCTATAGCTCTCCTTATCTGGTCCGGGCCCTGCCTCCCTGGTATAAAACCCACTTGGTCCTTATGAACGTATGCTCCTATAAAGGAGCCTAGTCTGTTGGAAAGGATTTTGGTCATTATTTTTAGGTCATTGTTCATGAGGGATATAGGTCTGTAGTTGCTTACCAAGCTTTGATCTTTTCCCGGTTTGGGTATGACTGAGATATAGGCTAGGTTTGTCGCTGGGTCTACGGGTGAATCTCTGTTAAGGGAATTAAAGAACCGGACCAGATAAGGAGCCAAGGGAGTTCCAAATTTTTTATAATACAGTGACGAGAATCCGTCAGGGCCAGGGGCTGAGCCCGTTTTAGATTCCTTTATGACTTCCAAGACCTCCTCTATAGAAATAGGAGCTTCCATTAGGGAGCGATGAGAATCAGATATTTTGGGGAGGGGGATACTATCAAAAAATGTGTTGAGTTTCTGGGCCTTCTCTTGACTAGGATAGGAGTATAGCTTGGAATAAAATGAGTGGAATGTTTCCAGTATTGTCTTGGGGTTTTGTGTTAATGGACCCGAACTGGATTTAATTTTGGGTAGAGCTTGATATCTATGTCTGGGGGAAAGTTTTGAGGCTAATTGGGGCCAAACTTATCAGTATTAAGATAAAATCTTCCACTGACCCATTTGAGGTGTTTTTCTGCAGAGGATGTTAGAGCAGTATTTAAGGCAATCCTAGAGGCATCCATTTTGGCTAAAGACGGGGGTGTGGGGTTTTGTTTGTGCTGTTTACATATGATTTGGAATTCTTTTTGCAATTTTTTAATGTCAATTTGTTTTTCTCTTTTTAGTTTCGCTGCAAGTTGTATAAGGTTACCCATTATTACTGTTTTATGAGCTCCCCATAGGGATCCTGGGGAAATCTCCGGTGTGTCATTAAGGCGGAAGTATTCTAAGATGTCTTTTTCTATCATGGTGCAGTGTACCGGGTTGGATAGGAGAGCTTCATTGAGACGCCATTGTGGTGGGCTTCTTGTGTGTAGGAACCCGTTTAGCTTGGTGGAGACCAATGAATGGTCAGACCAGGGTACCTCGCTAATTACTGCCCGAGATGCTAGGTGAATGTCAGTAGTGTGTATAAAAATATGGTCTATACGAGCATATGTTCTGTGGGGGGCTGAGTAGTGAGTATAGTCTTTGGCACTAGGGTTCAACTCTCTCCATACATCAATCAGACCCAAAGAGTGTAGAAGTTGAGCAATACGAAGGCTCTGATTGGAGGGCCTTTTGAGCCTCGAAAGGCTTTTTGTTGATTTGTCAAGCATATGGTCAAAAGCAATATTAGAGTCCCCTCCCATGATCACTTTGCCCTCCAAATGTGGGGAGAGCGAGTTGAGCATAGAAGAGAAGAAAGAGGCCTGTCCCCTATTAGGAGCATAGTACGATACTATGGAGAGAGTTGCACCGTTTATCTGACCTTTCACAAGTATGTATCTCCCCTCTTCGTCCTTAATGGTTTTGGTCAGAGAAAATGGTGTGCGTTTGGAGATAAGTACAGCTACTCCTCTTTTTTTGTCATCTGCGTTAGCCAAATAAAAGGTGGGATAGTTACGATGTAGAAATGATGGATTGAAAGATTTCGGGAAGTGAGTTTCTTGGATGAGTATAACGTCCAACCCTCTGGATTGGTAGCTATGAAAGGCTTTGCACCTTTTTACTGGGGAGTTTAGTCCCTGAGCGTTGTGGGTTGCTATGTTAAGAGATGACTGTGGGGTACGTTCGTCAGCCATGGACATTGTGTGAGGTATTCGACAATAAAAAACGGTTTCTTACCCAATCCAGGGTTGGGGCACCATCTGTCCCTGGACCATAATCTTGGCTGTGGATTTTCGGATATTTTGCTTGTTCAGCTCCCCTCAAAGGCGCCTGGGTGGGAGGAAGAAAGGGTGGGGAAAAGAGCAGGACAGAAAATAACGGAAAAAAGGAATAGAACCAACTGAAAGAGAAGGAATCCAGTGTGTAAAAGGAACACTGGATCCTTTAGATGCAGGATCAGAGACCTGCACTGAGTCCCTAAAATAGAGGGCTCAGTAAAATATGGACGACCAAAAATAGGGTCGTACGTCTATTGTGACCAAGGGGTAAAATTTCCTCTCGGTTACAATAGGTGGGGTGGCATGTGGAGCCGCTCCGGCCGCAGAGCATTTGTTATAAACAATGAAAAATACCTATAAAATAAAAATAACTAAGAGAGCTAATGGAGAACTCTCCCTATAGCAGGAGTTAATAGTAACTGAACATGAGCGAATTAGAGTGTTATTCAAGTACCATCTCTAAATAAAAGGGGTAAGCTCGCCCTTGTAAATTGGACAGAGAAAAACTAGTACAATCTGTATATACTGTAAACAAGAGAATGACCTGCATCATACCATGTTGGATAAATCTGTTATGCAAATTAAAACAGTACGGGGGGTGCAGGGAAGGAGGTGGGAAGGGAAGGGTGGGGGGGGAAGGGGAAAGGGAAGGGATAAGAGGAGTGAGGGGGGTGAGACTTATGGGGAATCGGGATGTTCCCAGATAGGGCCTAGGCCTGAGACCTAAAGGGAAGGAATAAAAGTTAGTAAGTCTTTGGCAGTCCTCCTGAGATGAAAGGATATTCTGCATCTGGTGCTTCAGAGGAGAATGGCAAAAAATGGTGAAAAGTAGCCAAAGTGGGTCAGGTCTTGAAAAAGACCATGGGTGTGTAGGAGAAGCTTCTACACATTTCCTGTAGGAAGATTTGATCTACGTGCGAAGGTGATAACAGAGTTCATCTGGGGGGGGGGCATGGATTCCCGTTGTTTCTTTGTTTGCTGTTTCACCCACAGTGGGGTAAGGGGGCTGCTTGGGGGGGGCCTTTTAGACGAAGTTGGTCAATTTTCCATGTTGTGCTGGGGAATATCTTGAGAGATTAGCCCAAGGCGAAGAAGCAGTTGCTCACCCATTTGGAAATTCGAAAAGCCGTAGGATTTCTCTTTGTAGTTGAATTGTAGCCGGAAAGGAAATGTCCATCTATACTTGATCATTTTCTGTGTGAGCACTTCTAAGAGTGGTTTAAGTGATCTTCTTTTTTGAATCGTGGTCGGTGAGATATCAGCGAATATCTGGATTTTATTGCCAAACAGGGTGATGTCATCTTTGTAGCGGGATCTTTTCATTACCTCTCCTTTTGTCCCGTAAAAGTGTGTCTTGACTACTATGTCCCTGGGGAGTCCATCTTGGCGGGGGGGTTGAAGCACTCTGTGGGCCCTATCCAATTCGAGCTTGTCGTCTGGAATGTCAGGGATGATTTCTTTGATTAGGGCTTTGACTGTGTTAGGGATATCCATGTTGGCTTCAGGAATACCTCACACTCTAAAGTTATAGCGTCTGCTTCCGTTCTCCAGGTCTTCAATTTTGGCCAGAGCATTCTCAAGTTGATCCTGTAGCGAATGAATACAGGTGGCATGTTGGTTGGTGCGTGCTGCGGACTCATCGACAGCTTGTTCAATAGCGTCTATTCTTGCCCCTAAACTCTGGAGATTTGCTTTAATTGATGTGGTGATTTGCATGGCGTTTTGTGCAAGCCCTGTAGCGAGCATGTCTGAGAAGCAGTTAAGCAGTTGTGCCATTTCTGGGGGCTGATTATTGGTGATGGGGGAGGCCTGCGGGGAGTCTGCAATGGTGTCAGGGGAGTTGAGAAGGGGGGAGTAAGGGTTGCCGTTCTGCATTCTGCTGAGGAGCAATTCAGTGGACGCAGGAGACGCCAAGTAGCTTTGAGCCCCCATAATGTTATTCACATGTGCCGTAGTTGGTGTGGATAACGCTGGAGGATACACCGGGCCTTGTGTGTTTGCAGTGTCTCCGCATGGAGCAGTTGCGGCCGCCATCTTGGAAGGTCCCGGGGGAGCTAGGCCAAAGTTCAGCTGCCTATTAACGTCTTTTTTCTGCTGGGATCCAGACATGTAGGCTGGTGCCCGGATGCAAGAGGGTCTGATACCTGGTCCCCCTGCCGAAATCCGCTAATTATAGCGTCCGTGCTGTGCTCTGGAGGGCCGGAGCGGTGCGGAGCTCTCGGTCAGCGTGTCGCTCCCGAAGTCCCGCGCATGCGCACTGACCAGGCCATTTTTTTTGCGATACGCCACTGCATTACTTTAACTGACAATTGTGCAGTCGTGTAAAGCTCTACCCAAATACAATTGATAGCCTTGGGGGGCGTGTCCGGACGCTGACGAGACAAGACGTGTTACAGAGAAGCTCCGCTGAGCCCTCTGTAATCCATCGCCATCCAGGACAAACAATAACCCGAGGAGTCTCCAAAATCTGCCCAACAATTGCTGAACATTGGCCACATTGATCCTGGGGGAAACCGTGGAGTCTGGCCGGCCGATCAAGCTGTTCTTGGGCTACGGCCGGCTCCACACTACAGATAACCACCGCCATCTTGCGGCCTACGGGAACCTCAACATCCCCGGGCTCAAGTGCCGCGATCGACGGAGCGGTAAGAGACTAACCTGCCTAAAGCTGGGAGTACTGTTCCCGGAGCGGACCAGACTGTGTGGGGACCCAGAATCTTACTAAAAACCCAGCGAAAACGGGCCCTGAACACCCGTGGATTACCGCCGTCTTGAGGCCTGTGAAGCCTCCAGTGTCCCCGGGCTTGAGTGCCGCGAACGGCAGTACGGGGGGGGCAATCAATCTACCCACATCCAAAGCGGGCACCTCTGGGAGATTACTGGCCAATACGCAACCCCCTAACAACCACCAGAGGACCGAGGAAAGGATGTTTTTGGTCATTCAGAGCCGGCTGCCATCTTGCGGCCTAACGTTCAGGATAGACCCTACACACCCAGGTACTGTACCCTAGCTACACTGTGCCATCCTCCCTGAACCCCCACTCATACAGAAATCGTGCCCTGAAGCAAATCCCGACCCCGCACTGTTAGATTGGCATCACTGCACCCTCCAGCCTGTTTCTCCGAGACCCGGTACCTGCCTGCTGCCCCTCTTCAGGATTGCAGCCCTGCTCCAACACAGAACATATTATGGATAAACCCCCCAGATCCACTTCATCTCTAAAAAATGGCCTATCGGAGACATACATAGCCTCTAAATGTGACAGGCATGTAAGCCTAATATATATAACCAATTGTGTCTGCGCTAAAATATATAAAAAAGAAAAATTGTGCAAAAATGTCGCTAGTATAATAAAACCAAAATTATTGTGCCAATAAAAACATATACATATAATAAGTGCGATCCTTATATAGAAATATCCTCAAAAGTGCATCATGCAAAAGGAAAATATATAAATATATATAGCTATAGACGTAAAATCCAGGTGCTGCTCTTGTGACAATCAAGTGTCCACAACAAAATATAATCAACTAATTATTAACAAAATATAAAGTGCATATATACAGTGTCCATAAATTTAGTGTTCATCATGCTTCTCCTTAATAGTGTCCATAATCAAACATGCTTAATGTGCTCTCCTGTGGTCACCCAGTTGTGCTTGCGCTCACCTCCAAGCATGTGACACGGTAGTTAAACAGTGTCTAACACGCATTGGAGCCACTCCTGGGCTCATTCAGGGTACGTTGGTATGAACTCCAGTCCTCTCAGGTAAAACCAGTGACATTCATATAAAAGAAAGAGAAAGCTCCATGGTGTAATACAGCTAGGGATTTATTAAAAGTAAAGAATATTCCTCCAGGAGGGTACTCACAATCTGCAGGTGCTTTAGTGCACCAATCTATCCAGAGTCTAATATACAATCAATGGCTCGTATGGTGTGCGGTGTGGTGTGTTTCACCTCCTCCTCTGCTGACAGCTCCGTCCTACCCCTCCACGGCGTATTCGGCACAGGGATCACGTGCCTTCTTCTGGGGGATCTAATTGGATGGACGCTCTATGTGAATTTTATATGCTGATGGCGGCTAATTTACCTAGGACCGCCGACAGCTCTAGTGATGAGCTACAGCTGTAATATGCAGACAACGGCCATTTTGCCTAGGACCGCCGACAGCTATAGTAATGGGCTACAACTGTATTCAGTGATTGGCTTAAAAAGCAGTGTCTCCCCACATCCAATGGAGCTGTAGCGGCGGCCATTTTGCCTAGGACCGCCGACAGCTTTAGTAATAGGCTACATCTGTGAACTGCTTGAGAAACAGTGTTAGATTGATCAGCAACTTCTAACGCTGTAAAATACTCATATCAATCTCAGATTGTTTTTAACCGGCTATAGTAACAAAATTGACAAATCAAGTATGTGTAAATAAATAAATAGAATGTATTTACTATTCCAGGATAGTACTCACCTCAAAGGGGTACTCCCAGAAAAACCTAAAATTGTTTTAAAAAAAGCACCCAATCTGCGAGATAAATTGGTACACAATGTAGTAGAACCCCTCCCCCCCAAAACCTAAGATGTTCTGGGATCTTAAGGGCTTCTATGGTTGTGGTAGATGCTACAGTTGTGTGAGGGTTCCGGGTAATGACAAAAGAGTAATGGAATTCTCTGATCCTAGAACTCATCAGTCTTATACCATCAGGGACTTTATATCCTGTGACACTATAGGGGTCGTATATGCTTTAAAGTGCCCATGTAACTATATCTATGTGGGTCGCACCACCAGAGCTTTGAAAGACCGATTAGAGGAGCATGGAAGAAACATACGCAAAGGGTCAGACAAGCACTATTTGTCCATCCATTTTAAGAAGATGCACAATCAAAGCACAGTTGGGATGAAATTTTGGGGGATAGAGGCTCCCAAACGCCACTGGAGAGGCTCCATTTCATTTCATGAGAGAAATCAGCAAGCGAGAATCTTGGTGGATACACCAGCTGGGTTCTCTATCCCCTGGTGGGCTCAACAAGGACTTTGATTTGAAATGTTTTCTCAGTACTTTTTAAAGTTTTAAACTACTATATTGTAGTCTAGTTGTATAATAAAAAAAACCCATGCACAGATCCACATTGATGTTGATCCTGATTAGGCTGATATGATTATTTGATGTGACCATGGTATTTTTGAATATGAAGGCTTTGTATCATGGTATTAGGGTAGTGGCGGAATTATTGATTAATATACTTCCCAACAAATTTTATAGTTTAAGGTGTTTATTTAGTTAGTCATGTGTTTTGGAGTATATATTCCCTCTGGACACCCGATAATGTGGGTTATCGTAATTAGTTTTAACAAATAATTTTTTATATTAAAAATATATTTTTATAATAATTTTATATCAATTTTTAATTTTTAATTACTGATATGCACAGTATTTAGGGGTGAGGACTGATTTTACTATAATTTTATTAAAATTTTATTTTAACATTATGGGTCTTAGACCTCCTTAGAATGGATTTTAAAACTCCATGGAGTAATAGTACTGAGTATTAAAGATTCCCTGCTGTTTTATGATGTACTTTAGTATTTGCTGGAACCATTTTAACCCTTTCATGACTAAGCCTATTTTTGAAATTTGGTATTTACAAGTTAAAATCCATATTTTTTGCTAGAAAATTACTTAGAGCCCCCAAACATTATATATATTTTTTTAGCAGAGAATCTAGAGAATAAAATGGCGACTGTTGCAATATTTTTTATCACACGGTATTTGTGCAGCGGTGTTTTAAACGCAAATTTTTGGAAAAGGGACACTTTCATGAATTTTAAAAAATCCAAACAGTAAAGTTACCCCAATTTTTTTGTATAATGTGAAAGATGATGTTACGCCGAGTAAATAGATACCAAACATGTCACCCTTTATAATTGCACGCACTCGTGGAATGGCGACAAACTACGGTACCTATGAATTTCCATAGGCGACGCTTTAAAATTTTTTTACGGTTACCAGGTTAGAGTTACAGAGGAGGTCTAGTGCTAGAATTATTGCTCTCGCTCTGACGATCGCGGCGATACCTCACATGTGTGATTTGAACACCGTTTACATGTGCGGGCGCAACTTCCGTATGCGTTTTCTTCGCTGCGCGAGCTCGCGGGGACAGGGGCACTTCAAAAAAATTTTTTTTTATTTATTTATTTATTTATTTTTTTACTTTATAAATTGTGTTTTACATTTTTTTTTTTTTTTAACTTTTATTGCTGTCACAAGGAATGTAAACATCCCTTGTGACAGTAATAGGTGGTGACAGGTACTCTTTATGGAGAGATCGGGGGTCTAAAAGACCCCCCATCCCTCCTTTACACTTCAAAGTATTCAGATCGCCAAAAACGGCGATTCTGAATACTGTGTACTTTTTTAAATTCGGCGCCATTGGCAGCCGAGTAAACGGGAAGTGACGTCATGACGTCGCTTCCGCGTTTACAACAAGAAGGCTGGAACGAAGCCGCTCACAGCTTCGTTCCAGCCCGCCCCCAGCCGCCGAAAGTACCCGATTGGATACTGGGCTTCCCGATCGCACGGGAGGCCCGGTAACAGCGGCGGGAGGCGGCGGGAGGGGGGATGTCCCCTCCCGCTCCTCCAGTATAACAACCGAGCGGCTTTTAGCCGCATCGGTTGTTATACAAGGGTAGCCGATCGCCCGCTGTAAACAACGGTACCGGGATGATGCCTGCAGCTGGGGGCATCATCCCGGTATAACCCCGGAAAGCCGAGTACGCATATGTGCGTACGGTCGTCAGGAAGGGGTTAAATATTATTGGTCTATGTAATATTAATTATAAACTAACTATTTTGTAATGTAATTTTTACTTTGATTAAGACAATGCATATTTGTATTATTAATCTAATACGTTCAGGCTCTTTAAAGTAGATTATGAGGTGCGGTATGGTGACCCCCAGATGCACAGCTCTATCCTGGAATAGTAAATACATTCTATTTATTTATTTACACATACTTGATTTGTCAATTTTGTTACTATAGCCGGTTAAAAACAATCTGAGATTGATATGAGTATTTTACAGCGTTGGAAGTTGCTGATCAATCTAACACTGTTTCTCAAGCCCTTCACAGATGTAGCCTATTACTAAAGCTGTCGGCGGTCCTAGGCAAAATGGCCGCCGTCCGCATATTACAGCTGTAGCTCATCACTAGAGCTGTCAGCGGTCCTAGGTAAATTGGCCGCCGTCAGCATATAAAATTCACATAGAGCGTCCGTCCAATTAGATCCCCCAGAGGAAGGCACGTGATCCCTGTGCCGAATACGCATCGGGGAGGGGTAGGACGGAGCTGTCAGCAGAGGAGGAGGTGAAACACACCACACCGCACACCATACGAGCCGTTGATTGTGTATTAGACTCTGGATAGATTGGTGCACTAAAGCACCTGCAGATTGTGAGTACCCTCCTGGAGGAATATTCTTTACTTTTAATAAATCCCTAGCTGTATTACACCATGGAGCTTTCTCTTTCTTTTATATGAATGTCACTGGTTTTACCTGAGAGGATTGGAGTTCATACCAACGTACCCTGAATGAGCCCAGGAGTGGCTCCAATTCGTGTTAGACACGGTTTAACTACCGTGTCACACGCTTAGAGGTGAGCGCAAGCACAACTGGGTGACCACAGGAGAGCACATTAAGCATGTTTGATTATGGACACTATTAAGGAGAAGCATGATGGACACTAAATTTATGGACACTGTATATTTGCACTTTATGTTTCGTTAATAATTAGATGATTATATTTTGTTGTGGACACTTGATTGTCACAAGAGCAGCACCTGGATTTTACGTCTATAGCTATATATATTTATATATTTTCCTTTTGCATGATGCACTTTTGAGGATATTTTAATATAAGGATCGCACTTATTATATGTATATGTTTTTATTGGCACAATAATTTTGGTTTTATTATACTAGCGACATTTTTGCACAATTTTTCTTTTTTATATATTTTAGCGCAGACACAATTGGTTATATATATTTTAAATACACGGAGTGAAACGTGGTGAAGTGTTTGCTGCTTATCTATAGTCGACTTACACTACAGAGGCATTAGTCCACTTGTGGCTCGCAAGATCCCCACGTAATTTGTATGTAAGCCTAATACTTTGCTCCCCTCAGTCTATCCGGGACTCCAGTTAACATTTCTGAAGCATCACCAGCCATAGGAGTCATCTCCTCAGCCTCCCATAGCGACCGTGCACCCCATGGGAAAAATCAGAGACCAAAGGAAGAATTACGCCTCAGTGTTCACCTCCCAGTCTTCTACCACCATGGATCGCTTCCTCCACAGGCCCGCATCCACGGCTTCAAGTGGTGGAGACACCGCCCAGGATCCACGAGAACAAATTGAGCACTGAGACAGGTACTTTATTTGACATTACACCCAATCCATCACAGGGAACATTTCCCCCGCTAACGGAAGACGTCCTAGACACTAAACTGCAATCCCTGCTCCAGGCCATCATCCACAATATTGCCCAGGAAGTAGGGAAACTTGCTAAAGAACTGAGAGGTGAGATAGACCAATTAGGCGACCGAACGGACACTCTTGAGACAAAGTTTGACAAGCTAATACAATATGTCCAAGTCTTAGAAGAAGATAACGCTGCCATCAAACACTCAGTCACCCAGCTTCAGGCTCAACAAGAAGTCCTTGAAAATAGAGAGCGCAGACAGAACCTACAGATCAGAGGCATCCCCGAAACAGCAGAAGATAGAAACCTTCGCTCTTATCTCTTGAGTTTGTTTAATGTAGTGGCCCCCAAAATCCCTGATATTGATTGGACAGAGCTCATAGATCCTTAGCCCCTAAACCTCCGGCTGGAGCCAACCCAAGGGATGTGATTGTCAGGTTTCACTACTATGACAACAAAGAAGCCTTAACCATCGCCACCCGTTATCAATCCAGGCTTGATTTCAGGAGATCTTCAGCGACTTTTCACCTATCACCCTGGCAAGATGAAGAAATATACGTCCATTGACTTTACACCTGCAGACCCATAAAGTCTTGTATTGCTGGGGCTTCCCCTTTTGCCTCTCTGCCTCCCGTGATGGTGTACAATACTCTCTACGTGACCTCCAGGAAAGCGATGCCTTCTTACGCAACTAAGGCCTACCACCTCTCCCTGATGAAGATCCTGAGCCACTCCCTGCCACTCCTAAACCATCATCAATCCCAGGCCATATCTGGACCCCAGCAAGGCAGAAACCACACAAGACCAATCTTACTCCTCAGAGGCGCCCATCTTCCAGACTCCCAACCTGAGGAACTTCTCAAATGGCTACAGCTTTATATGTTATTTCTGTTTGGCCTCCTGATGTTCCTGAGAGGCCACCTACCTTTCCGGTAGGCCTACACACCCATCATTCTGCCCATGGGTGTCTCAACTGTTGCTGTTCACTATGAAACCTTGGTTAATCAGTATTACATTTTTCAAAGATTACCTACAAAACACAGGTCTTTTGCTCCGGAAGACAGAGGGGGATCCTCTGCCCCCCCTTTTCAGTCATCCTCATGCTCCCCTTCCCAACCCAAGGCTCAGACCTGGGCTCCCTGGAGGGCTTCGCCCTTCCAGGCTTCTCTTCAGATAACTTATGGATTTTCATCTATTTTTTCTTTTTCCTTTTTCTCCTTTTTGCTGCTTTTCATTTTTATAGCTATTTTATTTTTATTTACATTTTCATTTTCATTTTTATAATATCTTCTTCACTGTTTTTCCTCTGGCCTTTTTTCCTGACCAGATGTGGTTACATCTCATAGGATGGAATTGTCAAGGTTACAGTTTTGATGATGTTTTATATATTGACAGGTTACTTTACCTATAACCCTTGCATGGAACCCCTTACCTGACAAATGCTATGTTACCTATCAAGCGCATATCCACCAGGTTAAGTCGTTATGGCGCTAACGTTTTTTACTTGTAATGTCAAAGGTTTAAACTCTGTTCTGAAGAGATGGCTGGCTCTGAAAGAGTTTAAAGCTTCTAAAGCTGATATAATCCTAGTCCAGGAGACCTACTTCCACCCTGGGGGTTCTCTCAAATTTGGCAGTAAACATTTTCTGACATCTTTTAAGGCATCTGACCTGTCTGGTAAAGCAAGTGTGGTGATCCTCATTAACTGCCTATGTCCATTGCAAATTAAATCCTCCTACTTGGACCCCCATGGCAGATTTATTATCCTAGACTGCATGTTTCTCTCCAAATCCCTTACGATAGTCAATGTATACGCTCCCAACTCTGGACAGGCTCATTTCCTCACCACTATGTTTGACATCCTCAATAAATTTTCTCAACCCTTTACAGTAATCGGTGGGGATTTTAATATGACCATGTCCCCCAGTAAAGACAGAAATGTACTGTTCTCATCTAATACCCCATCTAACTCTGATCGCCTTTCCAAAACATTTCGGAAACTCATCAGAGCTAAGAACCTCTTAGACATCTGGGGGATCAAGCACCCAACACACAAACAATACACATTTTACTCACACCCTCACAAACTTTACTCCAGACTTGATCATTTCTTCATTTCCTCACCCCTTCTGACATCCACAGTCTCGTCTGAAATGAATCCTGTTTCCTGGTCAGACCACTCCTCAGTCCACCTAAATATTACCCTCTCCTCCGCAACCCCTAGAACTTGTCATTGGCGACTCAACGAAACCCTTCTCCGAATCCCTGAAACCAGAGACCCCCTATCCAATAGCTTATTTGAATATTTTCAGCTTAATGATAATACGGTCTCAGAGCCCTCCACCTTATGGGAAGCTCACAAAGCCGTCTTTAGAGGGTACTGTATTGCCACAGGCTCTCGTCTGAAGAAAGACGCAGCTCTCCAACGCTCCTCTGCTATCTCCAAACTCCGCAATGCTGAGAAACTTTTACTCTCCTCTCCCACGGTGGCTAGGCTCCGAACCGTTATTTCCTTACACAATCAACTCAGATCATTAGACATGAAAAAAATTGACAAATCTCTCCTATGGTCTAAACAGAAATTCTATGAATACTCAAACAAACCCCATAGGATGTTGGTAAACAAACTGAAACCTCATCCTTTCCACTCATCACCAGACTTTCTTAGACAACCTGACGGTACCCCTACATACTGACCTTTCACAATGTCTAAAGTTTTCAGAGATTTTTTATCACAATTTTTACAATTGCCTGCAATCAGACCCCGTTCACAACTTTATACAAGAAAAATTTGATTTTTTCTTTGATTCCCTACATCTTCCCAAACTCTCTCCTGATCAACTTTTGTCTCTAAACTCGATAGTCACCACCGAGGAACTAGCTGATGTGGTAAAAAACCTCCCTACCCAAAAATCCCCTGGCCCTGACGGCTTACCATATTCCTATTATAAAACCTTTCTACCAATCCTTAGCCCACTAATCTAATTCCCCTATTCTCCTCCCTATTCAATGGCACCGTACCCCACCCTCAATACCTACATGCCCATATCTCCGTAATCCAAAAACCTGGTAAAGACCCCTCCCTCCCAGATAACTACAGGCCCATTGCATTACTCAACTCAGACTACAAAATATTTACAAAAATTCTAGCTAATCGACTATCTCATTTGATCCCCAGGCTCATACATAAAGATCAAGTAGGTTTTGTAACAACCAGGCATGTGGGAGACAATACAAGATGCACAATAGACCTTATTGATCTATTGAACAAAACAACACGCCCAGCTCTAATACTAAGCCTGGACGCTCAGAAGGCCTTGGATAGGCTCAGCTGGCCCTTTATGTTTGCTACGCTCTCTAATTATGGTTTTAAAGGTCCCTTCATTGCCGCATTGCATGCTCTATATTCCCGCCCCTCATTCCAAGTCCAATTATTGTCCTACTTATCACCACCCTTCTCCCTAAGCAATGGTACTAGGCAGGGATGTCCACTATCCCCCTTGCTTTTCATCCTTTGTCTGGAACCCCTGGCTGCAGCCATCCGCATTCACCCTGACATCCGTGGAGTCTCATTATGTCAAAACGAATACAAACTATCCCTATTTGTGGATGACATTCTGTTGACCTTGACTAGACCCCACATTTCCCTCCCAAATCTACATGCTCTGCTTAAAGAATTCAGTTCCCTCTCAGGCTATAAGATCAACACAAGCAAAACGGAAGCTCTACCCATACTCATCTCACCTTCAGATCTTACCGCCCTACAACAAAATTATTCATATAATTGGTGTACAAAATCCCTTAAATACTTAGGAATTAATCAAACTTCCTCATATTCAAGCCTTTACCAGGCCGACTTCCCCCCTCTCTTCCGCGACATTGACCAACTCTTGCGACAATGGGACACATATTCCATCTCTCTCCAGGGTCACATCAATGTCTTGAAGATGTCTATACTGCCAAGACTCCTCTATCTATTTGAGACCCTACCGATCCCTGTCCCAATGTCACAACTCAAAGCCACTCAGAGATCATTCCTTAACTCTATATGGCACTATAAAGCTCACCGAATAGCTAGCTCAGAGGTGGGTTGGGAGCCCCAGACCTTCTCAAATATTGCTTTGCAACCCATCTAAAACCGATCATAGTCTGGTCACATAGAATGGCATCCAGTATCTGGTCAGATATTGAAATGAATGTTACTTGCCCTGTCCACCCCTGTTCCATGATTTGGACAAATCTAGAGTCCTTGGAATTTTTCAACTCTGAAGTCTCCTACACCCACTTACCCACACACTTTTATCCTTTGATGAAATTCAACGGAAACACCAAATCCCTAAACATTTATTCTACTCTTATCTCCAAATTAAACATTACTTCAGCTCCAAATCCCCACCCTCACCCTAGACAAACCTACCCCATTTGAACTTTTATGTGCCCAGGGCCCATATCAAACCCGTCTTATTTCAGAAAATTATAAATATATACACAAGGCCCTCCCACTCTCCCCCACATATCATATCTACATGAAGAAATGGTCCCAAATCATCAAACAACCCATCCCCACCCCTCAATGGCAGAAAATATAGGAAGCTGCGTCCAAATTCTCATGATGTGTGGAGCAGAGGGAGACATCCTATAAAATACTACTATTTTGGTACAGAACACCGGAGGACCTACATAGATATGATCCTGGGGTTCCTCGGGTGTGTTGGAGATGTTGTGATGATACCGGCTCCCATTTTCATATTTTTTGGGAATGCCCCATTATCTAACCCTTCTGGTCCTCTATTCATACATACTTACAAAACCTTTTTGAAGCCAATCTTCCCTTAAACCCAATCCACTTTCTCCTAGGTTTGCCATTCCCAGACCTCCCCAAATATGCCCAAACATTAGCTGGCTTTATCCTTTTGGCAGCTAAAAGAGCCATACCCTTGAGATTATCTTCATCTCCACCCACTCTCTCACAAGTCCTGCAAATATTGGAACAAATACGCAGAATGGAACACCTCACTGGTACTATCCATGATACACTTCCTCTATTTTCAAGGATTTGGGATTTATGGGACCACACAGAGCTCAACCCCGAAACTATTCCTTCATTCTCTAATAGCACAATACTTTCTTGAACAAAGTAGGGTAAATGTCTGTTCTCCCAGGCCCATCCACGAACCCCCCTGGAGTTTCCATGGGGACCACACAGAGCTCAACCCCAGAACTATTCCCTCATTCTCTAATAGCACAATACTTTCTTGAACAAAGTAGGGTAAATGTCTGTTCTCCAGGGCCCATCCATGAACCCCCCTGGGGATTCCATGGTGCACCCCCACCTTCTCCCCTTTACTTTTACTTTGTGGGAATCCCATGGAGCGCCTCTGTCTGGTATAGGCTCTCCTGAGACCCCGCTAACCCCAGACCCAGTGAGCAACAACCCCTATGATGCGAATTATTAATATACCCAGACCGCCCCCTCCCTGGGTCCCTCCCCACTTTGATACCTATCTAAACTTCCCTCTTATGATTTATATACTTGTCATTTTGTTAACCTGTGAAGTTGGTAACACTGTAATCTTGCTTTTAAAATTTCAAATTACGTTATATAATTTTTGAATGATTGTATTTACTTTGTACTGACAGCTGTTTGATGTTACCCCCTTTTTTGTATTTTCTTTGAAATCCTTTAATAAAAATACAATTCTATACAAAAAATTGATAGCCTTTTTTTTCCATAAATAGAGCTTTCTTTTGGTGGTTTTAGATCACCTCTGTGTTTTTTATTTTTTGCACTATAAACAAAAAACAGAGCGAAAATTTTGAAAAAAAAAACAATATTTTTTACTTTCTGCTATAAAACATATCCAATACAAAAATATAAAAAAACTGATTTCTTCATCAATTTAGGCCAATATGTATTCTGCTAGATATTTTTGGTAGAAAAAATCCCAAGTGCATATTGATTGGTTTGCTTAAAAGTTATAGTGTCTACAAACTGTGGGATATTTTTATGGAATTTTATATTTATTTATTTTTTTACTAGTAACGGCAGCGAAAAGTGATTTTTAGTGGGACTGCAGCATTGCAATGGACAAATTGGACACTAACTGACACTTTTTTGAAAACCAGTGACATTATTATGCCCTGTACACAAGGTCGGATTTTCCAATGGAAAAAGTGAGATCAGAAGTGAGAAGAAGAGAAGAGCGGGAGCCTCCCCCCCATGCCATGGGTGCGGAGCGGCCCGAGGAGAAGAAGATAGAAGACGCCGCGGAGGAGATGCTGGCAAGAACACCGGAGGAAGCACCAGAAGAGCCAGAAGAACCAGAAGAACCAGAAGATGAAGGAAGATAGAAGAAAGAAGAAGCATTTAAATAAAGGAATTGTCAAAAACTGTCTCTTGTCATTTTTAACGTTTTTGACAGTTTTTTAGTGAAATGTTAGGGGTAAGTACCCCCTTACCATTTCACACAGGGGGGGGCCGGGATCTGGGGGTCCCCTTGTTAAAGGGGGCTTCCAGATTCCGATAAGCCCCCCGCCTGCAGACCCCCACAACCACCAGCCAGGGCTGTGGGGATGAGGCCCTTGTCCTCATCAACATGGGGACAAGGTGTTTTGGGGGGCTACCCCAAAGCACCCTCCCAATGTTGAGGGCATGTGGCCTGGTATGGTTCAGGAGGGGGGGCCGCACTTTCGTCCCCCCCTCTTTTCCTGTGGCCTGCCAGGTTGCGTGCTCGGATAAGGGTCTGGTATGGATTTTTAGGGGACCCCACGTCGTTTTTGTTTTTTTTTGGCGCGGGGTTCCCCTTAAAATCCATACCAGACCTGAAGGGTCTGGTATGGAATTTAGGGGGAACCCCACATCATTTTTTTAAAAAATTTTGGCCGGGGTTCCCCTTAATATCCATACCAGACCTGAAGGGCCTGGTATGGAATTTAGGAGGACTCCCACGTCATTTTTTTTTTTTGGTTCGGGGTTCCCCTTTGGGGAATTCCCATGCCGTTTTTATCAATGAACTTCTATGTGTATTGTCGGCAATGCAAAAGCCGCGGTTAGTTTTAAATGAGTTTTTTCCTTCAAAATGTCATTTTGCTGTCAGACTGTTCTAAACACAGGAAACATGCGCCCCTTTACAGGCATACTATAGACACCCCCCAGGTATGAAATTTAAAGGGATATTACACTTTTATTGTTTGACTTTAAGCATTATTAAAATCACTGCTCCTGAAAAAACGGCCGTTTTTAAAACTTTTTTTTGCATTGATCCATGTCCCCTGGGGCAGGACCCAGGTCCCCAAACACTTTTTATAACAATAACTTGCATATTAGCCTTTAAAATTAGCACTTTTGATTTCTCCCATAGACTTTTAAAGGGTGTTCCGCGGCATTCGAATTTGCCGCGAACACCCTAAATTGTTCGCTGTTCGGCGAACTTGCGAACAGCCAATGTTCTCGAAGCTCATCCCTAGTACAGGGCATGTCAGTGATCAGTGCTAAAAGTATGCACTGTTACTGTACAAATGACACTGGGAGGGAAGGGGTTAACACCAGGGGAAATCAAGGGTTTAAATGTGTACCCTGGGATTGTTTTCTAACTGTTTCGGGGGTGGACTGACTGGGACAATACAGAGATTTGTGTCCCTGCTTAGCAGGAACACAGGATCTCTATGTCCTCCCCTGTCAGAACGGTGATCTGCCTTGTTTACATCCCCATTCTGCCTCTAAATGGAATGATTGCGGGTGGCTGGCAGACACGAAACAACATACAGGTACCTTGATTTGCACAGCCGTGCTACCTTGCCACAGTAAATCTGTGGCGGGCGATCGGCAAGTAAAATCTCAAACTGGTCCATCAAACTGGTAGGGGAGAAATATAGACCTCTCTGCAATAACCTAATGTGTCGGTCTAAGTTCTTATGAGTCCCAGAAGCACTGCATTGAACAGAGTCCTGTAAAATCACATGCTTTTTTAATTTTCTCCGTTGGTTCAGTGTCCAAGTTTTCCCGGGTGCATCTTTTTTAATGACAACATTGTCAATTTCAATGTTCATGTTGTGCCAATCTTACAGTGTGTTTTGATATTTGTAAAATATTTCTAATAAAGATTTCTATAGGAGAGACTGCTGCCACCACCTATGTGTACAAATCCAGTGGATATCCTTTTCCACATGTTTTTACAGAATCATAATTACCAGACACTGGATGGAAAGTTTAGCACCCAATCTGCCTGAAACTGTTACCATAATCAAGTCTCACTACTTACATGAACAGATGTTGGCCTTGCAAAGGGACAATTTATCTAATTGTGAGAACTCATGGAAATCTGGCACTGACTGGATTGCGAGATGTTGACCTGGACCCCTCACTGTATAGTGTATTGTCCTAAAATCTGCAGATCCTAATGCCGCGTACACACGAGCGGACTTTACGGCGGACTTTGCCCGGCGGACTGGATTTCGTCGGACAATTCGATGTGTGTGGGCTCCAGCGGACTTTGTTTTCTCAAAAGTTGGACGGACTTAGATTTGAAACTTGTTTCAAATTTATCCGTTGAAATCGAGTCCGGTCGAAAAGTCCGCCGTCTGTAAGCTAGTTCGACGGACAAAAAAGCCACGCTAGGGCAGCTATTGGCTACTGGCTATGAACTTCCTTGTTTTAGTCCGGTCGTACGTCATCACGTACAAATTCGATGGACTTTGGTGGATTGTGTGTAGGCAAGTCCGTTCATTCAGAAAGTCCGTCGGAAAGTACGTCGAAAAGTCCGCCGGGCAAAGTCCGCCGTAAAGTCCGCTCGTGTGTACGCGGCATTAGACTTCTACCTTTATGTTAAAGATTTTGTTATTGCCTTTGTCTGCTTTTGATTCTTGACCTCTGTAAGGGGCAGACACACTTTTTGTACTGTAATTTTCTAAAAATAAGAATAGGTGCAGGTGCATACATACATATTCCACAATTAAAATAAAAAATCACAGTGCTAAAAACTGAAAAATGGCCTGGACAGAAAGGAGGTTTAACATGCTGGTATTCAGGAGGCTTAAAACAACAGTTGTATTTACTGCTGCAAATCTGCAGCCACTGTTTGAGAATCAACTAATCAATGATACCAAAATGGCAAAAAGTGGTTCAGTGGTTAGAACAGTGACTTTTCAGTAATCTCAAGTGAATAAGCTACAGCTGATCATGTGCAAGCAAAAAAAATGTTTTTTTATTTAATTTGCATATGAATGTGTATTCAATGTAAACACAGCCTAACCATAGTACATGTATGAAGTGATTACTGTTTTTTTTTCTTTATTTGCATATGATTAGGCATTTAACCACTTCAGCCGCGGAAGATTTGGCTGCTGAATGGCCATTTTTTGCGATTTGGCACTGCCTCACTTTAACTGAAAAGTGCGCGGTCGTGCGACGCTGCACCAAAACAAAATTGATGTACATTTTTTTCCCAAAAATAGAGCTTTCTTTTGGTGGTATTTGATTGCCTCTGTGGTTTTTAAGTTTTGAGCTATAAACAAAAAAATAGCAACAATTTTGAAAAAACACAATATTTTGTACTTTTTGCCATAATAAATACCCCCATTTTTTTTTTAAAAAGGAAATTTTTTCTCAGTTTAGGCCGATATGTATTTTTCTACATATTTTTGGTAAAAAAAAATCGCAATAAGCGTATATTGATTGGTTTGCGCAAAAGTTATAGGGTCTACAAAATAGGGAATAGATTTACAGCATTTTTATTATTATTTATTTTTTTACTAGTAATGGCAGTGATCTGCAATTTTTATCAGGACTGCAACATTATGGTGGACACATCGGACACTTTTGACACATTTTTGGGACCATTGGCATCTATACAGCGATCAGTACTATAAAAATGCACTGATTACTGTAAAAATGGCACTGGTAGGGAAGGGGTTAACACTAGGGGGAAATCAAGGGGTTAACTGTGTTTCCTGTGTGTGTTTCTAATGGTAGGGGGAGGGCACTGACCTAGAGGAAATGACAGATCATGGTTCCTAGCTATTAGGAACTCACGATCTGTCACTCCTCACAGAACAGGGATTTGTGTGTTTACACACACACTTCTCTGTTCTGCCTCTCGTGCCTGTGATCGCTTGTGGCTGAAGGTCATCACGACTGTCGGCCACGAGCAGCAGCACCCCCACACTTGCTATTCCGATCCTGCGAGCCGACGTATAGCTACGACAGCTTGCGGGATCGTGCCGACCTGCCGCAGTATAATGACGGCGGCTGGTTAGCAAGCGGTTAAAGTGAAACATATGGCTAATCATATAAATTTTGCAAAGTGGACATTTATTTTGAACAGCAAAAATTCATCTTGCTAAGTGAACAGTTTCTACTCAACTCCATTGTGTAGCAATATTTATATAACATAATGTAAGTTTCTACATAACACAGCTGTTTTTAATCTGTGAGGAAATGTGGGGGGGGGGTATAATTTGTCTGGATGCATACGATAATTAAACTGTTTATATCTGTATTTTAATATATATATATATATATATATATATATATATATATATATATATATATATACTTGTGGTCAAATAGCAAAAATTTGAAAAAAAATTGTAAAAATACCTTTAGAATTGGTTCCAGTAGGCCTAGGTCTTTGAATAATAAAAGGAAACAAGTGCATCCAAAGAAATGCAGACAAAACATGAATTCCCTACAGGTAGCGCTTTGTTTCAGAAACTAAATCAAAAACCTGTTGCTACAAGACTGCAAATATTTGATTGTAAGTGCTATTATACTTGGATTTTATCCTAGCATATTTCTTCATTGTTGTATTATCTATAGCACTGTAAAGGTCTTTTGCTACATGTACATAAATAAATTAAAGTTTCCATCTACACTTTTCCCCTTCATAAACAAAAAGCTTCTTGAAAGACTCTTGAGTTGAATGCATCAGAGTAACAATAGGCAGTTTTCAAGTGTTCACGTGTAAATGGGATCATTTATTTGAAGTAAGTGTCTAAGAGTATTCATAAATCAAATTCTCATATTTTATCTTTTGCATAGCAGAAAACAAAACTTGAAGCATACATAAATAGCAATCTTAAGTATTCCCTTCTTTTGAGAGCATTCAAGTGGATAAAGTTATTATTAGTAAAGAACAATGATTATTTATGTAGAATGCAAAGAAAGAAAAAAGCTGAATCACTAAATCCAATGAAAATATGCAAAATACAGATTAGTGAGCTGAGTAAGGACAAAGTAAATCATACAACATTAACAAAATAATGAAACAAGTTCTTTGTATCATGTTTTAAAAAATGAAAATTGTTAATGTAAGTACTTATGAGAATACAACACATGTAGTTGATCAAAATTTGTGTGGCTGCTATCCCCAGGGCTGGTTTATAGACCTCTTCCTTATTGTTATTGAAGACAATAATTCCCTGCAAGCACCCCCAGAGTTTTCATATAAGCTTTGTGTATCTCTGCTACACCACAGTGTAAGGCAGTGGTTCTCAACCTCTGTCCTCAAGTACTCCCAATGGGCCATGTTTTCATGTTTTCCTTTACTTTGCTCAGCTGCTTTAAATCAATATCAATGACATGGTATTGATAAGAGTTATTTTATCTAAGGGAAGTTCCAAAAACATGGCCCACTGAGGGTACTTGAGGACTGAAGTTTAAAACCACTGGTCTAAGGCACCATTACACACCCTGTACTCCAGACGGTGGCTTGTTACTGTGGAGAGTGTCTGTTCCAGACTTCCTTTAGTTACCATCTCCCTGGTTCAATTGGAGAGGAATTCCAAGCTGACAACAGACTTGTCTGGCAGTATCCTGTGGCTGTGAAAGACCTAGGTGGCTATTGATGAGCTTGATACAAGATAAACTATTGTGAGTGCATTTACATATATTGTTTTTAGTCTCTTTTATTAAAGTGGTTGTAAAGGTTGAAGGTTTTAAACCTTCATGTATACTATGCATGAAAGTAAAAAATCTTCTGTATGCAGCTCCCCCCGCAGCCCCCCAAAAACTTACCCAAGCCTGATCCAGCGATGTGCACGAGAGAGGCTGCTCTCCCTGGTTTCTACCTCCTCATTGGCTGAGACACAGCAGCAGAAGCCATTGGCTCCTGCTGCTGTCAATCACAGCCAGTGAGCCAACGAGGAGAGAGTGGGGTGCGGGACTGAGCCCTGTTCTGTGTGTCTTATGGTCACACAGAGCAGAGCTTAGGAGCGAGCATTCACGAGTGCCCCCATAGCAAGCAGCTTGCTATGGGGGCACTCCAAAAAGAGGAGGAGCCACAGTCATCTGCAGGGGACTCAAGAAGAGGGGTTTGGGGCTTCTCTGTGCAAAACCATTGCACAGTGCAAGTAAGTATAAGATGTTTGTTATTTTAAAAAAATGTATTTTAACCTTTAATATAGTTTTAAAGGTTTTACTGTACTAGGATTGGTGTGCTCTTTTTTGTTTGTTTAAAAAAAAGGAATATGAGAAGGAATAAGAGGGTTAAGGTGCTGGTAGTAAAGAGGAGGCTTGCTAATGTCACTTCGGCTGACTGACTTCCGGCTTTTGGAATGCAGATGAGTAATACAAATCGGAGATATTGATGCATGCGATTTTAGCTTGTGTAATGTGAGCATTTGCCAAATGTGAGTTTAACCTTAATTGCTTTTGCTGTATTTTAATTAAATAAACTGTATTATGCTTCGGAGTATTGCCTGGCTTTGATCTCCTTACATATGCATGCATGATGAATCATAACTAAAGAAAATCCATTTACCCTAATAAGAAGATCAGGGATACAACCTGGAAGGAGACCATTGGTTTTATATATAAAGCACTTGCTCGTTTGAGCTCTGGTAAGTGTGGAAATATAGGAGGGGAGCACAGAGTGTTTCACACAGTCCATGGCAGAAAGCATTTGAATTTTTGAGCACTGAGCACTTTACCTACACTTATGTAATTTTCATGTTATTTATGGACATATACAATAATTTAGTTTCAATAGTTTTTTATTAAATTTTTTATCAAAGAAGATACAAAAAATATACCAAAAAGATGGTATTATACAAAATGAATAATACAAACATTGTACAAAATAGGATTTGTGTACTTATATTGTCTAGCAGCATGTAAGCCTTTGTACCGTATAACATGTAAGATGTGATTGGATGTCATGCGGTATCACCAAGTCCTTGTTTATTATCATTATATTGAGGTATGATGAGTCCCCTCCCACCGACACCCCTTCTGGGTTCACGCTGCGGGGGAGACTCATCAATCCTGTGTAAGGACAAACATTCGGTACAGGTTTTGCAAGATTTATAAACGTATCCATCACTGTTTAGGGTATAGTTATTGTTTCGAGAAAGAAATACTGCTATTTGAAACAGATTATACTGTATATTAAACATTATTGAAAAAAGAAAAGAAAATTAAATAGAGTTAAATAAACTAAATAATAACTAAATAAATAATAATATTTGGAGTCAAGCAAAATTCTCCAGGGAAAATGTATGGAGAGAGGAGGGTTGGTTCTGAGGAAATTACAAATCTGGAGGTATCTATAATGTTCAGATTTCTCCAAATCAAATTCTATTTGTAGTGCTCTAAAAGTTTTCATTATGGGACCTATCATAAGATCCTGTGTGCTTCCACTGTGGAGACACTTATAAATTTAGTAGTGTTAGGACTGCAAGTAATACAGGGTGCCTTGACGAGGCCTTGCAGCTTTCACATGCGTTTGCAAATGTGTGCTAACTAAACCCCTGCTTTTAACAGACGGTTAGACAGGCTAATTTGGTTGGTCAGCAGACTGGTTGGTGAGTTGAGCTATGGATTTGTCTTTGTCTTACATAAGATCCTCCAAGTTCATGATCCCTTTTTCTACCCAGTGAGTTATGTGAAGGTCCGCTATGATTCCAGGTAGGCTAGTGATTGGGATCTGTAGTGAAGAAGTGTGGCAGTTAAATCTTTGTTCTTCTACCAATGATTTCCATGCGTGGATTGTCGCTTTCATCGAGGGAGCTAGAGAATTGGCGCAGGTAAGATTGAATGAACAAATTTGGCTCTCCTCTAGTTCCTGCCATCTAGGATTAGGTGTTTCTGGGAACCATGTTCTCATTTGCACCAGAATTGAGGTGAGATAGTAGTCCCTAATCAGGATGTTTCCCACACCTCCCACTTTCCTGGATGTCACTGAGCTTTTAAAGGCCCACCTTGCTTTTTTCCCGTTCCATAAAAATCCATTAAGTAAAGATTGAATTTTGGAAAAATAGGAATTGGGAATTGGGATGGGAAGTGATCTGAATAAATATATTAATTGAGGTAGTATCACCATTTTAAAGGTTAATGGGAAGTTTGGGACTTTAATTGAGGCCATAGACATAGTGGAGATAAAGTCAATAAAAGTACACATTTATTGTCATAAAATCATAAAACATATCAATAACAGAAACCACATGGGTGAAACACATTGTAATAAATGTAATGTCATGTTTGTTCACACATACTGTACTAATGAAAGTGTGCATGCAATACAGGCAACTAGAGTACATCCAGGTATAGTAGCCAAGTGCCCCGCAGTGGTCTGAATTGATCAGTAAATACATTCTAATGATTTCATAATGGTACAAAGTTATATTAACAATGCTTGCAAAATGAGACAGTGAGACCAAATATAATGCATAATCAAAACAAGGAAAGAGATTGTGAGGAAAGTCATCGGGGTGTGGAGAAACATCCAACGATTGCCCAAGAATTGCCCAAAATAGATGGTAGAAAGGGGGGTTGTATCTGCACCCCAAAATAATGCCCAACGCGTTTTGTGTATCTCACACTCATCAGGGGCGGGTGCTGATAACATATCTACAAGATATGATAAAATGATATTAGTGGAATATGGTGGAACCTATCCAAGAAGAAATAGATAGGTGTATCCCAAAATACTTACAAGGACTCACTGTGAATGAGGTGTAGCAAGTATGAAACCGGGGTCAACCAATCTATGCCGGGAGCTGAGGTGATCAAACAGTGCGCTGGCAGGGCGTACATCCAAAACTCCCCAAAATGCAGGACACAGCCAGGGGGTATATATGATAAAACAGGATATTGAAACCAAAGGTGGCTACCAAAGGGAGTCTGGAAAGATTTATAGTATCAAGGATTCATAATGTTCATTCATGTTGAAAAGTGATACATGGTTTGCAGGATAATGAACAATCGTCAAAGATAGCTTACCAATGTCACTGCTTAGGAGGTGATAAGATGGACTGCAACGTCAAAAGTTTGAATGGCAATAGGGAACTGTGCCTGGGGAATCCAGATATACCGCCCCGCACACGTGCACGCTGCCCGCCACCAGCGTCACGCAGGCACGGCTGGAAAGGGGAGGAGCTCTGACGCCGGTGGTGGACACTGCCCCTGACAGACGCACACTTCCCCTGCTAAGCCGGCTGAGATAGCAGAATCACATGCTCAACGTGATGGTGTCAAGGAAAGACGGCACACGGGAAGCAGGAGGCGTGGCGCCGATGCGCTGTGAGAGAGCCCCCCCCGCAAGATAACACAGGTGAACGGAGGGGACAGAGGCATGCAGAGCGCATCGCAGCTCCCAGCAAAAGACAGAAAGAAACCCAGGACATACAACCTCAAAGGAGAGTGACTCAAAGCACAATGGTCTCTGCTGAATCCTCTCGCTGATATGCAAAAGAAATCAGTGTCTCTAAAGCATAAGCCCAACCATAATGATCGAATGTGCAGGGCTTGATGATCTCACACCTGGGTGACAGGGAAAAAGAGGGGCTGTCAATCCAGTCTATGGACCTCCATCCCTAGTATAAGGAAGCAATGGGAAAAGTTTTGGGACTTTATATGAGGCATGTATATAAAGTCCCAAAATGTACCCCCTGGCTGTGTCCTGCGTTTGCGGAGGTTTGGATGTACGCCCTGCCTTCGTGCTGTTTGATCACCTCAGCTCCCGGCATAGATTGGTTGACCCCGGTTTCATACTTGCTACACCTCATTCATAGTGAGTCCTTGTAAGTATTTTGGGATACACCTATCTATTTCTTCTTGGATAGGTTCCACCATATTCCACTAATATCATTTTATCATATCTTGTAGATATGTTATCAGCACCCACCCCTGATGAGTGTGAGATACACAAAACGCGTCGGGCATTATTTTGGGATTCAGATACAAGCCCCCTTTCTACCATCTATTTTGGGCAATTCTTGGGCAATCGTGGGATGTTTCTCCACACCCCGATGACTTTCCTCACAATCTCTTTACTTGTTTTGATTATGCATTATATTTGGTCTCACTGTCTCATTTTGCAAGCATTATTAATATATCTTTGTACCATTATGAACTCATTAGAATGTATTTACTGATCAATTCAGACCACTGCGGGGCACTTGGCTACTAAACCTGGATATACCCTAGTTGCCTGTATTGCATGCACACTTTCATTAGTATGTGTGAACAAACATGAAATTACATTTATTACAATGTGTTTCACCCATGTGGTTTCTGTTATTGATATGTTTTATGATTTTATGACAATAAATGTGTACTTTTATTGAATTTATCTCCACTATGTCTATGGCCTCAGTTAAAGTCCCAAACTTCCCATTAACCTTCTAATTAGGGATGGAGGCACATCCTATAAGTGCCTCATATACAGTAAAGTCCCACTTTTCTCATTGCTTCCTGTGACGGGAGGGCCCATGGAACTCAGAATACATCTTATGTCTAAGTCACCCTGTGCCATCCTGGCACAGGGTGAGTGAGAAAATATATCTTGGACTACTTAAAATGGGACAGTAATATTTGTCCACAATATCTCCCAGGATGTATGTAGAGACTATTTTTGGTTTGGTTGATTCTGAACTCAACCTGTTAATTGAGTGAGCTGATCACATTAGCCTCCAGGACTGGCTAGGAAACGAACTGTTGATGAATAGGCTGAGGAGGGGGGGAGATTGTTGTTTGTATTGTTAATTGTAATTAGCTCCTGTTATTGTGTTTATACTACTGTGTGAAGCTCGGTGCCCACAAGTCTGTCCTACAGGTCATGTCTCTGAGTCATCTGGTCTGGGTAAATTTAATAGTAAATTAGCTCATGTTAATTAGGTTAGCTTTGAGTCATCCTGGTGTATAAATTTGTGTGAGATCTCAAATAAAAAGTGAGTTCATGTTAGCAACAAGCAAGTGTCGCCTTGTTTTGTGCTCAGAGAGGTTGGAATATCTGATATCTGTATACAGACTGGGAGGAAGTGGTATATGACGGAAGCACTCAAGCGGAGTGTGGGACGTTCCGTGACACTTCCCTATCACCATTTTAAAGGCCGCTAGACGGCCGACCATAAAAGTTCCGATTTGGCTGAATTTGAAAGTCTCAATGGTAAAGAGTTGAGAAAGGGGACATAGTTGGCCTTGAAAAGGTCTTCCGGAGATGTGGTTAGGGTTATTCCTAGATATTTTACACCATCTCTGTTCCATATATATGGAAACCGTGAACTGAGTTTGTTTTTTAGTTTTGTATCTATGCCCATATCTAAGATATAGGATTTGCTCTCGTTTACCTTATAGTAGGATATTTTCGTGAACAAATGTAGTGTGTCATGGACCAAAGCCAGGGAAATTGCCTGGTCTGTAAGCATCAAAATGATGTCATCTGCAAATAAACTAATGACATGCTCGGATTTATGGATTGGGAAGCCTTTGATATATTGGTGTGAACTGATATACGTTGCCAAGGGTTTTAGAATTAAATAAAACATTAAAGGGGAGAAAGGGCAACCTTGGCGGGTACTGTTGTTTATATTGAATGGTTTGGGGAGTACTCCCGAGGTGTACACACGGGCCGAGGGTTCCGAGTACAAGGCCATTATTGCCGTTAAGATGGATCCAGAGAATCCAAACTTCCTCAGAACCATGTTTAAGTATCCCCAGTGAACTCTATCAAAGGCCTTCTCTGCATCCAATGCTAGAAGCAGAGAAGGCCTTTGCCCGGCCCTGGCAATGTGAATAATGTTTGTCAACCTTCTAGTAGCATCGGAGGTCTGATGCCCCCTAGTAAACCCAGTCTGGTCCGAGTGAATTAGGTGCGGCATAATATCTATCAGGCGGTTAGCTATGATTTTAGCAAAAAGTTTTAAGTCGGTATTTAATAGTGATATGGGTTGAAAATGTGCTGTTTGGATCTTTCCCTGGCTTGGGCAAAGTCACTATCAGAGCATTCAGCATTTCTGTAGGAAAGGAGGAAGAGGCCGCGGCTGCATTGAAAATTTTGCGCAAAAGAGGCGATAAGAGAAGTTTAAATGTTTGATAATATTCCCCTATAAAGCCATCTGGGCCTGGGAATTTGTTAGTAGGGAGTGATTCAATAGTTTTGTGAATTTCATCTATCGTAAATGGTGCTTTTAAATACTCTCTTTGCTGCTGGGATAACATTGGTAACGAGATCTGTTTTAAGAAATCAGTTATCATTGCGGTAGTGGGTTGCATTGTGTCTGCATCATCTTTGAGATTATAGAGGGCACCATAATAATTGCTGAAAGCGGCCACTATATCTTGTGGATGTTGCATTTTGGTTTTATTTGTGGGGTGGAAGATATATGGAATTTTGATTTTACGTCTATGTCCTTTAAGTTGTTGTGCTAATATTTTCCCAGCCCTATTACCATGTACATAATGGGTCATTTTAAGTCGTTTAGTGTTTTTTTCAAAATCCTTTAGTAAGAGGAGTCTGAGATCATATCTCAGTTGGTTTAATCCTTTGGATAATGAGGGGGATGACTGCAGTTTATTTTTGGACTCTAAATTGAAAATTTCGTCTGTGATAGACCGTAGTTTCTTTAGCCGCTGCCTCTTCGCCCTGGCCCCCAATTTTATGAATATCCCCCAGATATATGCCTTATGGGCATTCCACAGAGTGAAATGGTTTTGAACAGAGGGTTTATTTATAGAAAAAAACTCTGATAAGTGTTCCTCAATAATTTGTTTAATTTCTGGTTGCTGTAAAAGAAAGGAATTAGCTCTCCATAGCGGAGTTGCAGTGACTGTAGAGGCATCTGCTATGGATAGTGTAATAGAGGCGTGATCCGAAAATGTAATGTTGTTGATGGTCATAGAAACCGGTTTGCCTAGGGTATGTTGGTTGATTCTTGTGTATATGTGATGTGGGGTAGAGAAGAACGTAAAGTCCCTTTCTCCAGCATGCAAACACCGCCACACATCATATAGGTCCTCTTTGTGTAAAGATTCCTGAAGAGATGTACAGTAGTTGGGCGTTTCGCCTTCGTTGTTGTATCCATAGATGGGTCAGGAATTATATTGAAGTCTCCACAGATCACTAAAAGACCTTTCCTGATGGTGTTAATTTGCCGGATAAGTTTGTGAAAAAATCGAATTTGGTGTTTGTTTGGGGCATATACGTTTACCATAGTATATGTTACTTGGTTCATGTCGCACACCAAAACCAAGTAACGCCCTTGCGGGTCTGTTAACTTTGCATGTAAAACAAATGCTACAGTATCTCTTAAGGCAGTCATTACTCCTCTGGCTTTCGAGCCTGCATTGGCAAAGAAGGTGTGTGGAAAGTTCTTGTTGTGGCAGACTGGGGCAGATGCGTTACAGAAATGCATTTCTTGACCGCAAATAATGTCAGATTTATTTGTTAATGCTTCTTTCCAAAGGGATTTTCTCTTTACTGGGTGATTAAGCCCTTTTGAATTAATAGATAAAAATTGAATAGCCATGAAGTTGGTTTTGTAGGTATGATGAAGTTTATCTGTGTGTAAACATGAACAAGACAAGAGCTCCCTCTTGTGGGCATTGCGAGAGTTGTTTTACCTTTCTTATAGTAAAGGTACTCACTGGGAACCTGGGAGGAACTATAGCATTCCGATCCTTGTGTTGATTGTTCTAAATGGGTTGAAGAGACTTTGGCATGATGAGCCATGACTCCAAAAATAAAAATAAAAAACAGAAAAAGAAAAGCCAAACATATGAAACATAGTATGTAAAACAACATTGCAACTGTCCATAAACTTCAAAGTTGGCCATAAGGGAAACTTCTTCTATATGGAACTTAGTGAGCTTCACCTGTGTGCAGCTAATTGCTGCTCAAGTAATTTAGGGGATGAGTTCAAGCCTAATGGCTACTCCGGTTCCTTCTATAGGGACATATAATAACTCCTATGCTGCAAGGAATGTCATTTATGCGATTTGACGTTCCTTTGGGTTACTGTCTTCCAGTCTAGGATAGACGATCGTTGGTTGGTTGTATCATTGTTGTCATCACTGGGGTCAGGAAACATCTTCCAATCCCTCAACAGGGAGATGCCCTTGTCCAGGGTGTCCACAATGTACGTTTGATCCTGTTTGGTGACGGTGATTTTAGTGGGGTAATCCCATCTGTAGGGTATATTATGGTTCCTAAGCACTTCTGTGATAGTGTTCAGGTTCCTTCTTTTTTGCAGTGTATGCTGAGACAGGTCAGCATAGAATTGCAGGTGTTGGTAGTGGGATGGAATGTTCTCCTGCTTGCGCATTGTTTGCATTAGCTGTTCTTTTACATGAAAAAAGTGCAGGCGCAGAATCACATCTCTGGGAACTTTGTCCGGGAGATAAGATGGTTTAGGCAAACGGTGTATTCTGTCAATAGTGACATCTATGTCAGAGAGGTCAGGCAGAAGAGAAGTAAATAGATCTATTGCATCTGATCGCAAGTCCGATGGTTGCACTGATTCAGGGATCCCCCTAATTTTAAGGTTGTTCCTTCTGGACCTGTCCTCAATGTCTGCAATTTTGTTTTTGTTTCAATAATTTTTATTGAAGATTTAAGTGAAAGAGTGAACAGTCATTGTCAAAAATCACATTCTGATTACATACAGTTGAGAGAATTACATAGCAATATTCATTTGTCAATCGTGGTGAGAATAATAGAACTATAACAGGTGTAGAGGGTAAGATACAGTGTGTGAATTATTATTATCCTCATGTACCCCGTATGGGCTCATGCTGTAACATGGGTGATTATGGGATCCTTCATTCCCATGGTGTAAAGATGTTTTAAACAGTAATCATTTAACAACTTAGAATAGTATTAACCGTTCGTACGAAAGGATGGTAATAATACAGAGGTGTAGGTTGTAAAACTTTCAAGTGTAGTAATGTGGTTGGAACGAATCGTGTCTAGAGTACTCATCGAACTTGAGTATAATTATGAGAGCTATTCGTACTCGTAAGGAACTGTATGTAACGTGTAGTAGAGAGAGTAGTAAGTAGGGTAGTTTGGGATAAATACTAAAAAGAAGAAAAGGGGGGGTGGGTGAGGGGAGGGGGCAGGAAGAGTAGTGGAGGAAGGTAGAGAGCAGTGTTATATATTGAGTGAGAAGAACAGTGCGGATCGAGCATGTGTAAGTAGTATCAGAAAATTATCAGGTAAGTTTTTGTGCGTACCAATTTGACCAGGGGTACCATAGATTGTGGATTTTTGTATAACAGGGTTTTCTCTTTGAAATAATTAATTCATATGCGCAGTGGGAGTGAACCAGTGTTATGACTTCTGTCAATGTTGGGGATAAGTTTGTTTTCCATCTTCTAGTTATGAGTAATCTAGTAGCTAGAAGTATGTGTGTGATTACTAGTCTAAAAGGTGGTGGCAGTAGTTCAGTGTTTAAGTTCAGTATGGCCAATTGTGGGGTGAGTTTGATGGGAAGGTGACAGATATCTTGTATAATGTATTCCACCTCCTGCCAGAGGGTTTTTAAGACTGGACATGACCATAGAATGTGAGATAAGGTACCTATGTGGTCACATTCTCTCCAACATTTGGAGGAGGATTGTGTATGAAATTTGGCCATTCTCTGTGGCGTTAGGTACCATCTTAGGTGTATTTTATGCATTAATTCCCATAGAGAGGTGCAGCTAGTGGATTTATAGGTGGATTGTAGTGCCTTTTGCCATTGTTGTTCTGAGAACTGTAACTGTAATTCTTTTTCCCAGTCTGTGTATGGTTTAGATTTTAAGAATACTGTTTTTTCCTGCAGGGTAGAGTATATTAGTGAGGTGGCTTTGGTAGGTGTGTTATTGGAGAAGTAGTAGTTCCACATTTTGAGTGGTATTTCTCCTTCTAATCGTGGGTGAGCTGAGAGACATTGTTGGATCCTGGTACAACTAAAGAAGTCTGTGGGGGGTGCTTGGTATTGTGATTGTAGTTGGGTAAAGGGTTTATGTAGTATCATAGACCTGAGGTCTGTGGTATGGGGAGTTTGGTCTGTTATCCATTTGGGAATAGTCAAATCAGGTGACAGTATTTGTAGGGTTTGGATAGGTATTGGAATGCTTTTGGTTGGCAATTGGGACCCTTTCGCGGAGTGTAATATTGTCCAAGCTTTAATCCAAAGCTTGTATGGTTGGTGAGTATAAACGAAGATTTGGGCGTTTGGTTGTAGTGCTGAATAACCAGTTTTTAAGGTTGGGCCCTGGAGTCATGTTGTTTTCAATGTTTCCCCATAATGTAGTAGTGTGCGTGTTTACCCATTCCTTCATTTGAGATAGAACGGTAGCTAGATAGTAATCTTTAATATCTACGTATCCCAGGCCACCCGCCAGTTTATGTTTAGTAGTTTTGAGATGACTACATCTAGGTATCTTACCTTGCCAAATGTAATGATGTAAAATTGATTGTAGAGATTTGATGTATGTGTTAGTAAGTGGAATAGGAAGAGTGCGGAATGTGTAGAGCACTCTAGGGAGTATGAGCATTTTAAAGGCTGCTAGCCTACCAGTCCAAGAAAATTCAAATTTTGAAAGTTTGGAGGTTTCTTTAATAAGCATCTGTTTCGTTTCAATGTAGTTGCTGGTAAAAAGGTTTCTGGTGCATTTGGTATGTGTGATTCCTAGATATGATATACCTGTGTCTGCCCATGGATATGTATAGAAGTTTCGTAGAAGGTTGCTGGTTATGGCATCTAGACCTAGGTCCAGAATATATGACTTATTTTTGTTTACCTTGTAGTAAGAAATGGTACTAAATTTTTGCAGTACAGATTGTATCGAAGCCAGGGAGGATATAGGGTTGGTTACCATTATGATGACGTCGTCAGCAAACAGATTGATCTTGTGTTCTAATTTACCAATTTTGAATCCTGTGATGGATTTGTTTATTCTAATATGTTCGGCCAGGGGTTCCATCATTAAGTTGAAGATGATGGGTGATAAGGGGCAGCCCTGACGAGTGCCGTTAGAAATTAGAAATGGTTTAGATAGCATCTCAGAGGTATAAACCTGGGCTAAAGGTTTTGAATATAAGGTCATTATAGCGGAAAGAATGTGACCTTGGAGGCCGAATTTAAGGAGTGTAGCATGGAGATAGATCCAATTGACTCTATCAAACGCCTTCTCTGCATCTAGTGATAGAAGCAGAGAAGGCGTTCGTTCAGATTCCGCATGATGGATTATATTAATGATTCTACGGGTTGCATCAAACGTTTGCCTACCTTTTGTGAACCCGGATTGGTCAGGGTGGATTAGTGAGGGCATAATATTTACTAACCTGGTTGCTATGAGTTTGGTATAAATTTTTGTGTCAATGTTTAGTAGCGATATGGGTCTAAAGTTTTGCGGTGAGGTGGGGTCCTTGCCTGGCTTCGGCAATGTAATGATTAGGGCATTTAACATTTCCTGTGGGAGAGAAGAGGAGGAGGCAGCGTCATTGCACATTTGAGCCAAAAAAGGGGCTAGAATTGTACGGAATTGTTTATAATACTCTCCAGTGAGACCGTCTGGTCCAGGGGATTTGCTGGATGGTAGGGATGTGATGGTATCTAACACTTCTATTGGGGAGAATGGAGCATTTAGCATTGTTAGTTGCTCTGAGGATACTTTGGGGAGATTAATTTCTGTCAAAAAGTTTTCTATATCTTTTGAGCAAGGTTGACTAATAGTGGAGTTATTTTTTAGATTATAGAGTGTTTCGTAATAATGACTAAACGCTTCTGCTATGGCTTGGGTGTCGATCACTTTTTGTCCCGTGAAGGGATGGTAGAGGTGAGATATCTTGCTTTTAATATAATGACCTTTGATTCTGACTGCCATGGCTTTCCCTGCCTTATTCCCTGTGGAGTAGTGGTAAGCCTTAAATCTTTTTTGGGTTTTTTCATATGTTTCTAGTAGTAAGTTTCTTAATTCTTGTCTAAGAAGTACAAGTTTTTCTCTAAGGGCAGGATCAGGACTGATTTGGTTTTGGGCCTCTCCTGTTTTAATTTGGGAGGTGATGGTGTCAAGACGCTGTGATCTCCTCCTCTTCTCTTTAGCTCCTATTTGGATAAGAATCCCTCGGATGACCGCTTTATGAGCGTTCCATAAGATAGTGTTACTTGATGTTGATCCCTGATTCAGATCAAAAAATTCTTCTAAATGTTTACGGATAGTAGCTGAGTGTTCGGGTGATTGAATAATTGAAGCGTTGGCTCTCCATAACTTCGTACGTGAGGAAGTAGGCAAAGACTCAACGGTTATAGACACTGGTGTGTGGTCAGACCACGTTATCATAACTAATAACAGAGAGAGCGACCAACTCACTTAGGAAAAAGGAAAAAGCCGTGCCACATCCAATAGTCAGTAACATAAAACAACGGGTTCCCCTATATGGACTTTCCCGGAACTTGCACAAAAGTAGAGAATATAGAGGTATAGACTAGTATGAAATATATAAAAAATATTTTTATTTAATGAAAGAATACATTCTAAAAACAATGTGGATATCCTAGATAGCATAGTAGTAATACATAATAAACATAGTAAACAAAAAAAGCAACCAATAGACCTAGGCAAATGCTCCTTCAAACAACTAAACAACAAAAAGACACACACCAATTAAGTATTATCACAACATACAATCAGCAACATCACCAAATCAGAAGAATAATCAAAAAATACTGGCACTTGTTGGCCCTCGACCCTGGTCTCGGCCACCTAGTGCCAGAAAAACCCCACTTTACATTCAGGAGAGCCACTTCCATTGGTGACAAGTTCGTAAGTAGTGAGTTTAAATCAACAAAAACACATTGTAAATACAGAGGCACATTTGCCTGCGGTTCTTGCCATTACTGTGGATACATGTTGACCCAAAAAAATCCCACCCTCCCAAATGGGAAAATATTCTTTCCCAAACATTTCGCTAACTGTAGAACCACTGGAGTGGTTTATCTACTCCAGTGCAACTGTGGCTGTTTTTACATAGGAAAGACCAAACTAGAGTTTTGGAGAAGAGCATACAGACACATTGTATCCATGAAAGCGGCCAACCCTGATCTCCCTCATGGGTCGACACGTAGCATTGGTACATGGAGGCAAGTTTCCCAACATAAAATTTCTGATTTTGGACCGTATACATCCTAGCCCCAGAGGGGGTGACTGGAATAAAATCTTACTCCAGAGAGAATTAAAATGGATCCACCTACTGAAGGCCACTGTGTCCCCAGGCCTAAATGAGGCCGTCTGTTTTAAACCATTCCTAGAAGGTTTTAACTCCGGTGGAATGGAAAAATAACATCATAATTAGTAACACCTGTATCTGGCCTCTCCCCCCCCCCTTAGTTTATAATTTAACAACAGAGGTGAACTACATGTCATTCGCCTCCCTTCTCCTCTTTCCCTGTACTGTGGGAACTATCTCTTCTTCCTTTTTCACTCTCCCAATTGTTGGGTGACAAGTTCGTAAGTAGTGAGTTTAAATCAACAAAAACACATTGTAAATACAGAGGCACATTTGCCTGCGGTTCTTGCCATTACTGTGGATACATGTTGACCCAAAAAAATCCCACCCTCCCAAATGGGAAAATATTCTTTCCCAAACATTTCGCTAACTGCAGAACCACTGGAGTGGTTTATCTACTCCAGTGCAACTGTGGCTGTTTTTACATAGGAAAGACCAAACTAGAGTTTTGGAGAAGAGCATACAGACACATTGTATTCATGAAAGCGGCCGACCCTGATCTCCCTCATGGGTCGACACGTAGCATTGGTACATGGAGGCAAGTTTCCCAACATAAAATTTCTGATTTTGGACCGTATACATCCTAGCCCCAGAGGGGGTGACTGGAATAAAATCTTACTCCAGAGAGAATTAAAATGGATCCACCTACTGAAGGCCACTGTGTCCCCAGGCCTAAATGAGGCCGTCTGTTTTAAACCATTCCTAGAAGGTTTTAACTCCGGTGGAATGGAAAAATAACATCATAATTAGTAACACCTGTATCTGGCCTCTCCCCCCCCCCTTAGTTTATAATTTAACAACAGAGGTGAACTACATGTCATTCGCCTCCCTTCTCCTCTTTCCCTGTACTGTGGGAACTATCTCTTCTTCCTTTTTCACTCTCCCAATTGTTGGCAATATCAGTTAGTTGTTGTTTCTCTTGCTGTTTTTGATATGTAAACTGAGCTGTGCGTTCTGTCACATATGCGACCCCCTACTTTTCCCTATTGTTAATTCTATAGACATGCCGCATTATCGGTTTCACATGCTTCTATCTTTTTGGCTTACAGCCTTGTGACCATTAGGTGTGGGGTGATATCCCCTTGCCCTCCCCCCTTCTGTCCCTACTGGACACTCGACCATCGATATAAGGCACACCTAAACAATTTAATGTATTATCAATCACACCCCCATGAATTTTTATTTGGTCGCTTTTTTGACTTATACAATCAACTTGGGGGTTCCCTTCAGGAACCATCTATTTTGTTAGCATACCATATGTTAGTTATTGTTGTGCACCCTGACTCATCAATTGATGCACTCCTAACCAGGCTCAGATCCTCTCTCTATCAAGGTCAGATTCATATTTTTCTCTCTTCAAAAAATCACGTTAACTTCATGTATAAGAAAATAACGACATGTAATGATCGTCATGCTTACTGTGTTTGAATTACAATGGATTTAATGTATAGATCTCTGTAATGCCATTTGACATTATATTATCTCATGTCTGCTTCTCCCAAGTACTTACTATCCCTTTTTGCTTTCCAGTCCCTGCCCTCCCCAAAGTGGCCACCTTGACTAGGTACTGGTGAGCCTATGAGTGTTCTCTATCCTTATGGGTTTAGAATTCCACTGTGCTGTTCCTCATTATTATTTACTATTTTTTATTATTATTGCATACTTAATACAACGGCTCTGTTCCAGGGCGGTGATTTTTCAATGGTTATCTCCTTTTCCCAGGAGTCCATACCTATATGCTTTTTATTTCTGTATTCGGTCCCCCTTTCCCTGCCCCTCCCGGGGTGCGTGTGGCCCGAGCAATTGCCCGGCACGGAAAAGCTGCCCAGGACAATTTCCCAGGGTGGCGCTGTAGGAGGTACCAGGGCGTCCTTCTATCCACGCCCACTGCCTCCATATTGCCACTCCGGCGAGCATGCCCAGTTCGCCGGATGGGCATTTCCATGTCGGTGGGGCGGGTGTGCGCGACGTCGCCCCAACGTCATGACGTTCACGCATGCGCGGTAGGGGCGGCGCCACGCATCCTCGCCTCGGGGGGTCTCAATGAGGCTTCCCAGCCGACAAGCTCCATAACACAGCTGTGCGTCGTTCCAACGCCAGCTGATTGAAGCCCGTCCATTATTTAAACCGGCCCTACTCACTCCCAGTCAAGGCGCTCTGCACGCCGGATGCTGGGATGCGTGGCTGGCCGAACCTATAAACAATCTACTCAAGGTATCGTCTCACTACTCTTAGACCCCTATTATTAGGATTATTGTTTTATCTTTATGATGCCTTCTTTCATCCCTATATCTGTATAGCTATATCCCTGTGTGCTGACATTATCTTCCAGTTTATCAGTCCGTAATATCTGTGTTTTTTGAATGTTAGACACAGCATATACGGTTTTAATCCAGTAACAGATTCACTTTCTCATACTTACCATTTGTCTTTCACCCCTGTGTTATCCCCTGCTATGTTTTTTTCTCTGCTACATTTGATAACACCATTTAAAATTCCCAACTTTGGAACTACATAACCATTGACAATTCATATATATCATGTACCTATTAGCTTTTACCAATTATACTTTCTATGCAACGAGCCTGTATAATAGTGTTTATATATCAAGGATGTACATTACAAACCGTACATAATGTATACCCATTAACTTATATCAAGTATAGTTTCCTTGCAATGAGCCTCTATAAATATTGCTTGCACATTAAGTACTTTGAATACACACCCCATTCTTTAATTTCCTTTAAGTTCCCTTTACATCAGCCTGTTATCCAATTTTTCTCTATGGTATTCATAACGGTTCCTATGTATACTCATGATACCTTAATCTTTTAATTTTAGGGGTGCCTCTCTCGACCCCAGCATATCGCTCTGGCATATGCGAGCCCGGGCTGGGCAGGATAGGTGAACTGTTACATCCCCCTATGGAAATTACTGCTTATTAACAACTAGCTCCTACCGCCCAAGAACAGCACCCATATCCACACTACAACTGCCTACCATCCCACCTTGCCTTTTAATGTGGCCTTTTAAAAAGTCTCCTTTCTAGAAGTAACCAATGAAATCCTCTCAGGTAGGTGATCAATTGATCATTTAAACCTTTGAACAGATATCCAGTGGTAGTCCTTTACAATCCTCTGATCTATGCACCATTTTTTTCAATTAATCCAGATGAACCCCTCTTTTCAAACATGCCCCTGAAGAAGGACTGAGCAAATATTAAGTACCCCGAAACGCGTCGGGCTTGAAAAGAGTCTCTCTGTATACCCCATCATTGCTTACTGTATGATGTTTACTATGTTTATTATGTATTACTACTATGCTATCTAGGATATCCACATTGTTTTTAGAATGTATTCTTTCATTAAATAAAAATATTTTTTATATATTTCATACTAGTCTATACCTCTATAGTCTCTACTTTTGTGCAAGTGCCGGGAAAGTCCATATAGGGTAACCCATTGTTTTACGTTATCGTATCTAAAGATGATTCAGAAACTTTTGGCAGGGTCCACTTGTCGACAAGGAAGTAGTCGATTCTGGTGTACGAATTGTGTCGATGGGAAAAGAAGGAGTAGTCTCTCTCAGTGGGGTGGTGGCATCTCCATACATCATATAGGTCATTGTTTCGTAGGAACTGTCCCATAGGTGAAGTAAGTCTAGTTTTGCGAGAGGAGGCATCTAGGGAATTGTCCGGAACTATGTTGAAATCACCGCAGATTATGAGGTTTCCTTGGCGAAATTTGGCGATTTTGGGCATCAACTTAGAGAGGAATCTAATTTGTTTAGTGTTGGGCGCATACACCGTTACAATAGTGTATCTAGCATTGTCCAAGGTACAATCTAGGGCCAGATATCTGCCATCTTCATCAACTAAGCTGTTATGGAGCGTAAAGTTGATTGTGTGTTTGATTGCAATTAGAACTCCTTTTTTCTTAGTGGGTCCTGGAGCATGGTAGATGTTGGGGAAGGATTTGTTATTGCAGTGCGGCATTGCAGATTTTTTAAAGTGTGTTTCTTGCACACAGATGATGTCACATGAAGATTTTTGGGCTGTTCTCCATAAGGAAGCTTTTTTAACCGGATGGCTTAGCCCTTTGGCATTTAGTGAGAGGAATTTGGGCATCTTGGTGGGTGGTGTAAGGTAGAATATGTGGTAAGTTTTTACTCACAGTTAGTAGTTGGGTTCTTCTATGTAGAAAGATCTGGTGGTCGAGGTACTCGTGTCCTTTTTTCTTCCGTGCGCTCTCAGGAAAGAAGAGATGTTGGGTAAAGGAAACTTTAGGGTGAGGAGAAAATAAAGTGAGTTAGGAAAAAAGGTTAAACAAAAACGTAAGAACTGACAGCAGTTAAGTAAAACTGGTACTGCTGTGTTGTTGGGGGGTGTAAGTTCGTGGAGCAATTTGCAACGAGCAAGGCATCCAACCGGAGATGTGGTAAAGTGGGTCATGTGCGAGCCCACTATTCAGGTATGGGTTAGTGCTTACCGGAGTGACGGTTATCATTGGAATGTGGAGAGTTTTCTCTGCGGTTTAGTTGAGCTGAGTTAGGTGGGTCTGGAATAATTCCCCATATGTGGAGTAATTTGAGGCCTTCCTCCACTGTGGAGATGTTATGCTTGGTCCCATTCTTGGTGACTATGATCTTGGTAGGAAAGCCCCATTGATAGGGGATCTTGTGGTTATTGAGTGGTTTGATAATAGTGTTTAGTTGTCTCCTTAACTGGCTGGTGTGCTGTGAGAGGTCAGCGTACAGTTGTAGATTAGTATACGGGGCAGGTAGCTGGTCCAGGTGTCTTGATTTGAACAGAAGTTGGTCTTTAGCGTGAAAAAAGTGAATTCTCATCAAGGTATTGCGTGGGACTTCGGCCGGGAGATGTGGGGGTTTAGGGAGGCGATGGATGCGATCGATTATGGTTTCCATGGGGGTGAGATCAGGCAGGAGTGTGGAAATCAATTTTCTGGCATATGCGTTTAAATCATGCGGTAGTATAGATTCAGGGACCCCTCTGATCTTAACATTATTACGGCGGGACCTGTCCTCGAGGTCCGCCATTTTGGCCCTCATCCATTGCTGTTCATCTCGTGTATGATCATGGGGGTTGACTAGATCATTGACCGTTTCGGTCATTTCTCCCATCTGTTTCTCAACAATGTGTATTTTCTGCCCCATATGGTTCATTTGTGAGGAGAATCTGGAGAACATATTGGAAATGTCATTGTGAAGGGAGCTCTGAAGGGAGATGAGCATCTCCTTCATTGAGGTGTCTAATACAGGCTGGTTTGTGGTAGGGAAGGCTGCTATGGGGGATGGATGAGCTGGGGCTGTATCAGGCTCAGGGCTCACCTCAGATGTTGCAGATTCTTCATCCAGGTGCATCCGCGCTTTTGCAGGGCTGTTACTGGCCGAAGAAGCAGGGGATGATGGTGAGGCATCAGGAGAGTGAAGATGTGGAGCTATTTGCAGTTCATCCTCATCAGGGAGATCTGTGCAGGCTGCCGAATTCCTGCATTCAGGGCCGCGGGCGCCATCTTGGATTTTCAGCTGTATGTAATAATCTGTCAGCTTCTTAGGCTGACGGTATTCTTTTCTTTTGCGGTTCATCCCGGATGGTGTAGGGGAGAAATCCAATGCTCTGGTGCTCGATGTATAATCCGGCCGGTGCAGGAGCTGTGTTACTACACGTCCATCTTGCTCGGCAGTTGGCCACGCCCCCCTGCAATTTTGTTTTTAATCCAAGCAGATTCCTCTTCTCGGTCCTCATTAGCATCTACCAATTCGTTTATAGTGGAGGCGTACTCCCCCATCTTGTTTTCAATATGTTCTACCCTGGTCTCCACTGCATTTAATTCCCCACTGAATCTATGTATACAGTTCATCATATCTGCTTGTAATGTGCTCCTGAGAGACACAAGCATATCCTTGAGGACAGTGTCCATCACAGGCTGGTTCATAGTGGGGAAGGTGGTAATGGAATCAGGGAGTTCCCTGGTATCATCTCCTGAATCTGTTACAGGGCTCATTGTGGGGCTGCATCCAGCGCCACCCAGCTTCAGCTTGGCCTTAGCAGGGCTCCCTGATGGTGAGGAGGAAGGGGGGGAGTGCTGGCTACCATAAGACACATCATTTTTATGGGATGAGGCGACTGTATGGAGAGCGGGCTTGTGTGTATGAGTCATGGTAGATGAGTGTCCGGCGCAATTTTTCCTACCTTCATGCTGCGGCTGTGTGAAATAGTCCGTCGGCCATTGTGGCTTGTTGGAGCCTTTTTTCTTGCCCATCATGCTCTCCAAAGATGCCCGGACTTGATCGCCAGCTGGGGGAAGAAAAAACTGGAGTGTTTTGTGCCGATTTTAGTGGCTATGCCCTCAAGGATACCAGAGCTCTGAGATCAAGCTGCCATTCAGCTCTGTTGCAGGCCATGCCCCTATACAATAATTTAAAGGTGCAGAGCACTTTTTTGTATATGGCACTTTTATTGCATATAGCACTTTGTATATTAGCTCTAATCTAAGTCTTAAAGGCACATGACACATTTATGGTTTATGAAGTTATATGTATTGCATATTCATATTGTTTAACACTTTATGTATGGTTCACATATATATTGAGTATGCACCAACCAGACTTCTTTTTGCTCAATATGACTGCACAACTGACTAATAATGAGGTCTGGCTACCAGGTAAGATGTTGACCTAGGAATGAAGGCTTTTGGTCCACCCAAATGTCCAGAAAATTTCCAGGCTCCAGGACCAAAACCTACTAAGCTCTAAGAAAGCAAACAGCTTTCTGTAGGTGAAAGCCTTCTGTAGCCTTCTTCAACCTCTATAGGTGAGAAACCTAGATGACACATAAACACCATCCACAACCCCCCGCCAGCCAGTGCCTCATGGGGGGGTACAGTAGCTGAACAGCAACTGAAGTTGTTGCTGAGTATCACACAAAACACAAGACAACATTCTGTTAATATGCCTGTGACTATATGTAAAAACATATAGATGTTTTCAGCATTCAGCATGAGCATTAGCACCAAATTTCCCCAGCAGTCTGTGATCTACCCCTAAGTAATCCATGTATTTGCCACCACACACTTTGCAAAAGCTTCTGGTAGCTCTGTCTTTTATGAGGAGAGATCTGGCCCAGGATTGGACCTCCTAAGCTACCTGACCATAGTTCAGAGGCCAGGAAAAACATTATTGGTAATGTATTGCTATGGTGATGAACTTAAGTGATGGTAGGTTTGGGTTGAACTCATGGTTGATCTAAATCTGAAGGATAACCTCATAGTTTTTGGTGATAGTATTAGCCTCCTGCCTATAAAAATGGTGTTCACCCACACTATGGTATTAGATACATATAAAAAAACTTAATTCTTTCAAAGTCCCATTCATATAGTGTTTGGTGCTGAAAACAATGCACCAGTGCAGACCTTTGGTAGGCATATTTCTTCTTTGTGCTTCTTGAAAAACAAATTATGCTCTCCCTGCACCCCCCCACTCCCCAGAAAATATTCACTCAGTGCCTTTCAGCATATGAGTGAAACACGCTTGTGGATATCACCCTCCTGGGTATCACCAGTGGTTATCAGCCTCTGCAATCTTCTGTTGCTATTCTTTAACTCTTTCAGCCACAGAGATATATGCAATCCTCCTGGGGGCTTGGATATCTCACACAGATAATGGGGCAACAAAAGGGGAAACCGCCATAGTGCAGTAATAATAACAATTTTTAATGAAACAAAAAATGGTCAATTACATTCACTTAGTAAGGGATGTAAAACCACAGGCAGACCCGGAAGTGCTACCGCTGCGTGCACTCCATGGGCCGGATAAATGGAAGATGAATGGAACAATGAGACTGTGAAAGAATCATGTTTTTTTAAATGCATCTAATGATTGTGTTTTTAGGTTTTGGTAAAGAAGAAGTCCAGCCTGAGCTTTTTAGGCTGGGCTTCTCCTAAAGGTCACAGGAGTGCAATTTGTTTTGCACTCCTGTGACCTGTTTTCAGCGGAGAGAGGTCTGAAGTCCACTCTCCGCTGATATCACGGCCAACCCTCAGACTTGAGAACTTGTATTAATTGAATCAGAGAAGTTAATAAAGGCAAACTGATGTTCACTGGTTGGGAAGGATTCCTTCGCATTCCTTGATGGGCTAATTACTACCAGTAACAAACAAATGGCCCCTGCCCCCACCTATAACTGGCCTTCACAGCAAGGAGCACATGGAAGGGCTATCACATGAAAGACAAAAACAGAACATTCCATAGCTCAACTGACCAACCAGTTTGCCAACTGACCAAATTAACCTGTCCAACATTCTGCGTAAAAAACAGGGGTTTAGTTAGCACACATTTGCAAACGTATGCATAAGCTGCAAGGCCTCTCCACAGCACCCTGTGTATGCTTGCAGTCCTAACGCTCCTGAATTTATAAGTGTCTCCACAATGGAAGCACATGCATTAAATGGATAGATGAGGGGCAGATGGGCCTGGAGGCAGCCCAATCCCCCTTAAAAAAACAGGAGCACACTGGACACCCAGCAAGCACACAATGGCAGCAAAGGTGTTCAGTGTGTCCCCGGACCAAATATACACCAGTACCAAACAAATGGCCCCTGTCCCCACCTATAACTGGATTTCATGGCAAGGAGCACATTGAAGGGCTATCACATAAAAGACAAAAACAGAACATTCCATAGCACAACTCACCAACCAGTCTGCCAACTGACCACTAATTACTACCACCAATTTAAGATGTGTTAAAGAAAAAAAGGGAGGTGGGGATGGGGGGAATAAAGTAGAGAGGGATGTGGGAAGACTGAGGGGCCACACCGGCTGATGATCTCCCCCATCTGCGAGATGGTGTCCAAAATAGAGAATTGCGAAGCCCTAGTGCATGTTATACTCAAGATCTTATCACTGTATTAATATGCTTATAGCATCTCAGTGACAGGGGAGTTAGGTGCAGAAGAAATACTGCCTCGTCATCGGGCATATGGATGTCGGTAAATTTGAGAAACAGTGTTTGAATTGGAACCAAATATATGAAGCTTAGGGCAAGCTATGAAGCATGGTTCTCTTCTCTTCTAAGCACCACCACAAAGTGGAAAGCACTGTGGAAACATCTAATGGAGTGTTGTTGGAACCCAAATAGCATCTAAAAAAGATTGTATATCCCTTTTCCTGAACACTGCAGGGTGGGTCATTTGTATGATTCTGTCTTGTTGTTCAGTAAAAGTAGTGCAAAGGTCTACTTCCCACGTGTAAGATATTTAGGAGGTGTTGCATCTGATGGATAATATCCTGCATGACTGAGATAAGCTGTGGAGTGTCTCCTCCTTGTCTAGGCACAATTTTTCAAAGTTCATAAGTACAGGTAAACTTGTCATTCCTCCCCAATTATGGAAGCTAATTGCATTGCTTTCCAAAGTGGAAGGGGAGGTTCGAGCATTGAACGTATATCCACTAAGGATCACCAAGTACTCTCCTGAAAGAAGTGCAGTACTTAAAATTGCTGATCTTGAAGAGTGGAAAAAAATGTTCCGTCTTGAGATCCCGGTTCAAAATTTAGGTGTGAGATAACTGGAGTCAATACCACCCAGTAGTTTAGGCCTAGTTGAAAGTTGCTGTTGAATTCTATACGTCATACCTGCCCACAGAAATTTCTTGAATTCGCTGTGTATTTGACATAAGAAGTGACTGGGGGAAGGCGCATGCATGGAGTCTCCCAAGATGGCCGTGTGAGAGCGGAGCTCCACACTGCCCCAACCACACAGCTCACCCTGCAGTGGAGCAGGACCCGTAGGAATCCGGCAAATGGCAGCACAGCATAGGGGGGAAACCCGAGCACCGGCACATGTCAAGAGGGTCTGCTAGACGGGACCTAGAACTCCAGTTGAGTCCAGGGGAAAATGAGGAACATCGGACATGGCGGCCATGTTGCAGCCAGGAGACCAGGCCGCAGAGAATCCCATGGAGCACAGGCAAGTGCTGACACCAGCGACCCTCTCCTATACTCCCCAGATGCCAGGCACTAATCCCAGCGGCCAGACACCATCCCCAGCATCCACAGTTTCACTCATAGAGTGCTCACTGGGGTCCTATGGACTTTCCCTATAGCATTAACCCCTGCATACCCAGGCCACAACACTGTTCCAGGAGACCCAGCCCAGGATATCCCACTCACTGTGGCTGACCTTTTTTTAACTAAATTCTCTGAACTGCTTGATAGGGGACTGACACAGACTGCTGACAGGATTACTGGGGACAGTCAGATTTTCAGAACCTGGGATCTGGAATAGAAACCATTGAACAATAACTAGATATCACTATCTCCAGGGCTAATCAAAACACGGATCATATCCACTTTCTCCAAGAACAACTAGACATGGTCCATGCTAAGATCGACGATCTTGAAAATCGACCGAGGAGGGACAATTTCAGAATCAGGGGGCTCCCTTAATCCATCACGGATGTCCCTTCAATGATACAGGACATTATCAAAAACCTCATCCCCATTTGTTGGGGGTCCTGTGGGTTTTGTTTCTGTCAATAAAGATATTCATGTTCCCCAAAAGAGTTGTGTAGGACTGGGGCAGTTGCCTAGCACCTCCTCCTACCATTCAGACATGGTGTTTCCATGCCCGGGTGGTGGGATATTAGCCCTGCTAAAGGACTATACAATGATGTTTGTTCTGAATGAAAGGAGGGAGCCCTGGCCATGGCCAGTTTTCGGACAAATAGTTATAATGTTTTTAAAATTGCACTCTTTCTTTTCTAAGCTTTTCTCTTTTTCAGACAACCTACAGAAGCTATCTCATGGTGAAGCCACCACGGGTGCCCTAACAACCGCAAGTTGGAACAGCTATCCCTCGCTGCCCACCCGGGACAAGGTAGGTGGCAATGGGTCATGTTGCTGTCCTCCCTATCTGCTCCATGGCCAATGACAACACAACTACTTCTCCCCTACGCATAATCTCCCACAATGCACAAGGGTTGAATTCCCTGTTGAAAAGATGGAATGCCTTTCAGGCATATCGTTTCCACCATATCGATGTGGTCCTCCTGCAGGAGACCCACTTTCCAGCGCGGTACACCCCCTCTTTCCATCATGCACACTTCTCAAAATTCTTTCTGGCAAATGCCTAAGACAAAACAAGGGGGGTAGCGATCTTATTCTCCAAACACTGCAAGTTTACACCATAACTGGAGCACAGAGACCCGGAGGGAAGGTTCCTCTTCATAAAGGGGACTTTGGATGACTGCCAGTATTCCTTTGTATCCTATTATGCTCCTAACAGAGGACAGACAAAATTTTTCCAACAGATGTTTCACACCCTAAGGCCGCTAGTGGAGGGCATCACAATCCTGGGCGGGGACTCTTATATGGCCTTCGACTCGGGCCTTGATAAATCCAAACCCCTTAAGCCACAACTTGTTAGGCCCAGCAAGGGCAGTGTTGAAATAGCAAAACTGATCTTTCTTGTACAAAAGGTTTTTATTGAAAATATATCAACAGAAAAGTACAAAACAGTGATGGATACATCATGAATTAACAGGTATAAGGCTGCCGGTATCTGGCGGGTGGAGCTATTGTTCAAAGATTTAAGCCTGGACTCGGGCGGTTCAAAGCTGAGGCCAGGCGACATACCAAGGCATATCCTCATCCCGCGTATACTGGCGTAGCGGTATGGTATCAGCATGTATTAATATGAATGCAAACACACATGAATAACTAAAGAATACAAAGCGAGATGTTGTTGCAATACATAACGTTACATGAAAAAAAAATATATATATATAAAATAAAGGGAAACAAAAAGAACTAGAAATAAAATCAGATTAAATTGAATAACCTCAAAGAGGATAACATACCTCTGAATGTAATAATTTGTGTGTTATATTACATTTCCAGTCTTTGTAGAATTAAGCCTGAGGGCCTGAATAAGAAGAAGGAGAGAGAAATTGAAAGTGGGAAAGGAGAGGGGTAGAAAGGAGGGAAAGGAGGGAAGGACCCTGGGGTGGGGGGAATGGAGGCTTGTTATAGGGAAAGGAGCATTAGATCAAATCTTGATGGGTGATTGTAAGTCACCCAGGGTTGCCATATCCTGAGGAACTTATCATGTGTGTCCAGCAATATGGCCGTAAGTTTCTCATTTACCATGATATCATTCACACTATTTTTAACTGCTTCAAAACGAAGGTTCGGGGTTTTCCAGGCCCTTGCTATGGTGAGTTTAGTTGCAGTGAAAATCTGTGCTGCTAACAGACGTTCAGGACGAAGAAGTTCTGCAATTGGTTTCCATAAAAGGGCCTCAAAAGGATCCCGCTTTATGTTGGTATTAAAAAGATTGCGTAATAGTGCATATACTCTAACCCACAGTCTGCCGACCCTGGGGCAGGTCCACCAAATATGCGCCATCGTGCCCTACTGTGAGCACCCGCGAAAATAGAGGGGGGAGTAAGATGGGATGAAACTTGCCAATCTAGCCGGGGTATAATACCAACTATAGAAGACTTTATAAGCGTTCTCTAAAAAGAGAACATTCTTAGAACATTTAGATCATACTATGCCAGTCCTCTGGGTCTAATTGTTTCCCGAGCTCGGCCTCCCATTGGAGATGGTAGGGTCTCAATGGTGTTGTCTTGGAATTAATTATGGCGATATATATTAGAGGAATCAAACCTGAGGATTGGGGGCGTGATCTACAAAGGCTTTCAAATGGGGTTATGATAAAGGGGGCAGAATGGGATGTTGTAAGCTGTCAGAGAAAATGTCTAATTTGCAGGTAACTATAATGCTCCCTAAGGGGGATATCGTGTGAGGAACATAAGGCCGCGAAAGAGATGATCTTGGCTGGGATGAAAAACGAATGGATGACTATGAAGCCATTATCGGACCACCACTTAAATTGCAGTGGATTATCACAACCTGGTTGAAATAAAGGGCAGTGGAGGAGACGAAGTAGTGGGAGAAGAGGAGAAATTAGGCCTGCTGAGTACTTAACCGCATCCCACAATTTGAGGGAATGAGCTAGACAGGGACCTATGGTAGGGGGGTGATGTGCTTTAGGAAGCCAAGGAAGAGAAGCTAGAGGTGTTAGGTGTGCGTCGACTAAATAAATGGTGGCCCATAGTGGCATTTGTTGCTTTACATGAAGGTGAGATAATGGGGCGATACCCGCAGCTATATAATATGCTTGCAGATTAGGAACTGAAAGGCCACTATTGACTTTGCACGCGTAAAGCACTTGTCTCTTGATCCTGCGCCTCTTGTGGCCCCATATAAATTGCATAATTTTACGTTGATGTATTCGAATGATAAGGGGAGGCACTTGAACTGGCAAAACTCTAAAATAATAGAGCAATTTAGGGAGGTACGTCATGCGTACCGTCGCTATTCTGCCAAACCACGAAATTGGAAGTGTGGACCAAAAGGTCAGCATAGCCTCCAGCTTTTGGAAAAATGGAGGAAAATTAGCTTGATATAATCCCGAGTACTTCGGGGTAAGTTTAATACCCAAATAGGGTACTGAGGTTAACCACTGAAACGAAAATGCCAACTGCAGGGCTTCTAATTCTGAGGGCCGAAGGTTGATAAACATCGCTTTAGATTTTGCCGGATTAACTGAAAGGCCTGAAAACGAGGCAAAGGAGTCTAAGAGAGAGAATAAATTGGGTAGGGAGATTCTGGGTTTAGTAATGGTTAATAAAATGTCATCTGCAAACAGGGACAATTTGTGCACGGTGCCTGCTATTTCTACTCCTTAAATATCTGAGTGAGAGCGTATGGCCTCTGCCAGGGGTTCAAGTGCTAGTATAAATAGAAGGGGGGAGAGCGGGCATCCCTGACTTGTTCCCCTCTTAATAGGGAAAGTAGGCGATTCATATCCATAATAACGCACTTTAGCCTGAGGGGAGTGATATATGGCTGAGACCCAACCCAAAAAGGAGGTGCCAAAACCATAGTGTGTAAGGACCTGTGTCAAATAGGGCCAGGATAGGGTATCGAAGGCCTTATTAACATCTAAAGAAAGAAACATTGTACCCAGGGACCTTTCATGTGCTATATGTTGGATTTGGAGGAGTCGTCTAATGGCATCACCTTCCTGTCTGCGGGGGACAAATCCCACCTGATCCTTTTTTACCAGGCGCAGTAGAAAGGAATTCAAACGATTGGCCAGAATTTTCGTCAATATCTTCATGTCAATATTGATTAAAGAGATTGGCCGAAAATTTGCCCAGGAAGAATGGTCTTTGTCTGGCTTAGGAATCATCACTATGTTGGCAGTCAACAAGTCTGGTGTAAATGAATGACCTCCTTTGACCGAGTTATACATAGTCGCTAGGTGTGGGGCCAGGACCTCTGCAAAACTGATCTTTCAACACAGTTTGGCAGACATATGGAGAGAATTGAACCCATCTAAACGAGACTTCACGCACCTTTCAAACCCGCACCAATCTTATTCTAGGATTGACCATATCCTCCTCCCTACACACCATATTCTATTAGCCAATAAACCCCCTATTATAGATGCAGTCTGGTCTGACTACTCTATGGTGCTGCTCACACTGTGCAGAGGCACTTTTAGACAGACTACAACCCACTGGAAACTAAATACCTCAATTCCAATGCCCTGTACACACGACCAGTTTTGCAGTCGGAATAAACTCTGAAGGTTTTTCTGACGGAATTCCGATGGAATTCTGCTCAAGCTGTCTTGCATACACACGGTCACACCAAATTCCGACCGTCAAGAAAGCGGTGATGTACAACACGTACGACGGGACAACACGTACAACGTCTCATACTTGCTTCAAAGCATGCGTCATTTTTTGTCTGTCGGAACAGCATACAGACTAGCGGTTTTCCCGATAGGAATTTGTTCTGTCGGAAAAATATAGAACATGTTCTCTATCCAAGTCTGTCTGAATTTTCGACATAAAAAGTCTAATGGGGCATACACATGGTCGGAATATATGATGAAAAGCTCTCATCAGACTTTTTCTGTCGGAAATTCCAACTGTGTGTAGGGGGCATAAGCAATCCCATCAGAGTTATAGACCTACAACAGGCTCTGCAGGAATATTTCCGCCTCAATGATATGGAAGACATTTCAGCGAAGACACTCTGGGCAGCACATAAGGTTACAATCAGGGGCAAATTTATGCAAATTTCTCCCCAACTGAAAAGGGAGAGACATGGAGACATAGAGAGGCTTGGAAAAGAAATTCCTCAGAAAACGCAAACAACACAAAAAAGACCCCTCGAGCATCCCTATAGCTCCTCTAGATGCAGCAAGATTGACGCTAAACCTGGCACTGATGGAGAAAGCAGATAAGAACATGTGATGGGCAGGGGCTAGATTCTATCTGCAAAAGGACAAAATAGGACCCATGCAAAGTTCTAGCAAACCGCCTGGCTGCATTTATTAGCCAATATACTCACAAGGACCAGGTGGGATTTATACCAGGACTGTAGGGCCCAGATCAGGTACAAAGAGGAGTAGACATAATCTCCATACTACAATTGGGATGGGAGGAAGGACCCAAGCAGGAGGGGATGCCCTTGTCACTAGACCTTCAAAAGGCCTTCGATTCAGTCTCCTGGGCATATCTATTTGCGGTACTCTGGTGATGGGGATTTGGCACAAAATTTATAGGGATCCTGGAGGCTCTGTACTCTACTCCAGAAGCCAAAGTCAGGCTACAAGGCTACCATTCCAATCCGATTAAAATAGCTATGGGCACACGCCAAGGCTGCCCGCTCTCACCCCTAATATTTGCTATGATGATTGAACCGTTGGTGATAGCTATACGTACCCATCTAGCTATTGGAGGGTGAAATGTGGTCTGACAATCCATACATGCGCCCTATTTGCTGATGACCTACTTCTCTTCCTAACCTCCCTGACCAACTAGCTCCCCAATCTTTGTCACTTGCTGAATAATTTCGCCAAAGTTTCAGATCTACAGGTTAATATGGCCAAACCCCGAGCACTAAATGTTTCCCTGCAACCCACCCTTGTCACTCAACTGGAAAACTCCTTCGAATTCGGATGGAGCAATGCCTCCATCAGATATTTGGGGCTCGACCTTACTCACAAAGTTGAACATCTATACCAGGCTAACTATCCCTCCACCTACCGAAAACTTGAATCTGATCTCAGAAACTGCACCCAATATAAAATGACATGAGTAGGCAGAATAAATTCAGTGAAGATGACCCTCCTTCCCAGGTTCCGCTCACTCCCTATCCCGATCATAAGAAACCACCTCAAGTCCTTTCAGGGAAAGATTACCAGATTCATTTGGGACAAGAAAGGCCCCCACTTCTCGCAACGTAACCTTTTTACCCACTCAACACAAGGAGGACTAGGCCTCCCAAACTTAACATGGTTCTACCAAGCAGCAAGGTTAGCACAATTATCAACCGTCTACCTTAGAGTGGAAAAAACAGACTGTGTGGCCCTTGAAAGACACGCAGTGCCAAACTTTACCCTTTATTTCCTATTATGGTGTTCAACAAAGAATAGACCTCTGATTCTATTCCCTACCCTTTCTCACTCATTCTCTCTGTGGGACTTGTTCTGTCCACCAGATGTCTTGCTGATTATTTGTACCGTATTTGTACCTGTGTTGTTAAATTTACATGCAAAATGTGTAATTTACTTAAGACAATCATATGTGGTGTGCAGGCTCCATCTAGCGTTCCATTTTGGTATTGCTGCAGTTCTGTTTATTTGTTTTATTGTATGTGTAATTAAGGAAGTTGTCAGCTAGCAGGGAATTCTAGGTAGAATCTTAACAGGAAGTGACCCAGCCATCATTCTTTTCAACACATTGCAGGAAGCAAGACATGTCTTTCTCAATCTATCACCATCACCCCTTAGAGAACTTAAAATGTAAGTTTTTATTATCTCATCTTGTACTGTATATTGTTGTTTCTGCAATGTATGTTGTATTGTGCGCAATATTGTACTTATTGAAGTCTATTTCTGTTATTTATAGATCCACCTGGCTTGTTCTAATAAAACTGAGATCAAAGAAATATGGTATCTGAAGTAATTGGGATAAGCAGGTTTAGCTATCTGTCCCAGAGACAGAACAGTAAAATTTTTAAGCTGACCTCTGAAGGGAAGATAAGCCGACTTCGGAAGTCTGTACAGCCTGTGGCTACTCAGTATCCATACAGTCAGAAGCCTTATAGAAAAAGGCCTGCGACAGGCGAAGCAAGCAGCCATACTACACAGAGATGCGCTCTGTCAAGCAGCATCGACACTAGAACGGTCTCTATACAGCAAGACAGCTTTTTCCCCGCAGCCATGTCTCACAGTGGGACATATTCCTACAAAACACGTTTACGAATAAGCTCATCTAGGTCATCTGTCGCAAATGCAGCAGCTATCGCCCGTTCAAAAGCTGAATCAGCAAGAGCCAGGGCTGCATTCGCAGACCAAGAGCTACAGATAAAAAAAGAAAAGGCCCATCTTGGTGCAGAAACAGTGAGACAGGAACAAGAGAGAGAAAAGGAAAGAATATGCCTGGAGGAAGAGCTAGCCCAGCAGGAAGCATCTGTGAAATTGCTACAAGCTATCTTAGAAGCTAACATGGAGAAGCTGGCAGTGGACCGAGACGCTGCCGTCGCCATTGCAGAAGCAGAAGCTTTAGAAGCAGCCGTCTACGATGATCCAAGAGTAGGCAGCAGCACACTGGGTCTAGAGGAGGACCATCAAGATTCTTCGCAACACACGTCAGATTATGTCCACCAGCACTGTGACCCAAGCAGCATCCCACAGCAAGAAATTAAACATGACATCAGTGAGTCACATCAAATAAAGCAGCGACAAGACGACCTTGGAACCCAGTGCTATAAGCAAGAAAGATCTGACAGAGTTCCAGACTTTTCAGTCCCTACCAAACCATCTACTCCACAAGGTACCCAGCCTTCATACAAGCATCAAACACCAGTCTTCACTCTAAAAGGTGTATGCAATGAGCTGGTACGAACTGCCAACCTTAGGCAAGTTTGAACCCAACGCGACTAAAGAAGAGACTTTTACCAGGTATGCCTTTACACCGCACCACAATACACCAGCAGCCTACACCAATGCCAATCAGGCTACTGTAGACTTTGCCAAGTTCCTGGCCAAAAGAGAGTTATTTACCCAAGGACTTGTCAAATTCAGTGATCGCCCCCAACACTACAGGGCGTAGCGATCCTCTTTCCAGTGTGCCATTCAAGGTCTAGATCTATCCTGCAGGGACCAGCTAGACCTCCTCGTAAAGTGGCTTGGCAATGATTCTGTTGAACATGCCAAAAGGATCAGAGACATTAACATAAACCATCCTGAGATAGGCCTTACAAACATCTGGCACTGGATAGATGTTATGGCTCACCAGAGGCTATAGAGAGTACACTGTTTAAAAGGATAGAAGATTTCCCAAAAATACCTAGCAGAGGTTACCAAAGACTCAGTGACCTGTGTATGGAGTTACAAGTGGCTAAAGCAGAAGGGGACCTACCTTATCTTTACTCTGCTAGAGGTATTAACTCCTTAGCACAAAAACTTCCTTATGAGTTACACAAAAGATGGATTACTCATGGCTGTAACTACAAACGAAAACACAATGTGCCTTTTCCACTCAGAGCTCCAGTAGCAGTGCACAAAACTAACATTTCTTCCCATAGATTTGCAGAGTCTCAGCCAGAGGATCAAGACAGCGACCCTTCTAAGTTCTGCCATCTACATAAGATGCCACATCCTCTTCTGGAATGCAGACCCTTCAGGACAAAGACCATCCAGGATCGCAAAGCTTTCCTCAAAGAGAACAACACCTGTTACAAGTGCTGCTCTTTGTCCACCCACTTCGCCAAAGACTGTAAGGTCAGTGTTGCTTAATCAACATAGCTCAGTCCTACAAAAAACAACCACCAACTCATGACAATTGCAGAGGTTGGCACCACTGTAGGAAAGTTTACTCAGCAACTGACCTAGAACTATCTAAAAATTGGTTAATATCTGTTGTACAGAGAGAAGTCTTTGCCAAAGAGATTGATTGTATTCTCAACCAGAAACCTGTTCCTAAAGACAGTGTTTTAAAGAAACTTGATCCAATCCAAGTTAGAGTTCTCAGAGAAACATCCTTCAGTGATTCCTGGTCACCATCATATTGCCTACATACTCATTCAACACTACCATGACAAAACTAAACACCAGGGTCGACTGTTTACTGAAGGAGCTTTACGAACTGTTGGACTGTAGATAGTCAGAGCAAAGAGATGTGTGAGTAGGTTCCTCTTCAAGTGCGTTATCTGGCGAAAACTTTGTGGAATGTTACAGACTAGGGATGAGCTTCGTGTTCGAGTTGAACCCATGTTTGACTCGAACATTGGCTGTTCGGTCGCTCGCGGAATTCCGAACGTTATGGGCCGTTCGCGCCAAATTCATGTGGCGCGTCACGGCCCATAATGCACTGTGGCATCGCAGTGCATTGCTGGCTGATGATTGGCCAAGTATGCACTATGACCCGCATGCTTGGCCAATCACAGCGCCGTCGGTTGAGAGAGCTGTAGTTGGCCAAAGCCAGGGTGGCTTTGGCCAATTATGGCTCAGAGGGTTTAGAACACGCTCCACACTATATAAGGCTGCCTGCACGGCGGCCCTGTGTAGTGTGTGTTCCGGCGTTGGGATACATAGATAGACAGAGGGACAGTGTCATTTCATTAGAGTTAGCTAGATTAGGCAGGACAATCAGTGAGTTAGCTGCACTTACAGTGTATTGTGTATATATATATGCATCCCAGGTGTTGCATATATATATATATATACACTGAATTCAGTTTAGCTAGATCCATTCCTGTTATCTTCCTACTGACAGGCAGGCTTGTCTTGTTACAGTATTTACAGCTACCTGAAGAAAATTTCTGGTGTTCTTTTGATCCTATTAGTACCACAGTCAGGCAGCTAGACTATTTACAGTTAGTGTAGTGCGTCCTGCTCACAGTGTTCAGCTAAAACTACAAGTTAGTGTAGTGAGACCTCTGCACAGTGTTCATCTAAAGCTACAAGTTAGTGAAGTGCGTCCTGCTCACAGTGTTCAGCTAAAACTACAAGTTAGTGTGGTGCGTCCTCCTCACAGTGTTTAGCTAAACCTACAAGTTATTTTTTTGCGAGCTCTGCACAGTGTTCAGCTAAAGCTACCTGTAGAAGGTTTGTGGTGTTTTCCTGATCCTATCACTACCGCAGGCAGCTAAATAAGCTGCAAGTTATTTTTTTGCGAGCTCTGCACAGTGTTCAGCTAAAGCTACCTGTAGAAGGTTGGTGGTGTTTTCCTGATCCTATCACTACCGCAGGCAGCTAAATAAGCTGCAAGTTATTTTTTTGCGAGCTCTGCACAGTGTTCAGCTAAAGCTACCTGTAGAAGGTTGGTGGTGTTTTCCTGATCCTATCACTACCGCAGGCAGCTAAATAAGCTGCAAGTTATTTTTTTGCGAGCTCTGCACAGTGTTCAGCTAAAGCTACCTGTAGAAGGTTGGTGGCGTTTTCCTGATCCTATCACTACCGCAGGCAGCTAAATAAGCTGCAAGTTATTTTTTTGCGAGCTCTGCACAGTGTTCAGCTAAAGCTACCTGTAGAAGGTTGGTGGTGTTTTCCTGATCCTATCACTACCGCAGGCAGCTAAATAAGCTGCAAGTTATTTTTTTGCTGCTCTGCACAGTGTTCAGCTAAAGCTACCTGTAGAAGGTTGGTGGTGTTTTCCTGATCCTATCACTACCGCAGGCAGCTAAATAAGCTGCAAGTTATTTTTTTGCGAGCTCTGCACAGTGTTCAGCTAAAGCTACCTGTAGAAGGTTGGTGGTGTTTTCCTGATCCTATCACTACCGCAGGCAGCTAAATAAGCTGCAAGTTATTTTTGGGGAGCTCTGCAAAGTGTTCACCTAAAGCTACCTGTAGAAGGTTGGTGGTGTTTTCCTGATCCTATCACTACCGCAGGCAGCTAAAAAAGCTACAAGTTAGTTTTTTGCGAGCTCTGCACAATGTTCAGCTAAAGCTACCTGTAGAAGGTTGGTGGTGTTTTCCTGATCCTATCACTACCACAGGCAGCTAAATAAGCTGCAAGTTATTTTTTTGCGAGCTCTGCACAATGTTCAGCTAAAGCTATCTGTAGAAGGTTGGTGGTGTTTTCCTGATCCTATCACTACCGAAGGCAGCTAAATAAGCTGCAAGTTATTTTTTGGCGAGCTCTGCACAGTGTTCACCTAAAGCTACCTGTAGAAGGTTGGTGGTGTTTTCCTGATCCTATCACTACCGCAGGCAGCTAAAAAAGCTACAAGTTCGTTTTTTGCGAGCTCTGCACAGTGTTCAGCTAAAGCTATCTGTAGAAGGTTGGTGATGTTTTCCTGATCCTATCACTACCGCAGGCAGCTAAATAAGCTGCAAGTTATTTTTTGGCGAGCTCTGCACAGTGTTCACCTAAAGCTACCTGTAGAAGGTTGGTGGTGTTTTCCTGATCCTATCACTACCGCAGGCAGCTAAAAAAGCTACAAGTTCATTTTTTGCGAGCTCTGCACAGTGTTCACCTAAAGCTACCTGTAGAAGGTTGGTGGTGTTCTCATACTACAGGCAGGCAGTTGATTTTGCTAGCTGCAGTATCAGTATATATATATATATATATATATATATATATATATATATATATATATATGTATCCCAGCTTAGTGCAGCTACAGGCCACTTGTATGTCTGGAAGGCCAAGAAGGAGAGGCAGACAGTCACAAGCCAATAAAAGAGGGCAAGCAGGCTCTGTGTCTAGTGCTGGTCGTGGAGACGGTGCATCCTCATCAGCACGTGGCCGTGAGACACGCTTGGCCTTTTTTTTGGCAGCTGGCCGTGTTGAGCTGCAACATGTGGAAGACTTGGTCGAGTGGATGACCAAGCCGTCCTCATCCTCCTCATCCTCTCTCACCCATGATAGCCCTGATCACATTGTCCTCCACCTCCCCCAAAACCGACTTGGTCTGGGTAGATTAATTTTTGTATTAGGGGCAAAAGTCTATTCGCTAGTATTTTCATAAACAGCTTTAAATCAATATTAAGTCAAGAGATAGGGTGGTAATTTTCACATTTCATGTGGTCTTTTTCTGGTTTAGGGATTACTGTAATTGTAGCTCATAATGTTTAATCAGTTATAGTCTCCCTTATGTATTGAGTTAAAACCATCCACACAAGGTAGGCCAAGAAGATGTGAAAACATTTTACAATATGTAAGGGAAAAGCTGTTGGGCCCGGGGGCTTTATGAGGGTTAATTTCTTTCAGTGCTTTTTAGCACTCCTCTATGGTGATGGATATCATCTTCTGAAACCCTCAGTAGTCTCGAGTCCGAAAAAAATTGGGTCAGCCTGTCCTGCCTATCTTGTTAGTCTCTTTACAAGGCGGGGAGGAGAATTGTAAAGTTGCTCATAGAAATCCTTAAATCTATTAGTGGCTGCCTGTGTGGTATGCAGATGGGCCCCCTGCCTGAGTCTATACAAGGAATGTAACAGGGAGCTTACGTTAATGTCATGCACTGCATTAGCTACTAGTCTGCTGGGCTTATTACCCCACTCATAAAGGTGATATTTCATTTTAGTGGCATTCGCTTCCATTTTATGGAGGAGCAATATATTGAATTTGTTACAGAGAATCTGCAAATCAGCAAGAGTTGTGGTTGCCAACATTTTTTTATGTATGACCTTGAGTTGGTGAATCTTGGCAAGAAGTGTATTGACCTGTTTTGTTGGTTCATTTTTGAGCTTGGAGCCCTGAGAAATAAGTTTCCCCCTTATGATGCATCTGTGGGTTTTCTAAAAGGTTAGTGGAGGAGTCTTGGTATTAGCGTGGGTGCTGAGAAATGCCATGAGCTTGGAGTCCACTAGAGTCCTGGTTTCAGTGTACTGAAGTAAAGACTCATTAAATTTCCACTGCCACATTTTAGGAGTGTCCTCCCGAAGCATACTGTCAAGCATTATTAGGGAATGGTCTGAGAGCGTCCGTATGGTAATGGACATGTTACGAAGTATGGGGAGTTCAACCTGTCGTAAGAAAAAGTAGTCCAGCTGGGAATAAGTAGAATGTGTGACCGAGTAAAATGTATTTGTAATTGTTTTTTGTTCTTTACTATGTTGTAGGTACCACACGAAAATTAATTGTTCAGTGTGTAAGAGCCATTTAAAGTTCTTTAAACAGTGTACGAAAGACGTGAAGCATTATTTGAGATGTCTAGGAGAGGGTCCGGGGCTACATTGAAGTACCCCCTTACAATCAACACCCTCTCAGCAAATGCGACCATTTCCATCATGCAGAGATCAAAAATAGAGATCTGGTCTGCGTTAGGAGCATAAATATTAGCCAAGGTCACCATGGTGACCGCCAGAGTGCCCTACAGAAATAAGGACCTGCCCTCTCCGCCCATCTTCTGGTCCTGGAATACTCAATGGGCCACATGGGAGATAAGGCTGCTAATTGCTTTCAACTTTGAATCTGGAGAAGTACTGTGGTACGCTAAGCGATACTAGAAGTTTCTTATCAAATGTATCTCTTGGAGGAACTCTATTTGGGCCCATTCCTTCCACAGGTTCTCAAGAACTGTAATGCCTCGTACACATAATCATTTTCCGATAACAAAACCGTGGAATTTTCTTCAGAAGGATGTTGGCTCAAACTTGTCTTGCATACACACCGTCACACAAATGTTGGCCAAAAATTCTGAACGTGAAAACGCGGTGACGTACAACACGTACGACGAGCCAAGAAAAAGGAAGTTCAATAGCCAGTGCGGCTCCTTCTGCTTGATTCAGAGCATGCGCAAACTTTTGTGCGACAGACTTGTGTACACACGATCAGATATTCCAACAACAAGTTTTGTTGTCGGAAAATTTGAGAACCTGCTCTCAAACATTTGTGTGTGGAAATGCCGGCAGCAAATGTTTGTTGGAGCATACACACAGTCAGACTCTCCGACAACAATCTCATATGGAACATTTCCCGTTAGAAAGTCTGATCGTGTGTACGTGGCATTAAACTTTTTTGGGAATGTTCAGTTGGGGGATCAGTTTTTGTGCTAACCTAGAGGATCCAACCATGGTTAGTGTAGGGATGCAAGTTGGTGGTGCTAGAAGGGTAGGAAAGGGAGAGGGTCTAGGGCAGGGGAGACGATGAGAAGAAAAAAAAGAGGAAAAGGGAGGGAGATGGGTTTGACTACGTTGGCTAAGGCATCCGGAGTCAGAAAGCAAACTAGCAAAAATAACAATGGCTCCACCCTTAGTCTAGGGCAAAAAATATAGCAGAGTAGAGTATGCTGGAAAAGTACCAAAAACAAAGTTCTGCAGCCTACAGCAAAGGAATCCTGGAGACAGACCACGAGTTTTAAATCCAGAGCGATAAACATATAATTGTGAAGATCATTAAGTTCTGCAAATGAAAATAAACTGAAACAATTGGTACAAAACGACAAACATTTACATGTTTGGTGGTTGGCATTGCGGTGATAGAAGTATAGGAATGGCAAATATAGTTCTAACGGCTCCCCTCTGCTCTGCCACCCCCCCCAATGGATTGTGCTGAAATGCCTTCCTATATCCTAAAGTCAGAGAGGGCGAGGGACTCAAGGGTGTAAAGTCATCAGGAAGCCTGAACCCCTTGGCCCCCCCCTGGGAGCATCCACGCCCAGTTCACAGACTTTGAAGGATAGTCCAGGGAGTGCCAGGGCCCAAGCAGCCAATTAAGGGGAATTGCCCTGTTCAGGTGCACTCCTCTCTGGAAGAGTGAGAAATGTGGGCCAATCAAGAGGCGTTCCAGCTGAGAGAGGTACAACCTCCTGACATGGAAAGCCTATCAATGTGAATATGTTAAACTAGACAGGAAGGAGGGCCATCTCCCAGTACCCCTGGACTATCACCCCAAGACCAAGACTGAAGGATCCGGGTCCAGAGGCATCCCCAAATCATGTACACTATAATTCTGACTATTATGAAAGGTCATAATGAATCAAACACAACAAGCAACATTGTCAAATCTTAAATAGGACACACCAAAATGGCCTAACATGTAAACTGCCAAAAACAGGGGAGGAGCCACATGTCAACCCCTACCTCTGACATACCAAGCATACTTTCACTAAATAAGTCCCAGGACAATATCAGGTAGAGACCTCAAATGATGGACAAAAAAATAATAATGTGGGTATCCATTATAATTGTTTGGTCTGTACAATAAGACACAGCTGGCAGTGTCCTGGAGGGGCTGCTGAGGATAAAGGATAGAATGAACCCAGGCCCACAACCTTGCCCACTGCTAGCAGGAAGTCTGCAATAAACAGACCTCTCCAAATGTCTGCCTCCAGTAAGTTCTATGGTTGAGAATTCTACGTAGGCTATAAACATTGTTAGTCCAAGCAAAGACAGAAGGTGTATACTTAGAGTAAGTAACCCAGATTACTTACTGAGTCTTGGTACCAAAGAAAAGTTAATTTGGAAATGTCACTGTGGAATCTGGTAGGAGTCATACTGAGTTTTAGAGTTCACAAAATGATAGGTCTTCGCTACGAGATCTTCTGGCAAAGTGACTGCATTGGGTTCTCTGGCACTGTAGTTGTAGTGGTTCAGTACGAGGGGCCTCGGCTGATGCAGGGAAGGTTGGTGAATCAGTTAGTTCAATTGCCTCCGTAAGTAGAAATATAAAGAGCACCAGTATCTGTTTAGATGAGTGTAAGGGGAACCATCATCCATTTTTCTTTGCAGGTGGAACAGATGGCCCCATCAGTATGTAGCCTGCACAGTTTCAATTTGTTGAAATAGCAGATGTAGTTGTCTCCGCATGGATGGAATCTGGGTGGAGAGATCCGGAAAAAAAGTAATGGCGGCCCCATTAAATTTAATAGATTTTTTTTATCCAGGCTTTGTGGAGAACTTCCTCCTTGAGAACGAAGAAATGTATACGACATAAACGCTGTGAGGAGGAGAATCGGGATCCTGGAATCTGAGGCTATTTACCCTATGTACCCGATCAAGCTCTATAAGTGTAGAAGTATCTCTGTCCTGTAGAGTGTTAAGAAAAGCCTGAACCATATCCCTGGACCTCTAGTGGCCTTGGGGATACCCCTGATTCTCACATTGTTGCGTCTGCTGCAATTCTCTGTGTCCTTGAGTTTTAGTCACAACTGCTACAGGGCCTGTGTATATGCTGCATTAGCAGATTCAAGGGTCACCACACATTGTGCCAATAGGGACTGAGCAGTTTCAAGGGTACTGGCTCTCGTATCGATCTGCAAAATTTGTTGTCTCACCTGTGATAATTCTTTTTTGAGTGAGACTTCAATCATTTGTATCAGGAAGGCCATGTCTGAATGCAGTGAAGAGAACAGTTCCCAGAGTTCCTGGCTCTGTCTGGTGTGAGGAGCAGCCAGAACAAAAGATCACAGGGATGTCAGCTTGAGAGGAGAGCTCTGTAATGCACAATGCTGCAGCTCTCTCTCCTGTGTCCCCATCAGAGCCACTTGCGGTCCCTCTTGTTCCCTCTGTCTGTCTCCTGGTAGGCGCCATGTTGAGAGCAGACAGAGAACCTGTATCAGGTCAATCTGCATGGAAAAACCATGTCAGATATGCATGCTGTGTCCCAGTGGAATTTGGTGGCTCTCCTGGCTTTAGGCATAAGCCGGCAGGGCTGTGTAAAAGAAGGCTGGAGCCTCTGGATGAAAGCCTAGTCTGTAGCTCCGTAATCAATCGGCTTTATGGCTCTGTTGCCAGACCACGCCCTCAGAAAAGAGTTTTTAATAAACCCATAACTGCTGCGCTAGATAGGGTTTTTTTATTTTGGTACCACTGTAATTCGCACTCGGAGTATAGTAAAATCTTGGATTGTGAGCATAATTTGTTCCGGAAACATGCTTGTAATCCAAAGCACTTGTACATCAAAGCAAATGTACCCATAAGAAATAATGGAAACCCAGATGATTCAATCCACAACCATTTATTCATAAGTCCTTCAGTCTATAGTCCATAGAAAAAGATTATAGCAATGTGACTTCAAGGCAACTTCGAGGCAACTTCAGGGAATGCCTGGGTATTCTACCTGTAATGTCAGATCCAAATCAATTAAGATGAGAATCCGACTTAAGGCTCATGCACACTGCAGTTAAAAAAAAGCTGCTTTTACAGCCATTTGAGCTTTTATTTCAGCTTGAAGAAGCTTGTGCTTTTTTGTGCTCTTGTGCACATTTTTATTGAGCGGCATTGAGCTTCTTTGAGCTTTTTCTAAGAAAACATTTTTTTCACAAATCCTCCTTTAAGAGGGGTCCCCCCCACCAAAGAATTAAAAGTCAGCAACTACAAATACTGTATCTGCTGACTTTTAATATTAGGACACTTACCTGTCCAGGGATCCCGCAATGTCAGCACCCCAGCTGATTTTCTGATCTGGTGCTGGCCACCACCATTCGTGGTAAGGGAAGCTGGCAATTAAGCCTTTTGACTTCACAGCTGTTTCCATACTGTGCTTGCGCAAAGCTTGGCATACTTTTTAATGTGGTGGAGGAAGGAGGGGGGGGAACTTCCAAGCAATCCGGTAAAGTCTCCCGGAAGTGGGGATGGGTACCTCTCAAAAAGGTACCCCCCGAAAGGTGCCAAATGTGGCTACGGAGAGGAAGAGGAAGCAAACAAGCGGAGTTTCCACCTTTTGGTGTATCTCTGCTTTAAAGTCTATGGGCACAAGTCGGATAGAAGTCTCCTTGAAGTAGTACAGGAAACTTTTCTAAAGTTGGAGCGACTTCAGTAGTGCTAATTAGGAATCTCTTATTGACTAAAATGGGATTTATCTTCTCTTTTATACTCAGTTATGACATGACGCTACTTGTATTGCAAGACCTCACTTGTTTATCAAGTTTAAATTTATAAAAAAAAATGTGCTCCTCTTGTAAAACATTTGCAAACCAAGGTTTTACTGTATATCTAAATGCAATTGATGAGGGACCTGTGGCTTTGCCTGTTTTAGTTTAGGAGATGACTAGGTGTAATTCTTCTTGGGTTAGAGGTTCTGTCAGCACCTTTATCACTTGTTGAGAAATCTTCAGGAGGCCTGATAGAAGTCTATTAGTTGTTGGTGGGGAGAAGAAGACGCGGTATTGGAAGTGCAGAGATTGTACAGGTTATGAGAAAACCTTCTAAATGTGTGGGCAATGGCCAAGAAAGTAGTGGCCTTAGAGCATCGGGGATTTGATAAATTAAAGTATTGGTTTAAGAACCTTGCAGGGCTCTTGCCAGAAGTTTACCAGGCTTGTTGCCATATTTATAGAAATGTTTGTACGATAAGAATTTTTTTTTTTTAATTCCTTTGAATAACTAAAAATGTTAAGCAAGTACATATATGACTTTGCTTCCAAACATCATGTCTCAGTTTTGTGAGCAGTAGTACATAAGGCCATTAACACAGAGGTGCAGGACCCATGTCTATCATACGACTTCAAGTTAAAGATTTGAAAGTAAGTGTAAGAATGATGAGCCTTAAACAGCAATGTAGAGCAAAACGAATCATCCACTTGTAGTGCCCCCCATAGGAGCCACTAGTTTAATAATCCCTCTGAAACTGGTGTCAATCTATTCTCAGCTGGTCTGCCTCCTTTACCATCTGACATACCACTACTTGATAGAATTAACAACACCAGATTAGATTGACACTGTGTGTATTGGAAATAGATTAGTTAAATAAAGAAGGGTAATACAGAACATTGACAAAAATGCTATAATCCCTGTTTTTATACAGAGTACTACTATACCAAAATTGCATGCAGAGAACAACACCAAAGGGTAACTTGGCACAAATTTCACCACACACTTAAACAGTAACAGAGTGCTATAAGGGCAAATTGAGAAAGTATTGTATAAACCCCTGAGGCTACACTGCCATTAGACCCTGGAGTGACCCTGCTAGGTCCAAGTCTGCCTGAAAGACTTTACTATATGTAAGAGATTAAGTAATACTTAGGGAAAAGTGAGATGTAGCAGATAGTAAAATCTACGTAAATGGTTGGTGAGGCAGAATGGGGTAGTCTCAACAAAAAGAGAATGTCACGTGCCTGGTGGAGATCGAGCTGTAGAGGGGGTTTCTCTTTTCCTCTTGTCTAACACCCCTGGTAGTGATGACAGGAGGGGTGAGGACACAGAGTGGCACAAGGGTGGGTATAACAGGCAGTGCAGGCTGAGGTTTGCAGGAAACAGATGTCCATGAATCGCCAGGTATGAACCAGGAACTGTAACACAGTAAAGCTTGATCAGCAGGCAACTTCACCTTTGCCTGATTTTCCTTAAAAAAACTCTTGTGCCAACCCCTGGCAATACACTATAATAAAAACAGGTGAAACAACAAACTACCTCAACAGTAAAAAAAGCATAGATCAACAGCTAAGGTAGTAATCAAAAATAAAGGTTTACTGGACCAGGTCCATGAAATAAAACAAACTCCTGAAGGTTTTAAAAAAAGTTTTTGTTCAGGTCCTTCTGTAAAATTTCGATATCCTGATGTGAATTTATTGCCATGTTTATCTTTGTATCATCCGCAAAAACAGAGATTGAGCTACTTATCCCATCCCCTATGTCATATGTTTTTTTTTTTTTACAATGAACATGGTGTTTTATTTGAAGAAATAAAAGTATACAGGTTATATACAGTAGTGTTACATATACATAATATACAGTGTTTACAGGAGAGTTTTGGTTGGCAACATGGCTTACAGAACTTATACATGCAAGGTTGCTACATAAATGTGTATTTGTTGGTTACAAGTGGTACATACAGCCCAGGTGAAAGGTTTGCAAGTATATTTAAAGAGGGGTTAATCTCAGGGGGATCAGTCTGTAATCTCATCACATGTGATTGCGTTCCCCAGCCAGGTGTCCCAAATTTTGCCATATTTGGCAGGGCATCCTCTATGGGCATAAATTTCTTTCTTATATGGCAAGACCCTGTTAACAGCGGATATCCACTCCTGAAGCGTTGGTGTAATGACTTGCAGCCACTTTCTTGCAATCAGTAGTCTAGCAATGAATAATACCTCCTGGAGGAATATTTTGTGGAATTTATCTGAATCAGGATCTGGGAACACCCCCAGTAGACACTGTTTAGGGCACAGTGTCAAGGTAGATCCCATTACATCATGAATAAATTTTACTATATGGGACCAATAGGCTTGTATTTCTGGACATGACCATAGAAGATGAAAGAAAGTGCTAGCTGGACTGCCGCATCTAGGGCGCAGAGGGTTTTGGTCAGGTTTATATTTGGCCAAGCGGATAGGGGTCAATTATGATCTATGTATGATGTAGAGCTGTGTGAGGTGATACGACAATCTAGTTGAAACCTTCCTACATGTATCTAGCGCATCCTCCCACTCATCATCCTCCAGCTCCCCCACATCTCCAGACCAGCAACACCTAAGGGTATATGCAAGATTTGTTGCAACAGGTCGGAGCAAGGAATTATAGAACCTTGAAATAAGTTTACGAGAGTCCTGTTCTGTTACAATGCTCAGAACATCCAAGTGCTCTATGTTAGGGGAGGTATCGCTAAATTGCACCCGGAGGGCATGACGGAGCTGGAGGTATCTGTAGTGCATAGAGTTTGGTAGACGAAATTCCTCTTTAAGTTGTTGGAATGATTTCAAAGTAGTATCACAATAAACATCAGATAGATATCTCACCCCCTGACTCATCCATAGGGCATGATCTGGTACAGTCAACAATTCATCCAAACCGAAGTTATCCCAAAAGGATGTGTGAAAATGCGTGGCTAGTGTTTTCAACTTACGCCTTATCACCTCCCATATTCTACAGTGATGATATAGTAAACCCCTACGGTTCCCCAGTGTCCCAGCACCTGCCGGTTCTCTAAGAAGAATTTGAAAAGGGTGAGTTAGCCCATAGGCATATGGGGAACAGATCAGGGTCAGGTAACAGTCTTTGTCGTGTTTGTCAAGATACAAATAATGAGATAATTGCGCTGCCAGGTAATAGAGAATAAAATCGGGTAGTGCCGCACCCCCCAACTCTGTGGGGTTTTTCAGCGTTTGCCAACAGAGTTTATGTCAGGTCGTCCCCCATACAAAGGAGTTAAGCAGAGCTTCAATAGATTTGAAGATTCTAAGGGGTAAATAGATTGGAGCATGCCATAAAACGTATAAGAAGAGGACCATTTTGATTAAGTTCACTCAACCCATCACCCCCAGGGGAAATTTGGCCCACGTCTGTAATTTGGATTGTAGACTAGTTATCAGGGGCTCTATATTAAGTCTGACAAAGTCTTCTGTTGATCGGGTGATTATAATGCCAAGGTATGACATGGAACTAACCCTTAGGATTGGGGAGGAGGCTTGCATTTCTGTGGGGACGCTAATATCTATGGGAAGGATCTGGGATTTGTCCCAATTAATTTTTAAGCCTGAGTATTTACCAAAATTTTGTTTAGTCTCAAGAGCTAACTGTAGGGATGGGCCAGTGTCTGCTAGGTATAGCAACATATCATCTGCATATAGACTGATCTTTTCCACCAAGCCTCCACACCTCCAACCCCGGACACCCGAGTGTGACCGAAGAGAAGAAGCGAGAGGTTCCACTGCAAGAGCGTATAATAATGGAGACAATGGGCAACCCTGAAGCGCATCCCTCGAGAGAGGAAAGGGAGCAGAGATTTTTCCATTGACCAAGATCCTGGCACACGGACTCTGATAGAGGAGTTGAATCCATTTAATGTAGTTGGGTCCGAATCCGAATCGGGTGATTATAATGCCAAGGTATGACATGGAACTAACCCTTAGGATTGGGGAGGAGGCTTGCATTTCTGTGGGGACGCTAATATCTATGGGAAGGATCTGGGATTTGTCCCAATTAATTTTTAAGCCTGAGTATTTACCAAAATTTTGTATAGTCTCAAGAGATAATTGTAGGGATGGGCCAGTGTCTGCTAGGTATAGCAACATATCATCTGCATATAGACTGATCTTTTCCATTTTGAATTGCCCCAACAATATAAAGAGGACCGCCCACCAATTAAGGGAGGAGCCTCAGAACCAACCTGACCAGTCTTGTTTGGATGGACACATGTATAAAAACCAGCAGGAGACTTACACTACTAAGGCTCTGATGAAGAAGGGTAACCTTCAAAAAGCGTTAGCCAGCAGTAGTCCATACGCCTCCTTCCTGGGACCTGGAAAACTGCTACCACTAGACTAATCGCCTCTGTGCCATATACAATACGATTTTTTCTTCAACCTTTGTGAATAGATTTTATCTTGTTTTTAATCAATAAATCTGTCAAGGATAATGCACTAGGCTGGTGCGCTCTTTTTTTTTCTTTTCATGACATAGTGCCAGGACCTTGGCCAGGATCTTAATGTCCAATTGGAGTAGGGATATTGGGCGATATGATTCAGGAAATTCTAGGTTTTTGCCAGGTTTGGGTATAAGTACAACATAGGCCTCGCGCATAGAGGAGGGCAGGGAGCTAGATTCAAATATATGGGAGAATAGGTCATGTAGTCTAGGGACCAGGGTCTCAGCATACTTCGTGTAAAACTGTGGGAGACCATCTGATCCAGGTGCTTTGGATGGGTTAAGGAGGGACAAAGCTTCTAATATGTCATACTTGGAAATGGGAGTCTCTAGCATCTCAATTTGGTCTTGTGTTAGAGTGGGCAGTTCTATGTCAGCTAAGAGTGCCACTATCTCCTCATGGGGGTTATTAGTGGTAGAGGAGTACAGTGATGTAAAGAAGGAGCAGAACTCCCCAGCCACCACATCAGGATCAGTTAACAGAACCCCATCAGCAGTGCGAAGGGAAACCACCGTGGGAGGCCTATGATCCAAATGGGCTAGATATGCCAGGAGACGTCCTGCCCATTCCCCACATTCATACAGTCTTCGTTTGCTATAGAATCTTTTCCTTTCAGCTTTCTCAAAGTGGAGACTATTAACTATTCTGGCTTGTAACTTTAGCTGATCCGCTGTAGATGGGGAAGGGTTAGCAGAAAAATTGTTTTCCACTTCCACAAGGGATCGTTCCTCCTGCCTGACCACTTGAGAGGAATTTTTACGATATCTCGATATACGCTGGGATAAGATCATACGGGCGTGTGATTTAAAAGAGTCCCAGACCATATCAAATGGTGCAGAGTCTCTATTAGTTTGAAAGAAAAAATCCCACTCAGTACCAGCATCTTTCAAGTGACGAACAATCGTCAACCAAAATGGATTCAGCTTCCAAGTTATGTCGTGGGAGGAGAATCCATCCATATTTCGATCCAGTATGGAGCGTGGTCGAAGAGGACACATGGATTAAAACCTACCTCGCCCAAAATGGGGAGAATAGTGCGGGATATTAAAATTAGGTCTATACCTGTCATAGAACTGTGTGTTGTTGAAAAGCATGAAAATGCCCTGTCTGTAGGATAGTGGTATCTCCATGTATCCACTAGGGCGAGATCCTGAAGGAGTTTACCAAATCTAGTATAGGGATGGGCACTGTTGTCAGAGGGTGTCAGTGTTAATCTGTCTAGGTCTTTGTGTATAATATTGTTGAAATCTCCTAGCCATAGTGCTGGAACAGTGGGGAACTGCGACATAAATGCTAAGCCCTCGGTAAGGACAGTGAATTGGAAGTGGGAGGTATATACACTGCCAGAATCAAAAGTTTCAGACCATTCACCGTGGCATGTAGGAACAAAAACCTACCTTGGGGGTCAGATCTAAGCGTCAGAAGTACGAATTGCACTGTTTTGGCCACCAGGATAGCAACCCCTCTGGAGTTCGTAGTAAAAGGGGCCTGATACAGCCATGCCACCCATGGTTTTTTAATCGCTAGCAAAAGAACACCTGTAAGGTTGAGTCTCCACTAGCACTATAATCTCAGCACGTTGTGCCTTAAGATATGACAGGACTGCATTACGTTTGGGCCTTGCCCTGATGCCCCGAACATTCCACGTCATACATTTTACACTGGGCATGGTAACAAATTACAAATGTCCAGGTCCCCGGTGTCCGGAGCCCGCACGCCTACACCGCCCACCCCCTGAATGTGGGGGGATATGCGGCGCCACCCACAGGGCCAACAGCAACCATGGCAGGAGACCACACCACAAGCCATTGATCTTCTAGTATTCCGACACTACACAAACAACCAGTACAGTGTATAGCAACCAGGTTATCAATTAAACACCAATTGTTAACAGTCTTCCGTATACAGTATATGTGTTGAACTGTAAAACAACAAAAACATTTGAAAATAATATAAAAAACAACAAACGCACTGGCGTGTCCGGCCAAATAGCGCATCAAGTAGATCTTGGAAGTAGCCAATGGAGACCGGACAGGCCAGAGAAACCATACTTGTAGTAATCGACAAACATTACAGGCGATATTGAATATAGCGGGGTCGCCGGAGGCACCCGCTCCTGGGGGGGCGATTATCTGCTGTAGATCAAACAGCAGTATATGGAGTGAGACACCCGGTCTTACATCTTCAGGATATGTGCAAGGGGAGCTAGCATATATGGAAGTTTGGGTCCAAGCTACAGGTGTCATGATGGTTGTCAGCCTGCCTTAAAAACAGAAAGTACGGGGCTAAGGTACAAATCCAGCATCTTGAAGCATATGTATTCTGGAGGGGGAGAAACTATCAATGTAAGGGGGAGATTGCAGTCAGTGCAAAAAAACAGGGAACGGATATCAGCTAGGGCTGGGTGAAAGAGAACTGTGGGCAGATTATGAGATTCACAGTACCTTCAGGGCAGGCAGTCCCGGATTCACTGGAAAACATAAGGGTGATGTGAATCTTCATGTACAGCTGGAACTGGTCGTTGCTTTGCGGGCACAGGTCAAAGCTTCAGGTGGGTTCCTGCGCCGGTGCCGCCTTGTTTTCCAACCAAGGAAAGATGGCCTCCGGCGAATTGAAGAAATGCACTCGATCTTCTCCAACAACTAGAAGCCTTGCTGGAAATAACATGGCGTAGGAGTAGTGGTGGATCCTCAGCTGCCGTTTGGCTTCTGTGAAATGCGCTCTCTTTTTCTGGACTTCAGCCGAAAAGTCCAGGAAAACTTTGATCTCGCCGTTTTTAAATGAGATGTTGCCCTTCAGCCTGGTAAGGTGAAGGATGGTGTCTCCGTCCTGGAAATTGAGCATTTTGGCTATAAATGTTTGCGGTGGTGCGCCTTGGGGGGGGAGGTTTAGCAGCCAATCTATGCACCCTTTCCACTACGAATGTTGTAGAAAATTCAGCCCTTCCAAAGGAGGTAACAAGGAGGTTTACAAGAAATGAGGGGGGGTCTGAGCCCTCTGAACCCTCTGGCAAAAAAAAAAAACGTAGGTTACATCTCCTGAGGCAGTTCTCCATATCTTCCTGTTTGGCTAAGACTATAGCAAGTTGCTGTTGGAGCCATTCGGTAGTAACTTGCAGTGGAGACACCTCATCCTCCACGCGACTGATGCGGGCCTCCATCTCAGTGACCCGATCCCTTAGTTTCTGCATGTCTTGACGGATCAGCAAGACATCAATTTTAACCTCCTCGATCTTACCCGTCAGGGTACTTTTACCTTGTACATTTTTATCTGAAATTGCCTCCAGCACTCAAGCTGTGTCCTCTGCAACCGAGTCCATAGAGGAGGAAGAGCCGACGCCTCCTTGTCCAAGTGCCAGTATTTGGCAAGTTTGGCAGCCGATTCTGTGGCCTTTTTTGGCGGTGACATGGTTCCCGAGGTTGTAGTGCAGTCGGTGAACCGGTGGTTGGTAAGTAAAGCCTATTATGAGCCCCAGGATATACAATCACGGATATTCGGCAGGCAGAGCTCCCGTTCCACACTCCTCACACCATGCCATCCAGGCCACGCCCTCCTATGTCATATGTGAATAAATTAAACAAAATTGATCCCAAGACAGAACCCTGGGGTACCCTGCTTACCACTCCAGACTGGTCACGTTTTTTATCACCACTCTTGGGACACGCCCCTGTAACCAGTTTTCTAACAAAGAACAGACCTTATGGTTTGATGCCCACAGATCTCATCTTGTAGATTAAGTGTTTGTGGAGAACCATATCAAATGCTTTTGCAAAATCCAGATGCACCACATCCACAGGCCTCCCCCTTTCTACTGTAGATGGTAGCTCACTTCCTCATAGAATGTTAACAGTCTGGTCTGGCAGGAAAGAACCTTCCTAAACCCATGCTGATCACTGCTAATGATACTGTTTTCTTCAGCAAATTCTTGGATATAGTCCCTTATCACCCCCTCCAATAGTTTACCTACCATTAATGATAGGCTAACTGGCCTGTAGTTTCCAGGAATATGTCTCTGCACTTTTTTGAATATTGGTACCACATTGCCTTTTTTTCCAATCAGCTAGTACAATTCCTGTCAGTATGCTGTCTGCAAAGATTAAGAACAATGGTCCAGCTATAAAATGACTTAGTTCTTTGAGGACTCTCGTATGTAAGCCATCTGGTCCTGTCAGTTTATTTGTGTTAAAGTGGATGTAAACCGATTTCTAGAATTTGAGCTGGGCACATATGTCTGCAGTATTTTCTTATCTCTCTTCAAAGCCCTAAGTCCTATGGCTTTCTCCTGCTCCATTCTTCTGTTATCAGTATGAACACTTCTGACAAGTACTCTGTCAACTGTGATAAAACCAGACTGAATTTTGTGCCAAGGTGGGTACTATAAATAGATTAGCAGAGGGCTTGCCTATTCACAGCACAGCTCTGCAAATCTCTGCCTATGTGGTGTGGGGGTGTGTGCCTTTCCTCCAATCAGCTGTTTCACAGTGTATGGCAAGAATCCACTCCCACAAGTGAATCAGGAAGAGAAAATTCTAACAGGACGTACACTTTCTAAACAGTACATAAAGCTGAAGACAGCAGATATACATGTAAAACTTATGTAGGAAGATTTGTTTCATCTCTGTATATCATCTGAGGCTGTTCACTTCACTGGGTATATGTGAGGGTTTACATCCATTTTAAGCTTATCTAGTCTTTTCTTGATTCCAGCCTCTGTTAGCTAAAGGGTACATCCTGTGATGTGTTACTAACAATACTTGTGTGGTCAGTATACCCCTTCTTTTCCTGTGCAAAAACTAAAGAGAAAAAAGCATTTAGTACAGTTGCCTTCCCTGTGTTATCTGTAACCATCCTCCCATCATCGTCTTTTATGTGGGCAATGTGCTCTGACCTGGCTTTTTTACTGTTAATATATCGAAATAATTTCTTGGAATTTTTTTCTACTTTCTTCTGTTATGTGCTTCTCATAGACTTTTTTAGCAACCCTAATTACGTTCTTAGGCTACTTTCAGACTGGGGCGGGCAGGCGCCGGCGGTAAAGCGGTGCTAATTTTAGCGCCTCTTTACTGCCATAGATTCGGCTTACAGGACTTTTTTGATCGTCCTTTTGCACCGCTCCAGTGTCACACAGGAGAGGCGCTTTACAGGGGCTATACAAGCGCTATTTTTAGTACTATGGCGCCTGTAAAGCGCCTCAGTGTGAAAGTAGACTTACACTTCGTATTTCATTCTTTGTCGTGTTGGAATCCTGACCCCTCCACTTTATATTTTTTAAAGGCCATTTTTTTCTCTTTAATATTTTTTTTTATGTTATGGTTCTGCCACCCAGGCTACCCTCATGCCTCCTTTTCCAATGATTTACGCTAAATGTGATCATCCTGTGATAGCTAGATCCCAAATTGTCCCGTACTGCCACATCTGAGCTCAGACATGGATCATTCGTAATTAATACATTTAACAATTCATTATTTTTAGTTGAGGAATCCACCAGTTAACACATGCAGTTGTCCTTTAAGACATTCATGAAATGACGGGCCTTTAATGAGTGTGCTGTCCCCTCTGCCCAGTCAATATCTAGATAGTTGAAGTCCCCCAATATGAGGACATTTCCCTGCCTCACTGCCATTTCTAACTGTGAAAGGAGGTCCAGCTTCTCCTCTTCCTTCAGGTTGGGGGGCCTGTAACATATCCGCACTATTAATTACCCACTTACTTCTTCTCTTTGAGGTTCTACCCACACAGATTCCACCTCCCCCTTGTCTCGTTCACAATGTGGCTCCTCTCTAACACCCTTACATCATTTTTGATATAGACACACTCCTCCCCCTCTTCTACCTTCCCTGTCCTTCCGAAACAAGGAATACCCATGGATTTTTGCCAGCCAGTGGTGTGAGCTGTCAAACCAAATTTCTGTTATTCCCACAAAGTTTAAAGCAATTGTAAAGGCTTCTTTTTTTTTTGTTTACAAACGATTTTTATTAAGGCATAAGGATTTAACCATCACGTGGTAGTATACAACATAAAGTTGATGTCTACAGGGCATCTACGATAACCAAAACAAAGAGCAACAATTTTGAAGCATACAGGAAAATTGATAGAAAATGCTGATCCATAATTATTTAAACTAGACAAAGATATAAAGACATAGGTGGGAGGTCTACCGGAAAGTATTGCTCATTCAAGGTCCACTACCCTAGAGTGGAGGTCAGTCTGGTGGTAGAAAAATATGTCTGTGGGCTTTCCACTCGGCCCATCTGTGGTAAAACAGGTGTATTTTATCTTGCAGGGTATACAGAATCCTCTCCGTTATCATAACCGTATCTATTCTGTGCAGAATGGAGGATAGGGGTACTGTGGGGGTCTTCCAATGGAGAGCAATGGCCCACCGGGTGAATATGCAGATAGTGTGTATAAGACATTTCTCCTTACGGAAGATACCTGGCATTGATGCTCCAAGCAGGCACATTGAGATTGTGAGCTGTAGGGGTGTGTCAGATATCACAGAAGCGACAGCAGTCACTTTCCTCCACACTGGAAAGAGTAGCCCACAATCCCAACATATGTGCTTAAAGGAGCCTGGAAGCTGGCAGCCTCTGAAGCATAGTTCAGATGTTCCAGGAAATATAGCTTGGAGTCTGGAAGGAGTGTAATACCATCTAGTTAGTACCTTATAGGCCGTTTCTCTAACTGCCAATGATTGTGTAGCTTTGCGTAAGTTATCTTGCATTGTGTCAAAGTCTTCTGGGGAGAACTGTTCATTGCAAACAGTTTCCCATTTATTTTTATATGGAGATTCACCTGAGAAACCTGAGGCCAGCGCTGTTTTGTAGAGAACTGATATAAGGCCCTTGTCTCTGGGGGAGTCACGGCAGATCTGTTCAAAGGATGTAGGAGGGGAGGATGGGGTAGGAAAAGTGGGAGATAAAAAAGTGTCTTATTTGTATAAAGTGATAGTGTTCTCTAAGTGGGATTTGTTTTTGCATGTGGAGGAGATCAAGCGTGGCAAATGTATCATCAAGTTGGAGATCAGCTAATGTGACAAGGGAGATAGATATCCATCATGAGAAACTATCTGGATGTTCAAACGCTGTGGCAAATAAGGGTTCCCCTAAAAAGGATGAGCCTTGGGGTGCAGATGAAATCAGGCCAAGTTTATCATTATATCGGTTCCAAAGGATGAGAGAGTGAGTCACTATGGGGTTGAGGGATGTAATATCTATATAGGTATAGGAGTTTTGGTAACAGGGTCATTTTGACCGCTGTGACTCTCCCCAAAAACAAAATGCGGTAGAAGCTCCAGATTTTAAGCAAGCCTCGAAGTTGGGACACAAATGCTGGATAGTTTGCTGCGAAGATGGAAGACCATTGTGGTATGATATAGACGTGTACCATGACCGCTGGGTCCTCCCCAGCCCCACACAATAATCTGTCCACCCGATCCACAATGTGCCAAACCCGAGCGCCCAATAAACAACATTAAACAATATTGGATTGAAAGTATTTTATATATATGAAAATATTTGCCTTTTATACATTTGCATATGTCACAGGTATGTTATATTTTATGTTATATTTTATGGAAGCTTGAGCTTGTATATATGTTTCTGAAAGTATTGTGATCATCCGTTAGCAGATTGGATATGGTTTTTGAGCAGCACACACCAGCATTGATGCACGGGTGATATATAACTTTGTTTTCGCCCAGGTGCACATGCTGGTTTATGCCAAGTTTTTTTTGAACATCAGAGAGTCTCAATAAAAGAGGTATGGTCTGCATTGAGTAAAGCAGGCACCATTTTAAAAAGGGGGCATCTCCCAAAAAACGAGAGGGGGAGGGCCCTCCAAGCTTCCAACTCCTTCACAATTTTGGTTATTAAGGAGGGGTAGTTGAGTAGATATAAAGAAGATGATTCACGCCCTATACGAATACCCAAGTATGTGATATGTTGAGTTGCCAGGGCAAGTGGAGATAGATGTTTCCATTTATTAGATAGGTGTGGGTGTAATGCTAAAACTTCACTCTTGTCAAAATATATGCAGGAGGCCAGAGCAAAGTCGGAAGGCCGCAAAGAGTTGTTTGAGTCTGTCGAAGTCTGATATGGGATTGGTAGAGAATAAGAGTATGTCATCCACGAACAGGGCAGAGCGGAGAGTTTGGTTACTTAAAGTGATGCCACTAACCCCATTAGATGAATTAAGTATTCTGGACAAGGGTTCAATCACAATGTTAAACAACAGCGGGGATAGGGGGCATCCCTGCCTCATTCCCTTTGCTAAGGGTATTGTGTCAGAGACAAAGTCAGGGGTGACAAGACGCCATGTACCCGTCGGGGCCTGGGGCTTTGGCAGATGTCAAGGATTTAATCGTATGTCTGATGTCGTCTACAGTAATAGGAATGTTAAGTGCCTCTAATTGTGTATTTTGAAGTTTGGGCAGACGTACCTTGGCTAGCAGAGCTTCTGTCGTAAGTTGGTCAGTTAGGTCAGCTCTGTATAAATCAGTGTAATACTCTGCAAGTAATTTGCTAATTTCAGCAGGTGAGGTAACCAGAGAGCCAGCCGCGTTTCTCAGTGTAGAAATATGTGTAGGACGTCTCGGTCCTGAACATAATTTAGCCAGCAGCTTGCCCACTTTGTTACCAAACTTGTGAAAATGAAGAGTAGAGTATGATGTTTTAGCAGCTTCGTGCTGTTCTGCCCAAAGTTTAAAAGTGCGTTTAGCTTGCCGCCACTCTTGTATATGATCAGAGGTACGGTTTAATGTTAGCCTCTCATGGGCCAAGCGTAGAGGTTTGCTGGCCAGCCTATATTGTTGTCGCTGCATTTCTTGAATTGGGTAGTGTACGAGATGATTTTACCCCGTAGGAAGGCTTTGCCGGCTTCCCAAAAAAGGTTTGGGTCAGAAATGTGCGCTCCATTCGTGGAGATATATTCTTCCCAGGCCTCATATAGTACGTGTCGGAAGTCTTCACTATCCGCCAGGTACAAAGGGAAAGGCCAGGTAGGGGAAGAAGCTGAGGGTTTAGCTTGAGTTATGTGTACAGCAATAGGGCTGTGATCTGAGATTCTGGCGTCATTTATGTCCAGGGCACTTATTGCGGAGATTAAAGCAAGGGAGGCAAAAAAATTGTCTATGCGGGAAAAAGTATTATGTGGGGGCAAAAAAAAAGTATATTCCCGATCCGTAGGATGCATTAGACGCCAAATGTCGACGAATTGCATGGAAGCGATGGATTGTGCTAGGGGAGTAGAATCTGGCGCAGGGGGGGCAGCGGAACGTGGCCTATGTGTTGGGTGATACGTGCAGTCTGCCAGTGTGGACATAATGAAATTAAAGTCCCCACCCACTAAGTGTAACATCTCAGGAGCAGTGAGCACCCACTGCACCATGTCTTGAAAAAAGGAGGTGTCAGGCGAGTTAGGAGCATAAATGTTGGTGACAGCAACTGCTTTGTCGCCTAAGGTCATATGTAGGGTAATTTTGTGACCTAAAGGGTCAGCCCTGACATCTCTGACAGTATGACGTAGGTTTTTGTGCAATAGTATAGCAACTCCTGCTTTACGGCCTACAGCCAGTGAGCCATATACAGAGCCTACCCACATTTTTCGAAGGCAGGTTAAAAAGACAGGTGTATCTCCTGAAGCAAAGCCACATCTGCCCGGAGATGCCATAAGTGTCTAAGGATTGACATGCGTTTATTTGGAGAGCGAAGCCCCTTAACATTCCACGAAACAAACTTCAGGTGATGCCAAGTTTTTCATACATATGCTATGGTTTTATTTTCTATTTTGTGTCATTTTTCTTCTACATCACCCTTGTGGTCTCCTTTTCTTTCTTTCCACATTAGATATTTACCGTTGTTATCACTTTCTTTATGTGGTATTTTTGCTGGGCGAAGGGGGGGGGGGGTTTCTTCTCTCCTGTCCACCCAATGGTTAATTCCTGAACTTTAGGTGGCCACCGGTGCGTTTCTCATTGGGATCTAATGACACACATTAATTACTCATTTGTTTAATGATATGTTTAATTATTTTGTTTGGTATATATATATGTATGTATCTTTAGCACTCTAGCTATGACTAAGCACCATATCTGGTGTGAAATGCATCAGCAGCTGTGCAGTTAGTCTGTATTGCCCTGTGATGCTTTGATATTCATTTCTTAATAAAGGTGAACTTTTTTGGAGTGCGACTATCCAGCGTTCTATTTTTTCACCCAGTAAACTACATATCGTTCGGCGACCACAGTCTTTATGATGGATTGCCATCTCTGTCCTTTTAATAATTGAGTCAACTACTACCAGTACCTGCCTAACCTTTCCTGTGTCTCTGCCTCCCTCCTTACCAGAGCAGTCTCTCCCCTGGCAGCTAGGGAAGCGTGCCTGCTCCAGCACTGCCACCCCTGTGCTGATATCCCCAACGTCATGCAACTTAACCTTTGACTTCAGGGAAAGTAGACAAGGTATATCTCAAAAAAAGACCAAACAGGCAACAGCAAAGGCATAAAAAGAAAACCATTTACCTCAAATTTAGGGAGAGGGAGGTACATGATAAATAAGTAATCTCCTAAAGATACATAGTTACATAGTTGGTAAGGTTGAAAAGACAACAGTCCATACATGAAGAATCTAAATACAGAGAGGGAAACCCCTTGAGCTGAAACAATTAAAAACATAGTAAACCTGAATACTTATAAAAGGAAGGGTATGGTGATCAATGAAAGCAGTATAAAAAGGGGGTAGGCAGGAATGAAGATATATTATTACATAGGCTGGCATATAAGGGCAGCTGGACCAATAAAATGTGTCCTTCCAACAACACCCAAAAGTGCATGAAAAAGGCTGAAAACAACACATTTGTATCTGAGTCATATCGAACTTGCTCAAATACAGTCTATTAAGTTGTAGACTGTGTGGTCTTAGAACCTGAATCAGAAATAATATGAAGGTCCTGAACACTTATGCCCCGTACACACGGTCGGACTTTGTTCGGACATTCCGACAACAAAATCCTAGAATTTTTTCAGACAGATGTTGGCTCAAACTTGTCTTGCATACACACGGTCACACAAAGTTGTCGGAAAATCCGATCATTCTAAACGCGGTGATGTAAAACACGTACGTCGGGACTATAAACGGGGCAGTGGCCAATAGCTTTCATCTCTTTATTTATTCTGAGCATGCGTGGCACTTTGTCTGTCAGATTTGTGTACACACGATCGGAATTTCCGACAACGGATTTTGTTGTCGGAAAATTTTATATCCTGCTCTCAAACTTTGTGTGTCGGAAAATCCGATGGAAAATGTCCGATGGAGCCCACACACGGTCGGAATTTTCGACAACACGCTCCAATCGGACATTTTCAATTGGAAAATCCAACCGTGTGTACGGGGCATAACAGGAAAAAGTCCAATGGGATCAAAATTAGATTCTCTTGTGGATGGTGCTGGAATGTGCTTGGAGCCTCTGTGAGTAGATTGATTCATTAATTGTGCAAAGATAAAAAAATCCAAAGTAAAAATGAAGGCTTTTGTGGACAAATGAAATATTTCAGTCTCCGACTTCAGAGCTATAGAAGACTGAGGATGAACTTATAGTAATAGGATGGAGGTTACAGGCTTTGGTGCCTCTTATGGATACTGAAAAAATACCCTAGAAACAATGGAGGAGTATAGGCAGTGGCACTGTTCTCTGTGTGTCTTCCAAAAGATAGATTGCACCACATAGCAAAAAAAAGTGAGGAACAGTCTTGCATACTCACAAACCCAAGCAACCGATGCTGAGGAGAGTCTCAGACACCAACCAAATCAATGAAGGTGCGCAGTGATAGGAAAGTGGGGAATGGTTGATTTATGAGGTGTTTCAGAGGTAGTAGCAGAAGCAAGAAGATGCTTCCTCAAAACTGAATGACAGGAATTGGAGCTTGAAACACATGCGTGCAACACTCCACCTAGGGGGTGATTTCAAAACACTCAGTCTTAACCATTACATTGGCTGCAATTTTAAAATGGAGCCCAACAAGTTTAAAAAATTGGGACTTTATATATACCTCCAATAGTAAATAAACATTAATTAAAATATCACCAATTTTTATTGTATACAATAAGGGGATGTTCCTCAGATGTGTTTTGGGTACTATTTATTGACCCAGTACACATGAGATTAAATTTTTTTTTTCAATGATATATACAGTATGTAACAAATGTGATTTTATATGTTTTTGTCTATAATAAAAATTGGTGATAATTTAAATAGTGTTCATTTACTATTGGAGGTATATATAAAGTACCATTTTTTTATTTTGATGCAATTTTGTAGGGATGATACTTCCTCTGGTATATTGAGGTTTCAAAAGGGCCACCATCTATATACTGTTTTGCTTAAAATGAAGCCCAGTGGTACCAACTGTGAGGTAGCTCCAAGTGTTTTAGCCTGATCGGCCTTACTCACTTAGTGACTGAATGACACTGGAGACTGTGCTATGGCTCTGGACCTAAAAAGTACTCTGAAGCTAACTAACACAGTAAACAGTCAAGAAATGTCTGGAAAAGTTCCAAAATGCAGAGCCCAGAGATCACATTCCAGGCTAGACTTATCACATTTAGGGGCTTACTCACTCTTTGAATTTTCAAAGACTGTGTCACAGCAGAGGCTGTGTCACAGCTGTGGACCTAGAAAGCACTATCTGGCTAACTATCACAGTACACAAAGGCCTGGACAGTGCCAGAATTAAAAACCCAGGACATGAAGGTAACATTCCAGGCTAGTTAAGCAATCTTTTATTCCAACAAGGCCTCCAAAGCTATTGCGGAAGACATGCCAATGTGGATAGCTTCTATGTAGAGACTAGTGAAGCCACATACAGTCATGGCAAATTAAAAAATACACAGAATTCTCTATCGAGAATTAACTCCGTGATTAGGGTAAAAGGTAGGGTTTGAGGGGAAAGGGGCTGCAGATTGGCACCATGCTCCATGTTACACCCAAAATATAGACTTAACATGAAAACAGTATGAATGGTGGAGATAGCCTGTACAGTTTTTGGTTTGCAGTGTTCCACATTTCAAAAGAAAGCTGTCACGTTACTACTTACAGTGAGCCCACAGGCGAGCAGGTGACACGCCATCCCCCAGGGCGTGGAGTCCAAGGGCCAGTCGGTATTCTACCAGGGACCCCCTCACAAGGGTTTGGGCTTAGCTGTGTGCTGACCCCAGGTCACGAGCCCCGGGTTCACCCCGCTCGCTAGGGAAGTACCAGAAGACACTGTCAGATAAGGATGGATGGATGAAGCAAAGGAGAGCCGGATGGCGAGCCAAGGTCAGGGCGGGCTGCAGACAATGTAGTCAGAACAAGCCGAGTCAGTACACAAGAGATCAGCTCACAAGAGGTCAGGTTAAGGCAGAGAGGGATTTAAATAGAGAAGCACATGAGGGGCTGGACAGGAAGTAGCAGGAAGGAATCATATATTAAGCAACAGGTGAGGGCGGCGACACCCATAGCTGCAGACTGCATCAGAGCTGAACACAAGCTAGTGGAACAACAGGTCCCAGACAGCCTACAGCAGTAAAGGTGAGACATAGATAAGCTCCGCAGCTGATCTGTGACAATAGCAGTATAACCCAAATGTCTAAGAATTATTAAATTCCTATGTCCCTAAGTGGATGATAAATAATTTTTCAGCAGTTTACTTTTGACATTGTAAGTATGGTCAGCAATTATCTTTTGAAGTGGCCACTTACTGGATCTGGGCATAGACAGATGCGAAATATGAACATTTTCTGCAATCTTAAGCCATGTTTATAAAAATGCCCCTTACAGTGATTTTATTAACTTTCCAGAGCATAAGAGGATTCACATCAGGTGTATCCTTTGCATAAAACTGTCTTCAAGAAGACAGCTTATCTTGATGTGTTGAGAGATTGAAGGAGAGATGGATCAGCTAGTGGTAATACAATACGATAGGGTCTGTGGAGTTGGCCACCACTTTCTGCTGTTCTCAGTTTGTGAGGTATGTTTTGATGTTACAAAAAGAAGAGCGTGTAGTCCATGTTGCTAGCGTGCAAAATGTGTCAGGTATCTACCAATTTGGCCAAGTAGAGTTCAGCCTTTATAGTCTTAGATATGAAAAGGAAAGATGGAGGCACCCCTATAGACATCTATAAAGGGCTCATATGTGAAATTTACATCATTGCCCCGGTCCCTATTTTTGTTTGAGGATAAACTAAGGAGTTGTTTGAGGAAAGAGTATTGGGTGGTTATCAATGACAAGTACAATTGATGTCTTTTTCCCCCTTTATGAGTAGGTACCAACTATTGTCAACAGATCAGCTATTATAATGCAAACTCCTTTGACTTTCATGGTTGGGGAGGGGTGGTAATAGACCATAAAAAGTTAACAAATTTTTCATTTAGGTATTTTGTCTTTTTTGATGCGTGTTTCCTGGGGGAACACTGTCTGACTTCTTAATTTAGCTAGGTCCTTAAGTAGACCATGTTGTTTTTTAGAGATGTCGAGGCCTTTGAATAGTCAATGTTGGCTGTCATCACCTCTATGGCTTAAATCAGTACCTAAAAGTAATTTTTTTAAGTTAGGACGAAACTGTACTCTAAAGGAAGACAATGAGGTACAGGCACAGAATTTGAAATCACAGTTCCTTGAAAAGGGATACGACTGAGAGTCCCATGTCCAGCTTATTAGAGAAATAGGTTCCAATGATAGAGAAACAATTTTGAGAGTGAAGGAAAGGACTTCTACTAATTTTGATAAATTCAATTGATTCATGGTGACCACATATTCAACTCAATACTATGTGATAAGAATTTAGAAAAAATGTTGGTCTGTTTTGAAGAATGACAAGGTATTGGGACCTCTTCTTCCAGACAGACTATCCATATTGTACAGGGGGAGTATCAACGAGACCTAACATATGCCCAATGTGGTAGATCAGCCAATTAGACCTTCTTTTTTTCAAACTGTGAAGGACTACTTTCCTTGTCTTCTTAATAAGTTTAAAGGTCGGAAGACTCTTTTCTTCCATTATCAACAAACAACCAAAGAATATGAGATTGAGATGTTTATATGTTCATCTAAATGGGGTTTATTTACTGCAGTGCCCATGTGGCTTGCAGTATGTGGAGTGTATCACATGCATATGACAGACACGATTCAATGAGCATATTGGCAAAAATAAAAGAGGCTTCTGGAATCATAGTGTTTCATAACACTATGCTTAACACCACCAAAAAAATCCTGCTGGTGCCATCTTCCTAGGGATTGGTACATTTAGACCACATTGGAGAGGGAGCCATGTTAAACATGAAATATCTAGACTGGAGGCACATTTATGATTTATTAACAACAGCTAGGATGAAAAAGAGCTACAGTATTTGTGCTTATAGTGGACAGGGCACGATTAGTACATGTTTGGAAATAGGTTTGTATTATCAACATTCAGGTTTTGTAAATGAATATAGATTTCAGACCACTGGACTGTTCTGGCTCCTCCTCCTTATCCTCTTTTCAATTGTTTTCTTTCTCTCTTGTTTTTAATTTTCTAGGACCTATTATATATATTTTTTGGCACTTTTTATATCATTATTATCAATATTTTACTGGTCTTGATAGATTGTATTTTTATTGATTGTATTTCCATAGGGTAATGTGGAGTAATTTTCAGTGCCTTTTAAATCTTTGTAATATTTTTGTTTTTATCCAGTAGATGATGCTGTTTGTCTATTCTCAGTGCATTTCTATGGATGCAATACTAAGTGGTGGTAATTTTTCTTTCGCGTCTATGTTGTATTTATAGTCTGAGCAAGATGAGGAACATCTTGCCAAACCCCCTGAGGACATCATCTATGAAGAAACACATAGGGTGGGGACAGACGACATCATCACACACAAATCAATCAAATAAAAAATCAGTGTCCCTTGGATTTGTGAGGCTATTTGGATGTATTACATGTAGTACTGCTTTTTTAATACATGTTCACACTTTTATTCTAATAAAACACTTTTATTTTGATACTACACTATGGGCATTGCTCTTTTTATTTGTTTGTAAACATGTTTCCCTTTTGACGAGATGAGGGAGTTTATCCCTAGGCTATTCGGTACATTCTCAGTAGTGCTAATGACCACTCGTTCTTGGAGGCTCATTTTATTTTAGTAACCAGACTGGGGAGAGTCAAGTGGAATTTGCCTGCAAAGTCTGTTGGAGTGGAAGCTTTCTTCATTTGCTCCTGCACATTTATACATCTTTTGATCACTGATGCTGACTATGCTCACTTTTATTAGCACTATTGCAAGAATATAAAAGAATAGTATATATATATAACAGTACTGCAGAGTCTGTGAAGTGATTAGGAAAATGTTCATAGGTGATAATACAGCTGGATCTCAGTGTGCACCTTCCACCGGTCAGTCGGACTTCACCCTATGTTAACACTCTCCCCCTAGGGGGTCAAACTCACCAGAGCTGCAAAATAAATAAGCCTCCAAGAGAAGAAATCTCCTAATCACATCGCTATCAGCACCACTCCAAGGGGTTCACGGGGGTCACAACTCCAAATAAATAGATGACAAAGAAGAAGAAGCGCACATAGCGTAATTCCATTTATTCAAAGAAACCCCTTACATCTCACAAGATCCCCCTCAACCAATATACGTACAAGATAAAACAGTCAATCAAGCAGTGGAAGTAATGCACATCACCGTTCCGCAGATCAGCCGGTTCAGAGTCCCAAGGAGCAGAGCACTTCCTGGTTGTGAATCCGAACTGCGGTGGAGCGCAAACGTCACTTCCGGTGTCGTGTAAGCCATTTCCTGACGCGTTTCGTCATATCCTGACTTCAACAGAGGGCGTGGCTACATGGCGAAGAGACAGGCTTATATTGTCCGTCCCAATCCTCCAACGCCAATCACTGCACACTCAGTCTGACGTCAGGCGCTCGTTGTCAGCCGAAGTGTTCATCGGCGGCTCACTACAGAGGCGGAGGAGGGACATAGTAAGCCTCACTGCACATAATTCAAAAGAGTTATAAGAAGATGCTCGAGTCCATGACAGAACGCTCATCTCACGGACTCAAACATATTGCACAAGCCCATAAACTCAAAACACTGGCATATTCAATAGTATATGTATGAATCCTAGCTCAGTTATTTATAATCATACTAGTTTTATAATAAGTTAGTTAATGCTACAAATCACACATAGTGAAATAAATACATACACAAAATTGCATTGTCATAACTAAACTTAAAGGCTATACTTGCACCAGTTATTTCAGGCACAAAGCAAATGAACAGTATGCGAGAATAAATACACATTTAAAAAAGAACCAACACTGAAACATAACACAGATATATGCTCTGTGTAGCAATAGAAATCACAATAGATAACTATACATCATTAAAGACCTTTATCAGAAAATGATCATTACAAATATGATTAAAAATTTAATCTTTAAAAATATTAAAAGAAAATTATGAGTCACTTATAAAACAATTAATATCTAAATCGACGTTTAACCCCTTCGGCGATAAAGTATCCACCAAAAATATCCATTGAGTCTCTCATTTAGAGAGGTCACGGACAAGATTAGAACCCCTCCATTTCGGCTTAAGATCATCAATACCCCAAAACTTAAGACCCGATGGGTCCTGATTATGCACCAACTTAAAGTGGAGCGACACATTGTGGTCTTTGAAGCCCAGTTTTATATTGGCTATATGCTCTGCAATTCTGATTCTCAGAAGCCTTTTAGTGCATCCAATATAAATCAGACCACACGGACATTGCAGAGCATAGACCACATAGGAGGTGTTGCATGTGATAAATTCTTCAATAACAAACTCCTTGTTATTAGAGGTTGACACAAAATTTTTAACAGCCCTAAGTGGCCTATTGACCTCTCTGCAAGCCCGACATCTCCTACAGCTAAAAAAACCCTTTCTGTCCCAAAATGGGTAGCCTAGACGGGGGATCCAACACTTTCTGCACTATTTTATCCGCAAAGCTTAGCGACCTTCTATAGATAAATTTGGGCCTACATGGCAAAACTGGATGAAATACTTTATCCATAAGCAAAACATGCCAATGGGCTGAGATGATGTCTTCCACCTCCCTGTATTGGGAGTGGAATCCCGAAATAAAACTCCATTCATGACTCTCTCTAACCGATACAGGTGGGGCTTTGTCTAGTAGGGCACATCTAGGTTGTAAAGCTAATTCATGGATAATGGAGTCCACCGTCTCTTGGTACCCCTTCTCCATGAATTTTTTCTTTATTTCTATATTTGAGCTTGCATCACAAAATCAGCATCTTCCGAACAGTTCCTTTTCACCCTAGTGAGTTGCCCCTTAGGTATGTTCTTTCGCCACATCGGGTGATGCCGCTATTGGTGGGTAAGTAACTGTTGGAATCCGTGGGCTTATAGTATACTTCATAAATAAGTGTGAAAGCTGCGCTTAAGACAAACGTTTAGGTATGCAGCCCCCCTGAAGGAGCTTCCCTAAGGATCCTCCACAGAGTACTTAAATTAAATTAGAAAGGGGTGTGGCGCTCCCTATGGGGTTGAATGGGTTAATGTATGGGGGGGGGGGGTTGTGAGTTATGTTATATCCCCAGGTGATTTACCCCCACTTTAATCCTATTAGAGGTACCTGATACCAACAGAAAAATTAGTTACCAAAAAAATATATATATAACAGCAAAAATAAATAAATAAACAAGGAGCTGTCTTCAGTGGTAATTCAAACAGACCCTATATGTAAGGGATGTGTGCTGAGACCCCTACAACTGTGATAGGTCTGCACCATATACCGCCACAAAGTGAAATGACTATAAACATATAAATATAAAACATGTAGTGCTCTACCTAACCGGTGCAAATAATACACAAAGCATATGATATACTCTGCCTAAACAGTGCAAAAAAATATATATACAGTGCAAAAAATACACACATCATAGTCAAAGTCCAGTGAGCAAATAATTGCACCTCCAACTGGTTGGTGCAGATATGAATCAATTAGAAATTTGTGCTTATAGTCCTTAAAGTGAAAAAACTGTTCAAACCCAGTGTTTCAGGCAATTTTCTTAGCAAGAGAAAACCGTGACTAGAGTGCTCTCAGATGGTTTCTGTGACTTTTGTGCTCCCCCTTATGGGTCCCCACTCACCGAATCCAACAGCCCCAGAAGGGGCAACCAGCATAGGGTATCCAGGTCCTCACTTCACCCAGTCCATCTGCTGCCTGGTACACACACAGAGTGCCGCTTCAGATCCAGATGGACCGCGGTCTGTTCGATTTACCACTGAAGACAGCTCCTTGATTATTTATTTATTTTTGCTGTTATATATATATTTTTTTGGTAACTAATTTTTCTGTTGGTATCAGGTACCTCTAATAGGATTAAAGTGGGGGTAAATCACATGGGGATATAACATAACTCACAACCCCCCCATACATTAACCCATTCAACCCCATAGGGAGCGCCACACCCCTTTCTAATTTAATTAAAGTATACTTTAGTTCCCAAACAATTCCCTTGCCTAAAAATAGTAACATCCAAAAAATGTATGTCACTCTGACTAAATTCACTGGTCAGCACAATATTATTCACGTTAGAATTAAGTTCTCTCAAAAATTCCTGTAGGCACTCACTAGTGCCCTCCCAAATAAAAAATAAATCATCGATATACCTTTTGTATAGCAAAAGTTGGGTACGAGCGACAGAGAAGATGGTTTTGTCTTCCCACTCACCCATAAACAAATTTGCTATACTAGGGGCAAATTTTGCCCCCATATCTACGCCTCTACATTGGGAGTAAACCTGGCCATCAAACCAGAAAAAATTATGGCCTAAACAAAAATCTAAGGCATTCCTGATGAAGACTTTATGACTATGTGATAAATCATCACGTTGGGACAAAGCCCAATTAAGGGCTAGTAGCGCATCATCGTGCTGAATAACTGAATAAAGCGATGCAAAATCGGCAGTTACTAGGTACACTTCTTGTTTCCCTGTTAAGTCAATCCGTTGTAAAATCTGTAAGAGACTTTTAGTGTCCCTAAGATATGCCTTGGTACGTATGATGCTACCCTGCAGGAAATGATCCAGATATTGGCCCATCCGGGATGTGATTGAGCCAATCCCGTTCACGATTGGCCTGCCTGGGGGATTATTCAAATCTTTATGTATCTTCGGCAGAGTGTAGATCGCAGGGATCCTACTACTACTCAGCACAAGATACTTTCTTTCCCTACTAGATAAAACACCTGAAGAATAACCACTTTCAACCAAATTTCTTAAATCCCTCTCATATTGCATGGTAGGGTCTTTTGCTAATTTCACATAAGTATTATTGTCATTCAGCATTTCAGTGAGCTGGTTGTGATAAAATTCTTTATCTAAAATCACTACCCCTCCTCCCTTGTCAGCCAGTCTTATGACAATTTTCTTCCTTTTTTCCAGCATAGCAATCCCATCCAGTATATGTTGAGGGTTTACATTCTTTTTCGGTACTATACGTTCTAAATCTCGCGTCACTAATCCTTTAAAAACATCAATACTCTGGTTTGCACTATTCAAGGGATTAAATAGAGACTTATTCCTCAATCCACTATCAGTTGGCACCGAAGCCATAGCCATAGTGCTGACTGGTTGGGAATTTTTGTTCAAAAAGTGTTTTTTAATATTTATCTTTCTGATGTACTTATGCACATCAATAAAAACATCAAATTTATTGATCGGCCTTTTTAGGCCGCACTTTAAACCCAGATGCAAGATATTCGTTTCCTTATGTGATAAAACTGCATTGCTCAAATTAAAAATGCCTCCTAGTCCTGCTCTCTCCTTCTTTTTCTGGCCCTTCGTCCTGCCCTACAACCCCTTGATCTCCTCTCTGTTGATTGGGATGGTGGGCATAGTCCCTCTCCCAATGGGGGTACTCCCTCCACTGTGGTTCCACATACGCCTGTCTCGACTGTGGGTGGGAAGGAGGTCTTCCCCTGCGTTGAGGATACCCAAGACCACGTTTCTGCCAGCCCCTCCCCCTCCCTAAAAAAGGACAGGGGGATTGGTACCTTGTTCTGTCCCCATTATCCCTCAAAGGTTAATATCTATTGCATACAGGGACTTGATACTGGCTATTAGAAAGTATATGATAATGAGGACTATCGGGTCTGTTTCTCCCTTCATCAGATCCCCTATGGCCCATATCACCTCTAGCTGGAGTAGAATAAGCATAAGGGGGACGGCTAGGTCCATCCTCCCTCCTGCCACCCACCCCAGACAGTACGGTGTTTGGTAAATTATTTACAGGGTATACAGACCGTGCAGTCCCTCTTTTATGTTCAACATTACCAGGGGCCTTAACTTGTTGCCAAAGATACACAGAACCAGACCTGAAGTCAGCCAAATCTCTCTGGAACTCCTTGGCTTTCTTTTTCTGTGTATCCTTATCAATCTTTTCAAGTTTCTTTTTTATACGGATATTGAAATCCTCTACTTGTTGTGAGTCTTTTATTGGATCAAGTTGCGTACGGAACTCATTGATCTTACCCTCCAAGATAGACATCTTCTTTCGCTTACGTGCAAGAACCAAATCCTGCAACTTGAATCCCATACCCGTAAAGAACTCAAACCACTCTTTCACTCTTTTCACATTTCTTTCAGCCGAAGTGTTCAGCGGCGGCTCACTACAGAGGCAGAGGAGGGACATAGTGAGCCTCACTGCACATAATTCAAAAGAGTTATAACAAGATGCTCAAGTCCATGACAGAACGCTCATCTCACGGACTCAAACATATTGCACAAGCCCATGAACTCAAAACACTGGCATATTCAAAACTGTTGCAAGAATCACTGATTGCACAAGTTAAAATTGGATGTTAAGTGATTTGTGCGGATGTTTCCACTGTCACTTTGGATTTCACAAATTATTTTTGCTCAGGGGGGGGGGCTGTTGGAAGACTATATGAGAATGGAGGGACAAGAGTGAGAGGGACTGGTCAGGGAACACAGATGATGAGGTTGACATGTAGAGAATCAGGAAGCTTTTTCCCCTATCTTAGGTTAACTGTATTAGTTATTCCAAAGTAACCAAGTAGGTAAGGAAGAATTTCATGTGCAGGTAGAGGTATAAAATGGAGGGGAGTGAAGATACATTGTGTGGGCCATATTGAAATGTGACTAAACTGGAGGTGGGGCCCTGTACAAAGAGCATAGGGTGGGAGTGGCTGTGTAAACAAAGGTGTCATCTCACAGTATAGAAGACCAGAGAACCGGCGAAGATGAGTTCACTTCTTTTTTTTGTTTGTTTCAAAATTTTTATTGAGGAAAAAAAGTAGAGTGATGTACAAGAACTTTGAAAAACATAGATAATTTACATCAACATTAAAGTAATGGTGTGTAATATCAGGTATAAACCAATATGTAATAAACAGACGAGAAGTTGGGACTTTATATGAGAAGTGACTATCCAGTACACAATTCTCCATCCCTAATGGTTTGTAACAGAGGGGAGAAAAGGGGGGAATAAGGGAAAATGGGACTTTATATGAAACACAACACTTGGGTATGTTGAATCATTCAAATAATGTAAAAAGCATATTTATTGATATCACAATTGAGCATAGTGTAATAAATAACATGATTGAATAAATAACATGGATAATACAAAATCCAGATAAACATGATTAGTGCATCATATGGTAAAATGGTAGACATTGTTGCACATGGTACATGATATATCAACAGTATACTCAAAGTTGTATAAAAACATGATGGCTAAGTATTAAATTGATGATTCAAAATAATCAAACCCATGGTATTCACATGATTGCTGTGGCATAGCATCAAATATAAGGCTCTACGCGTTTCGTGGGTTGTCTCCACTCATCAGGAGCCCTTCATCCTATTCATTAGTATCTACATTCCTGCTAAATTATACCCATAGGTAAGAGTGCTAGGACCATAGTTTGTTGCTCCCTCTCTCCCTATTTTTAATCAATTACCATTGATTATTAATTGAATTTATAACCCACTACAGGTACCCTTTATGTATAGCTGCTCCTGATGTTGAATGATTCAACATACCCAAGTGTTGTGTTTCATATAAAGTCCCATTTTCCCTTATTCCCCCCTTTTCTCCCCTCTGTTATAAACCAATATGTGTTGCACTGTTCCTTTTTATGGCCCCAGGCAGGGGACATAAAGAGGGGGAGGGATGGGGAAAAAGGCAGGGGGAGTGTAGAGATGAGGGGAGGGAATAGATAGTGAGAAGACTATTAGTCAATACTTTAGGAAAACATAATGTGTTAAGCTTATCAGTAACTAGACCCAAACGCAAAAGGCTCAGTTTGTACCAGGAAAAGGACAGACTTATAGGATATCTTCTGAGGGGAGAGACCTACTGTGGGAAATAGCACTTGGGTGTTTAGTCATGGGCAAGGCGAGGCTCTATGATCAGATAACCAAAATTGCCAGTGGCGATAGAATTTTCCCATTGTTAGCTGTGCCTTAGCAAACAGGAATTCCATCGATAAGTGGTCATTCAGGATATCAATGGTGTTACTAAGAGAGGGTGCACAAGGCTGTTTCCAGAAGTGGGCAATAGATAAACAGGCAGCGATGAATATATGTGTGATAATACGGTGGAATTTGGAGGGCCAATCTGAGAGGTCTAGTCCGAAGAGAGCCATTTGCGGGGTTACTTCAATATGTAGGTTAGTAACTTCTTGAATAAGGGTGGAGATGTCTGTCCAGAAAGTGGCCACAGATGGGCATTCCCACCGAATATGAAAAAATATGTCCATTAATGTCGCAATTTCTCCAGCATTTGCTGGAGTGGCACGGGGACATTTGAGCCATTTTTACAGGAGTGTAATATCATCTATAGAGAATTTTCGTTACGGTTTCCCCATGAGAGATGTTTTTGGAGAAAGTGGCAGATGAATGGATAGCTCAGTACTAGAGAGGAGGGGGATTCAAATTTGCAGTTTGGATTCCCAATATGTTATAACTGGGGGGCTTTCCTCTTGACTTGGTTTTGTTAGTAGTCCGCATAAGGTCTTTGGTTCAACTGTTATGCGAGGTTGAGATGGAAGTAAGTATATGACTTAGTCTCATTGCTGGATATGGCATATCTGTCTTTAATTTGATGGAAAGGAAAAAGTTGGCTATGCTGGAACAGATCACCTATCTAATCCCTGTGAGGACTAGGGATGGGCAAACAGTTCGGACCGAGCATAAGTTTGGGCTGAACTTCTGCTGTTCGACCGTTCGACGAACAGGCGAACAAACAGGTCATTCGACCGTTTGTTCACCCCCCCGAACCAGCCACAGTGCATTGCAGCACTGAACAGTGCATTGCAAGCCCTGATTGGATGAAGCAGTGAAAGCTTTAGTCAATCAGGGCACAGAGCACTGTCAGAGTCATGATTGGACACTGTCATCATGACTTTTTCCAATCATAGCTCATTCACGTCCCACAGTATAAAATATTCATTAAATGGCAGACATTTTCAGTGTAATTTCGGTGTGGAGAGAGATAGAACAGGGCTCTGTTCAGTGCTATTAGTTAGTGTGCTATACTGTGCTATTTTGCTTTAATTGTCAGTGTAGAATATTAGTTTAGTGTCAGTCTAGGGTAAGTGTGAGTGTAGTGAGGAGGACCATCATTCAGCTTTGCATAGTGTGCAGCTAGAGTAGGGACAGCTCAGATAGTTCCACTGCAGTGTAGTGAGACAGTGTCATTCATACATACATTAGTGTAGAGTAGGGACAGCTCAGATAGTCTCAGTGTAGTGTATTGAGACCGTGTCAGTAATCTTTACATCAGTGTATAGCTAGAGTAGGGACAGTTCAGATAGTGTCAGTGTAGTGATGGTTCAACACTGTCTATTTGATTGTGTTACTGCCAGTTTAACGCCATGTAATTCTGTGTGCGTTACTGCCAGTTTAACGCCATATAGTTTTGTGTGCGTTACTGCCAGTTCAACGCCATTTACTTCAGTGTGTGTTACTGCCAGTTTAACGCCATATAGTTTTGTGTGTGTTACTGCCAGTTTATCGCCATGTAGTTCTGTGTGCGTTACTGCCAGTTTAACGCCATACAGTTTTGTGTGCGTTACTGCCAGTTTAACGCCATATAGTTCTGTGTGCGTTACTGCCAGTTTAACATCATATAGTTTTGTGTGCGTTACTGACAGTTTAACGCCATATAGTTCTGTGTGCTTTACTGCCAGTTTAATGCCATATAGTTCTGTGCGCGTTACTGCCAGTTTAATGCCATATAGTTTTGTGCATTACTGACAGTTTAACGCCATATAGTTCTGTGTGCATTACTGCCAGTTTAATGCCATATAGTTCTGTGTGTGTTACTGCCAGTTTAATCCCATATAGTTTTGTGCTTTACTGTCAGTTTAACACCATTTACTTTTGTGTGCGTTACTTCCAGTTTAACACCATATAGTTCTGTACATCACTGTACGTTTGGTGCATTATATTGCAGTATATTATAGTGTATCCATGGAGTGTGTCTGTGCAGTGTAAGTACTCAAATTAAAGTGCACCAAACACCTCATTACATTGATTAAAGTGCATCTAGGAACAGATTTCAACTTCTTCTTTACATTTGCTTATAAGCACCGCCCCCTCCCTCCCAATAATGTCTGGGAGGACAACAAGGAGAGGCAGAAATTCCCTTGGCACTGTGAGGGGGCCAGCAACAAATGTGTCCACAAGCAAAGGTGGACGTGGAGGTCAGTCCTCAGGCAGGGCATCAGTTCCTCTGTTTAGTGAGTTTGCCCATGCTATCCAGCCACAGCATGCAGAGGGGGTGGTGGACTAGCTTACTAAACCTTCCTCATCCTCCTCATCCTCTGTCACGCAAGCAGAGACAAGTGTGCAGTCACCTGCAGTTGCCAGAGTGGATAAACCTGCCTCCTTGTCCACATCTATTCCTGCCATAGCCCCATCATCAGCCATTGAGCTGAGTTATTTGACCACAGCGTCAGCCACTTGCTCCTATAGTATAGTATAGTATAGTATAGTATAGTATAGTATAGTATAGTAGGCAAGGTTGAAAAAAGACACAAGTCAATCAAGTCCAACCTATGTGTGATTATGTGTCAGTATTACATTGTATATCCCTGTATGTTGCGGTCATTCAGGTGCTTATCTAATAGTTTCTTGAAGCTATCAATGCTCCCCGCTGAGACCACCGCCTGTGGAAGGGAATTCCACATCCTTGCCGCTCTTACAGTAAAGAATCCTCTACGTAGTTTAAGGTTAAACCTCTTTTCTTCTAATTTTAATGAGTGGCCACGAGTCTTGTTAAACTCTCCTCTGCGAAAAAGTTTAATTTCTATTGTAGGGTCACCAGTACGGTATTTGTATATTGAAATCATATCCCCTCTCAAGCGTCTCTTCTCCAGAGAGAATAAGTTCAGTGCTCGCAACCTTTCCTCATAACTAAGATCCCCCAGACCCTTTATTAGCTTTGTTGCCCTTCTTTGTACTCGCTCCATTTCCAGTACATGCTTCCTGAGGACTGGTGCCCAGAACTGGACAGCATACTCTAGGTGCGGCCGGACCAGAGTCTTGTAGAGTGTGAGAATTATCGTTTTATCTCTGGAGTTGATCCCCTTTTTAATGCATGCCAATATTCTGTTTGCTTTGTTAGCAGCAGCTTGGCATTGCATGCCATTGCTGAGCCTATCATCTACTAGGACCCCCAGGTCCTTTTCCATCCTAGATTCCCCCAGAGGTTCTCCCCCCAGTGTATAGATTGCATTCATATTTTTGTCACCCAAATGCATTATTTTACATTTTTCTACATTGATCCTCATCTGCCATGTAGTTGCCCACCCCATTAATTTGTTCAGATCTTTTTGAAAGGTTTCCACATCCTGCGGAGAAGTTATTGCCCTGCTTAGCTTAGTATCGTCTGCAAATACAGAGATTGAACTGTTTATCTCATCCTCCAGGTCGTTTAAGAACAAATTAAATAGGATTGGTCCCAGCACAGAACCCTGGGGAACCCCACTACCCACCCCTGACCATTCCGTGTACTCCCCATTTATCACCACCCTCTGAACTCGCCCTTGTAGCCAGTTTTCAATCCATGTACTCACCCTATGGTCAATGCCAACTGACCTTATTTTGTACAGTAAACGTTTATGGGAAACTGTGTCAAATGCTTTAGCAAAATCCAGATACACCACGTCTACGGGCCTTCCTTTATCTAGATGGAAACTCACCTCCTCATAGAAGGTTAGCAGATTGGTTTGACAGGAACGATTCTTCATGAATCCATGCTGATTACTGCTAATGATACCGTTCTCATTACTAAAATCTTGTATATAGTCCCTTATCATACCCTCCAAGAGTTTACATACTATTGATGTTAGGCTAACTGGTCTGTAATTCCCAGGGATGTATTTTGGGCTCTTTTTAAATATTGGTGCTACATTGGCTTTTTTCCAATCAGCTGGTACCATTCCAGTCAGTAGACTGTCTGTAAAAATTAGAAACAACGGTCTGGCAATCACTTGACTGAGTTCCCTAAGTACCCTCAGATGCAAGCCATCTGGTCCCGGTGATTTATTAATGTTAAGTTTCTCAAGTCTAATTTTAATTCTGTCCTCTGTTAACCATGGAGGTGCTTCCTGTGTTGTTTAATGAGGATAAACACTGCAGTTTTGGTTACTGAAGCCCCCCGATTCACTCGTGGAGATTGAGGAGAAGAATAAATTCACTACCTTCGCCATCTCCCCATCCTTTGTAACCAGATGTCCTTCCTCATTCTTTATGGGGCCAATATGGTCTGTCCTCCCTTTTTTACTGTTTACATACTTAAAGAATTTCTTGGAATTTTTTTTGCTTTCCTCTGCTATGTGTCTTTCATGTTCTATCTTAGCCGTCCTAATTGCACCCTTACATTTCTTGTTGCATTCTTTATAAAGTCCGAATGCTGAGGATGATCCCTCAACCTTGTATTTTTTGAAGGCCTTCTCCTTTGCTTTTATATGCAGTTTTACATTGGAGTTAAGCCATCCAGGACTTTTGTTCGCTCTTTTAAATGTATTACCTAATGGGATACATTGGCTAATGCCTTTATTTAATATACTCTTAAAGCAAATCCATTTCACCTCCGTATTCTTTGTTCCTAATATTTTATCCCAATGTATGCCTTTTAGCAAGGTTTGTAGTTTAGGGAAGTTGGCTCTTTTCAAATTCAGTGTCTTTGTATTCCCTTTATGTTTCCTATTTGTGTGATTTATACTGAAACTAATTGACCTGTGATCGCTGTTACCTAAATTGCCCTGTATTTCCACATCCGTAATCAGGTCTGTATTGTTGGTAATCAGTAGATCCAGTAATGTTTTATTTCTAGTTGGTGCGTCTACCATCTGACCCATAAAATTGTCCTGCAAGATATTAAGGAACTGGCGAGCCTTAAATAAATGCGCTGTTCCCTCCGCCCAGTCTATGTCTGGATAATTAAAATCCCCCATTATGATAACACTTCCCATCCTTGCTGCTAATCCAAATTGTTATAGGAGATATGTCTCCACTTCCTCCCTCAGGTTAGGGGGCCTATAGCATACTCCCAGTATTATTTTCCCCTTAGCTTCATCCCTTTGGAGCTCTACCCATAAGGATTCCACCTCCTCCCTAGCTCCCTCAGTGATGTCATCTCTCACATTCACTTGTACAGTATTCTGGATATATAGGCATACCCCTTCCCCTTTTTTACCCTCTCTATCCTTGCGGTAAAGGGTATACTCTTGAATGTTTGCCAGCCAATCATGAGAGCTGTTGAACCAGGTCTCTGAAATTCCCACAAAATCCAAATCCTCCTCGTACAACAGTATCTCTAGTTCACCCATCTTGTCCGCCATGCTCCTGGCATTGGTGAACATGCCACATAGTTTAGACTGGTCGCATATTGTCCTCGTATTAGGTGTTTTGAGATTGCAACTAGGACATGCTACTATACTTACCTTGTGTTTTTGTGCTTTGGTCAACCTACCACTAATGCCCCCAATACTACCCTCTGGACTATCTCTACCTCTGGACCCTCCCCCCATCGCCTAGTTTAAAAACCCCTCTAATTTTTTGGCCATCTTCATTCCCAGCAGATCTGCAGCCTCCTCATTTAGGTGCAGTCCGTCCCTTCTATAGTACCGGTTATCGACGGAGAAGTCAGCCCAGTCCTCCAGGAACCCAAACCCCTAGATGATGCTCAGCCATTACTGGATTCAGATGTTGTTTCTGAGGTTGAGGATGACAGGAACATGAGCCTAGAGAGAGGGAGGAACACTGGTAGACAAATTGGCATTCATGTTCCCCAAGCCTCAGTGTATTGCCAAGTTGTCTCCAGTAGTAATGATTAAGATGTAGGAGATGTAGATGATGATGATGTCACTGATGTGACTTGGGTGCCAGATAGAGAAGAGGAGGAAACTGAAGGTGAGGCCCTAAAATTGTTATCCTGTTCCCACCTCCACACCCATGGATTCTCAACCCCAAATAAAAAACTCCCCAGTACTTTGACCCCACTACACCCCAAATATCCCCCCAGCATGCTGACCCCTCTACACCCTAGATATCCCCCCAGCACTGTGACCCCTCTACACCCCAGATATCCCCCCAGCACTGTGACCCCTCTATACCCCAGATATCCCCCCAGCACTTTGACCCTTCTCCACCCCTAGCGGTGGAGGAGGGAGCATCCCTCCGGGCATTTCAAACCCTTCAGTGCAAACAGTGCTGGACAGCTGGGCTCACCATGACACCCTCCACAATGCTACTTCTGCAGGCAGGCTCTCAGTGCTGCCGACTCAGCAACTCCCACTCCAGCTCCTACTCCACGGCCCCTGAGTCCCGAGCATTCAAGCTGCATAGGGCGGGGTCAGAGCTTTACTGGAGCTCTGGCCCCGCCCCGCCCCTCCCTGTGTATCCATCACTCTCAGTTCCTTCATGGGGCCCCCAATTTCCAGGCAGTGTTGGCTCATGGAGCAGCTTCTTTGGGGAAAGTTCAGGGGCCCCCCATACCTGGACAGTGCCCAGGTATGCCCTCTCGCTAAGACCGCCCTGCCCCTAAAATTGTTATCCTGTTACCACCTCAATACCCATGGATTCTCAACCCCAAATAAATAACTCCCCAGCACTCTGACCCCTCTACACCCTGGATATCCCCCCAGCACGCTGACCCCTCAACACCCTAGATATCCCCCCAGCACTGTGACCCCTCTACACCCTAGATATCCCCCCAGCACTGTCAGCCCTCTACACCCCAGCTATCCCTCCAGCACTGTTACCCATCTATACCACAGATATCCCACCAGCACTGTGACCCCTCTACACCCCAGATATCCCCCCAGCACTCTGACCACTCTATACCCCAGATATCCCCCCAGCACTGTGACCCCTCTATACCCCAGATATCCCCCCAGCACTTTGACCCTTCTACACCCCAGATATCCCCCCAGCACGCTGACCGCTCTAGACCCTCAATATCCCCTAACACTCTGACTCCTCTACATCCCAGATATCCCCCCAGCACTCTGACTCCTCTACACCCCATATATTCCCCTCAGCATGCTGACCCCTCTACATCCTAGATATTCCACCAGCACTCTGACCTCTCTACACCCTAGATATCCCCCCAGCACTCTTACCTCTCTACCTCCCTGATACCTCTAGCACTATAGCCACCTAAGTACCCCAAGCATTGCTACCCCCTATACACCCCAGATCCACCCTCAGCATTCTTTTCCCCCATACACCCTTGATATCCCCACCACCATTATTCCATCCATGTAGTACCCCTTTTCCAGTGGAGATACAATGCATGTGAACTGTTGGCTATGTGCCCACCTCCAGCACTGTGACTAGGACTCACCTATACCAATCAAGTCATGCAGGCAGAAGGAGCGGTGGAGGAGGGAGCATCCCTCCGGGCATTTCAAACCCTTCAGTGCAAACAGTGCTGGACAGCTGGGCTCACCATGACACCCTCCACAATGCCACTTCTGCAGGCAGGCTCTCAGTGCTGCCAACTCAGCAGCTCCCACTCCAGCTCCTACTCCATGGCCCCTGAGTCCCGAGCATTCAAGCTACATAGGGCAGGGTCAGAGCTTTACTGGAGCTCCGGCCCCGCCCCGCCCCTCCCTGCTTGCTGTGAAATAGGTGTTGTTTTGCACAGCATGGCGCAATGTCGCCAGCCTGCCTCCTCTGTGTATCCATCACTCTCAGTTCCTTCATGGGGCCCCCAATTTCCAGGCAGTGTTGGCTCATGGAGCAGCTTCTTTGGGGAAAGTTCAGGGGCCCCCCATACCTGGACAGTGCCCAGGTATGCCCTCTCGCTAAGACTGCCCTGCCCCTAAAATTGTTATCCTGTTACCACCTCAATACCCATGGATTCTCAACCCCAAATAAATAACTCCCCAGCACTCTGACCCCTCTACACCCTGGATATCCCCCCAGCACGCTGACCCCTCAACACCCTAGATATCCCCCCAGCACTGTGACCCCTCTACACCCTAGATATCCCCCCAGCACTGTCAGCCCTCTACACCCCAGCTATCCCCCCAGCACTGTTACCCATCTATACCACAGATATCCCACCAGCACTGTGACCCCTCTACACCCCAGATATCCCCCCAGCACTCTGACCACTCTATACCCCAGATATCCCCCCAGCACTGTGACCCCTCTATACCCCAGATATCCCCCCAGCACTTTGACCCTTCTACACCCCAGATATCCCCCCAGCACGCTGACCGCTCTAGACCCTCAATATCCCCTAACACTCTGACTCCTCTACATCCCAGATATCCCCCCAGCACTCTGACTCCTCTACACCCCATATATTCCCCTCAGCATGCTGACCCCTCTACATCCTAGATATTCCACCAGCACTCTGACCTCTCTACACCCTAGATATCCCCCCAGCACTCTGACCTCTCTACCTCCCTGATACCCCTAGCACTATAGCCACCTAAGGTACTCCAAGCATTGCTACCCCCTATACACCCCAGATCCCCCCTCAGCATTCTTTTCCCCCATACACCCTTGATATCCCCACCACCATTATTCCATCCATGTAGTACCCCTTTTCCAGTGGAGATACAATGCATGTGAACTGTTGGCTATGTGCCCACCTCCAGCACTGTGACTAGGACTCACCTATACCAATCAAGTCATGCAGGCAGAAGGAGCGGTGGAGGAGGGAGCATCCCTCCGGGCATTTCAAACCCTTCAGTGCAAACAGTGCTGGACAGCTGGGCTCACCATGACACCCTCCACAATGCTACTTCTGCAGGCAGGCTCTCAGTGCTGCCGACTCAGCAACTCCCACTCCAGCTCCTACTCCACGGCCCCTGAGTCCCGAGCATTCAAGCTGCATAGGGCGGGGTCAGAGCTTTACTGGAGCTCTGGCCCCGCCCCGCCCCTCCCTGTGTATCCATCACTCTCAGTTCCTTCATGGGGCCCCCAATTTCCAGGCAGTGTTGGCTCATGGAGCAGCTTCTTTGGGGAAAGTTCAGGGGCCCCCCATACCTGGACAGTGCCCAGGTATGCCCTCTCGCTAAGACCGCCCTGCCCCTAAAATTGTTATCCTGTTACCACCTCAATACCCATGGATTCTCAACCCCAAATAAATAACTCCCCAGCACTCTGACCCCTCTACACCCTGGATATCCCCCCAGCACGCTGACCCCTCAACACCCTAGATATCCCCCCAGCACTGTGACCCCTCTACACCCTAGATATCCCCCCAGCACTGTCAGCCCTCTACACCCCAGCTATCCCTCCAGCACTGTTACCCATCTATACCACAGATATCCCACCAGCACTGTGACCCCTCTACACCCCAGATATCCCCCCAGCACTCTGACCACTCTATACCCCAGATATCCCCCCAGCACTGTGACCCCTCTATACCCCAGATATCCCCCCAGCACTTTGACCCTTCTACACCCCAGATATCCCCCCAGCACGCTGACCGCTCTAGACCCTCAATATCCCCTAACACTCTGACTCCTCTACATCCCAGATATCCCCCCAGCACTCTGACTCCTCTACACCCCATATATTCCCCTCAGCATGCTGACCCCTCTACATCCTAGATATTCCACCAGCACTCTGACCTCTCTACACCCTAGATATCCCCCCAGCACTCTTACCTCTCTACCTCCCTGATACCTCTAGCACTATAGCCACCTAAGTACCCCAAGCATTGCTACCCCCTATACACCCCAGATCCACCCTCAGCATTCTTTTCCCCCATACACCCTTGATATCCCCACCACCATTATTCCATCCATGTAGTACCCCTTTTCCAGTGGAGATACAATGCATGTGAACTGTTGGCTATGTGCCCACCTCCAGCACTGTGACTAGGACTCACCTATACCAATCAAGTCATGCAGGCAGAAGGAGCGGTGGAGGAGGGAGCATCCCTCCGGGCATTTCAAACCCTTCAGTGCAAACAGTGCTGGACAGCTGGGCTCACCATGACACCCTCCACAATGCCACTTCTGCAGGCAGGCTCTCAGTGCTGCCGACTCAGCAACTCCCACTCCAGCTCCTACTCCACGGCCCCTAAGTCCCGAGCATTCAAGCTGCATAGGGCGGGGTCAGAGCTTTACTGGAGCTCCGGCCCCGCCCCGCCCCTCCCTGTGTATCCATCACTCTCGGTTCCTTCATGGGGCCCCCAATTTCCAGGCAGTGTTGGCTCATGGAGCAGCTTCTTTGGGGAAAGTTCAGGGGCCCCCCATACCTGGACAGTGCCCAGGTATGCCCTCTCGCTAAGACCGCCCTGCCCCTAAAATTGTTATCCTGTTACCACCTCCATACCCATGGATTCTCAACCCCAAATAAATAACTCCCCAGCACTCTGACCCCTCTACACCCTGGATATCCCCCCAGCACGCTGACCCCTCTACACCCTAGATATCCCCCCAGCACTGTGACCCCTCTACACCCTAGATATCCCCCCAGCACTGTCAGCCCTCTACACCCCAGCTATCCCCCCAGCACTGTTACCCATCTATACCACAGATATCCCACCAGCACTGTGACCCCTCTACACCCCAGATTTCCCCCCAGCACTCTGACCACTCTATACCTCAGATATCCCCCTAACACTCTGACCCCTCTACTTCCCAGATATCCCCCCAGCCCTTTGACCCCTCTACACCCCAGATATCCCCCTGAGCACTCTGACCCCTCTACACCCTGGATGTTCCCCCAGCACTCTGACCCCTCTACACCCCAGATATCCCCCAGCACCCTGAACCCTCTACACCCTAGATTTTCCCCCAGCACAGCATGGTGCACTGCTGCCAGCCTGCCTCCCCTGTGTATCCATCGCTCATAGTGCCATTATGCCTAGAGGTCGCTTCTTATGTCTCAAGAGTAAAGCAAGTAAGCCTAGGGGTGACCAGTTTGCCAACCATGACAACCCCAGATCCATGTGGGGTCCCATTCATCAGAAACTTAAACCTGTCAAAGCAGGAAAAGGCACTTGATGTCCCTTATCCTTATATAACAAAACCAGGGGGCATGTTCACAGCTGTGATCAAGAAAATTAGTGACATAGCTGATAAAACAACAGTCTATACAATGGAGGCACCTTACCTAACACTAAGAGTAAAGTTTGAATGCTTAGAATGTCTTGATATCTATAAAAAATAGTCTTGACAGCCCACGGGGCAAAATAGCTCATTAGAACGTGTTAACTGTATAAACCACAAAACCATCAGGTGTAAAAGCTAAAGTACACTGGGTCACAGAGGTTGGATGGTGTCAGATACCATGAATCAGACCAAGACTGTCAAAACATAGCCAAAGTTCGGTTACCGGAATGGATGGTCAGCCAAGCCAGACAGTGAGGGATCAGTGTAATGGAACAGCAAGCAGGAACTGGAGCCAGAAGGGATGTCAGCCAAGCTAGTCTTTAACAGGAACGCAGGAGATAGTCTGTTTGACCAAGGCGAAGGCAGAGATCCTCTGGGCTGGATGGCTTAAGTAGGCAGGACTGACGAGCAGGATATCTTTAACAGGTGAGTAACTGTGGAGAGATAGGAGCTGGCAATTAGCCAACAGCTGAGCGGCCAGCTCAGAGAAGGAAGGGCTCATCCCTGACAGTACCCCCTCCTCAATGTCCCCTCCCCCTCAGAGGACCACCAGGCTTTGAGCAAAAAACATCTATTGAAATCACCGAGGAGGACAGGAGCATGTACATCCGAGGATGAGACCCAAGAGCGTTAGTCCAAACCATACCCATTCCAATGCACCAGGTACTGTATGCACCCACGGAACCTACGGGAGTCAACAATGGACTGTACTTCAAACTCCTCATGGTTCTCAACATGTAAAGGGTGAGCACTTGGCACCGAGGTGGTAAAGCGGTTGCAGACCAAAGGTTTTAATAGGAAGGTAAGAAATACATTTGAGATACGCATCTTAAAAGGAAGATCTAACGCATAAGCCACTGGGTTAATCCTGTGTTGAGAATACAGAAAGGCCCAATAAACCGAGGTGTGAACTTCAGAGAGGGAACACAAAGTCGGAGGTTGCGAGATGACAGCCAGACCCTGTCCCCAACCTGGTAGGAAGGCGCAGGGGTCTGCGGTCAGCATGGAGTCTGTACCTATCATTAGCATGTAGCAAAGCCTCCTGGACTTGTGCCCAAGTGAACGAAGACCACGGAGTTGCTCCTCTAATGCAGGAATACTCTGTGGAACAAATGAGTCAGACAACATAGAAGGTTGGAAACCATAGTTCGCCATAAGCGTGGACAATCGGGAAGCAGAATTCAAGGCACTATTGTAAGCAAACTCTGCCCACGATAAGAGGTCTGACCAGTTGTTATTATGCTCAGAAATATAGCAACGTAGGAATTGCTCCAAGGACTGATTGGCTCATTTTGTGGCCCCTTTAGACTGCAGGTGATATGCAGAGGAAAAAGCAAGCTGAATTCCCAACTGTGCACAAAAGGCTCGCCAGAACCGGAACACAAACTGACTACCCCTGTCTGAGACAATCACCTTGGGTAGCCCATGTAAGCCAAAGATCTCCCAAGCAAAAATGGAAGCCAGTTCCTTAGAAGTGGGCAACTTCTTAAGTGGAATACATTTACACATTTTTGAGAACTGGTCAACCACCATAAGGATAACTGTTTTACCTGGAAGATGGGTAACCTCACAATGAAATATATAGACAGGAGTGTCCTGTCTATATATAGACCTGAAGGGCCTGGAGGGCCTGGTATGGAATTTAGGGGGACACCCACGCCATTTTTAAAAAAAATTTTGGTTCAGGGTTCCCCTGTGGGGAATTCCCATGCCGTTTTTATCAATGAACTTTTAGGTGTATTGTCGGACCGACAATTCATTAATAGCCGCAAGTAGTTTTAAATGACTTTTTTCCCCTTGAAATGTCATTTTGCTGTCAGACTGTTCTAAACATGGGAAACATGCGCCCGTTTACAGGCATACTATAGACACCCCCCAGGTACGAAATTTAAAGGAATATTACACTTTTATTGTTTTACTTTAAGCATTATTAAAATCATTGCTCTCGAAAAAACAGCCGTTTTTAAAACTTTTTTTTGCATTGATACATGTCCCCTGGGGCAGGACCCAGGTCCCCAAACACTTTTTATGACAATAACTTGCATATAAGCCTTTAAAATTAGCACTTTTGATTATTCATGTTCGAGTCCCATAGACTTTAACGGTGTTCGTGTGTTCAAACAAATTTTTTGCCTGTTCGCATGTTCTGGTGTGAACCGAACAGGGGGGTGTTCGGCTCATCCCTAAGCACCAGCAGGAGATGAGGATTTGCGGATGAAACCTCGAGAAAGTGCGTCTGCAACATACTCCTCCATGGCCTTATCCTCCAAGACCGACAAAGGGTAAACCCATCCATGAGGGGGTATGGCACCAGGTTGAAGGTCAATTGTGCAATTATATGACCGGTGTGGAGGCAAACTACCGGCTTGACCTTTGTCAAAGACATCGCTAAAATCATGGTACTCCACCGTCAGGGAAAAGAGTGAAGAGGTGCAAAGGACCTTGGCTACCTTTTGGAAGCATGTCTCACTGCATTGTGGTGACAAGGAGAGAACCTCGGCATGAAGCCAATCAAAAAAGGGGTTGTGCCTCTGTAACCAAGGATAACCAATAACCAGCGGAAACTTAGGTGAGAAAATAACTTGAAATTGGATTATCTCATGGTGAAGATCCCCTACGGCCATGGACAACGGAACGGTCTCATGAGTCATATGGGCAGGCTGTAGAGGTCTCCCGTCAAGAGCCTCAATGGCAAGTGGAGTGTCACGCAGCTGCAGTGGAATTGAATGCTTCAATACAAAGGTAGCATCAATGAACAGGCCTGCAGCCCCAGAGTCGATTAGAGCCTGTATCTCGATGGACGACTCAGGCCAGGAAAGGGTGACCAAAACCAGGAGCTTATCCTTCTGGATAACTGGGGACGAAACAACGCCACCTAAGGTCTGTCCTTGACAGGACCTCAAGGTTCAGGGCTTCACTGGACGGGTAGGGCGAGACTTCAAAAAGTGACCTGCCTGGCCACAATAAAGGCACAATCTCTCACTCCTCCTAAAGGTTCTCTCATCCGCAAAGAGACACGTGAAACCCAAGTGCATGGGTTCACCTTCACTGAGTGAGTCGGTACCAGGAGGCACGGGAGGTGAGGGAGGCAAGGGTGTGACTGCAAAGCTCGGAGACAAATGTACAGGAGGTCTCCATAAGCACTTCTTAAAAGAGAGTCTTTCTCTGAGTCTGGAGTCAATGAGGATGGCAAACGTGATCAACTTTTCCAGCTCAGTGGGTATATCTCGGGCTGCTATCTCATCCTTGATGGTATCTAAGAGACCATGAGAAAAAGCAGCCATGAGGGCTTCATTGTTCGAAGCAACCTCTGCTGCCAGAGTACAGAATTCAATGACGTAATCGGCAACAGTTCTCCTACTCTGTTTGATGGACATGAGGCACTTGGCAGCAGAAGCTGAGAAGCCACAAGATATCATGAAACCTACTTTGCTTCTGTCCTTGGGAAAGGCCTGGGGCAGCATCTTAAAGTATATCTCAACCTGGTTGGGAAACCCTCTGCATTGGACTGGATCATCCCCAAATGGCTGGCGAAGGGGAGTGGAACCAGACATACCTCTTATAGAGGTAATACTCGAGGCAGATGCCTGTGTGGAGACAGCGGGGATGGCCTGCAACGCAGGTTGTACCAGAGCAGCCACAGTGGGAGCTTCCAGGTGAGCCGTGTGACTGTATCTTCTGAATTCATGGCCTTCACCTACTGTCAGAAACCAAGAATCAGACCGAGACAGAAGTACAGTTGAATCACACTTGTTTAATAATAAAAGTAAATAGAACAAACATAGTCAAAACATAGCCAAATTTCGGTAACCGGAGTGGATTATCAGCCAAGCCAGAAAGTCTGAGATCAGTGTAGTGGAACAGCAAGCAGGAATTGGAGCCGGAAGGGATTCAGCCAAGCAAGTTTTTAACAGGAACACAGGAGATAGTCTCCATTTGACCAAGGCAAAGGCAGGGATCCTCTGGGCTGGGAGGCTTAAGTAGGCAGGACTGACGAGCAGGATATCATCAACAGGTGAGTAACTGTGGAGAGATAGGAGCTGGCAATTAGCCAACAGCTGAATGTCCACCTCAGAGAAAGAAGGGCTGAGCCCAGCCCTGACAGATGGTTACATACTGTAACTCTGCTTCATCGTAATGTGGATCTCAAAAACATGGAATTAGACTGATTGGGACTAACTACAGCCCTGTGGGGCAGGATAACCTGGTATTCAGGGTGCGAAGATGATACAAGTCCAGTTTCCAATCCCTCTAATGTTTGGCCTGGAAAAATATGCTTCTAGAATGTCTCTCTAGAAGTTTGTAAGTGGTAAGGCAGGAGGTTTTGGGGGTATGTTAAAGACAGAGAGAATAATATTTACAGGTTGTTGCACCGGAGAGAGTGATGTATAGAGTGCACCCACCCTGCTCACTGGCTTAAGTTCCATGGCATCTATGTCAAAGCAAAATGTTTAGTCTGTAAAGCTATGCTAGCCAATTTAATAACACTGGTGTCATTTTGGTCAGCCAGACCAAATGTAAATTAATGTAAAATGTCCACAGTTTTGGACCCTGAAGGGGAGCACCTGAGCCTCTAAGCTGAGATTTGCAGAGCTTTGTGAGTTACATCATTTCTTAGATGAGCTAGGCTTATGATGGGTAGACTGAGTATACTTATAAAAAGGGTCATTAATGTTTAAAAGGCTATCGGTGGTGTCAACTTAGGTGCGAGAGATCAGGATAACGCCCTGTGGTGTCGACTGTTGTATGGAAGGGGAGGTAGGATAGGGAAAGGTCTAGATCCATCCATAGGGACAATAGCACTGGTAGCCACTTGAAAAAGGTAGTAACAGTGGAAACTGAACATCCAGCTCAAGTCAAATGCTGTATGTGGATTCCCCAGAGGCTAGTCATATATAGTTCAGAGGACATGTAATGAGTTGTATAGACTCATCTACCAATGTTGGTGTGGTAGTCTGTCAGGAGTAGTGCAGGCAGCTCATGCCTCATTGACATCCAAAGGTAAGGAGTGTTGAATGGAGTTTAGCTGTCTTGACCTTGCTCTTCCCTGCCATTGTGATCAAGATGGCAGGCTTGTTTAGATCAGTAGAGTTGAAAGCAGGTTTTTGGGGAACTCCAGCCCATCAGTTTACCACTGGGGATAGATTTCAAATGATTCCTGAAGGGGACTAGGTATATTCTGTGTAATTCCAAGTCTGCAGTAGGAGTATTTTAAGGAGTGTATTACAAATTGCTTGAAGTGTATTTTTTAAGTTAGGCAGTTTGTGATTTCTGGTCCCCGTAATGTTGATCCTGTTGCTGTAATTCTCACTGGCTCCATATGAAGGTTAAGGTGAAGTGCTAGACTGAAGTGGTTTGTTGCTGCTCCAGTGCTGAGTGGTAGGATGATACAGATTCTCTGTCAAATTCAAGTCCCATAACTCTGGCAGTGGTGACCCGTCCATAGGGGCACCCGGGCGCCGCCCCCCCCTCCTGAAAAACGGCCCCTTTAAGAAAAAAAATTCTAAAAAAAGTCCTTTAACTAAGTGCACTGTGTTTGGGTGCCGGCCACAGTGCACTATGGGAAGCACCAGAAGCACCACGTCAATGCGATCACGAGATTGCAGACATGGTGCTTCAGTTGTCTGCATTGCGGCTCAATACAAAGCACCGAGTAGCTTCCGCCCATAGAATCACTACGGGCGAGAGCATTGTTGTTTAAATCTAGAGGTTACTTCCGGGTTTCACGGAACAGATGAAAACTGGAAGTGGCGTCGGCAGCTCTGTTCTTGGGCCCGAGCGGAGCTGGAAAGTAAATAATGAGCCTGAGAGCATGCCACGCAGTATGAGGGATTTGGTTCACTTTGCAATGCAAAGTTGATAAATGGATTTTTGAGCTGCCTCCTCCTGTTGTTGCTCTAGTTGCAGCTCCTCTAGAGCCGGCAAATATGGGCATGCTTTCAATGTGCTTTAGAGGATCTGCCCTCTTGAGGTTAGGTCAAATGAAATGTCCACTACATTTTTCCCATTTGAGTTAAAAATCAGCAGCACAAATGATTTTGTTTTGCATGCAGCAAATTCACATGCAGCATGCTGTATTGCATGCTGTATTCTATAAAAGCAAAGCACAGAATAGTGCATCGAAGCCGCAAATATTATAAGTATAATATTCAACTGACAAGAATTATAAATAATTCAGCTGCAGTTTACAGTCATTTAGATGTGTTACATCTGATTACAGACTACAGAAACCATTGTCAGTTTAAAAAAAAACTGAAAACTGTTTCTTCTAAGCTTGAAATAGCAATAAACTATAGATTGCTCTTAGTTCTGAATTCCAGGATGGCATGTAACACAATTCTGCCATGGCGGCCCATCCATAGGGTATAAAACAATCTCAGAGATTTGTTGTGGGAAATTGCATTGACATTTGTAATGCATGAAAGGGGCAAAAATGAATGGCATTAAGCTATTTTCTCTCTAATTTGAATGTTATTCATTCATACAGAATAGTGAATCTGAAGAATATCAGATTATGGCCACTATGATCATAGGAAAAAAAAAATATTTACTATGATCCTCAGCTCCACCTTGTGGTCACCATGCAGTATTTTCCAGATTCACTCTGTTCTGTAAGAATATTCACATTCAACCTGGAGAGAAAATAGTTCAGTAACGTTTGTTTTTGCCTCCTTTCACATAGAATAAAGTGTACATGCAGTTTCAAAGGATGAATATCTCTGCATTTTTTTCTTCTATAAATGCACCCTAAGACCCCTTTCACACTGGAGGCGTTTTGCAGGCGCTACAGCGCTAAAAATAGCGCCTGCATAGCGCCTGAAAAAAGCCTCAGCTGCAAACCCAGTGTGAAAGCACTCGGGGCGCTGCACTGACAGGCCGTCACAAAAAAGTCCTGCTAGCAGCTTCTTTGCAGTGGTGAAGAAGCGGTGAATACACCCCTTCTCCACCACTCCTCCACCTCTCCTGCCCATTTAAAACATTGGGGCAGCACCGCCATACCGCCGGCAAAGCGCCGCTGCAGCAGCATTTTGCGGGTGGATTTAAACCCTTTTTTGGCCGCTAGCGGGGGTTAAGTCCTGCTAGCAGCTTCTTTGCAGTAGTGAAGGAGTGGTGAATGTTAAATGTTAAATGTTAAAACCACCCCACTAGTGTCCGAATAGCGCTGCTAAAACAACAGTAAAAGGGCACCAAAAGTAGCATCGCTTTACCGCCGACGCCCAGGGTGGCTCAGTGTGAAAGGGGTCTTAGTGTGTTTTTAGGTTTAGCGGTCACGTAGAAAGAACAGGCACTTAACTGCCATGAATATTGAGGAAAAAGGGAAGTACTATTGGGAGTACTACCAAAGGTTGGACTTTATAGGCCAGGAAACAATGGAGAAGAACACAAAATAAATATAAACAAACATATTTATTGAGAAAATACAAAATCTTCAAAAAGAGTAAAAACCATCATATATGTGCATTTGTGTTATTAGTACAATGAGCCCTTGTGCGTCTACACGTTTCACAGTTAGGCTTCTTCAGGACATGACGAAGGTTCAAAAGACATAACAGATGAGAGAACAAAACTCTCTATCTTAAAATGAAGTGCACTATTATATGTATCCACGACATAGTTGAGCGACACATTTTCAAACTTCTGAATAATAAGCGAGCTTCAGATTTTCTGAACAGGGACAGGTAGCATCTCACATTCTACACATGCATGGGGCCAGTGAAGCAACACTGGCCAGTGAAGCAACATTGATATCCAATATACAGGAAAAAGTCCCCTAATAGAATTCAACAATACTCACAGCTAGTAAAGCCTGAGTTAGCACTCTGTACATGGAGAATGAGATATAGGAACGTGCCCCTGGGAGACAGCTGGGTGCTGCACACCTAGGTTTAGTGGTCATTTAATTATATTCTTTTATGGCCAGTAAAATGGGTCTGGCTTTGAAGCTTTTCTATATTGTCCTAAAATGGACACTTTTTTCTTTCTTTTTTAAAAAATATTTTTACTGTAACCCGTTGTCTAATATCTCGCCATTTTGTTCACCCCTATACAACCCTCTCCCCCAAAATCTACCTTCAAGGCTTCTGTTACTCTATAGGAATTTCTGTGCTTCAGCCAGTCTGGGTAAGAACAGGATTGTAGTCACTGAGCCATCCAGAAGCCTCTGCTATGAATGTGTAAGTGTTGGACTCATTAAAGATGGCCGCCACTATGAATCTTGAGTGATGGGAAAGAGAAAGAGGTGATGAGTGCAGTAATAGGGGGAGGGGAGAAGTGAGGGTGATATGTACAGATTTTGGGGTGGAGCAGGGGGGCGAAGAAAAGAGAGTTTGAAGAGAGAGGCTGCAATTGTGAAAAGGAGGAGTGGTAAAGAGTGCATGTTTCAGAGAGGAAGGTAAGATAATTTGGAAATGAGGTGACTTGCAGTCTGCTGTGGTTTGATTTGTGCAAATCGCTGAAGTGCCAGAGTGGAAGTGCCACTTATTTAAAGAACCCCACTTCCTTGGAAGAACCCCCTGTATGTGCAGCCCCCTGTATGTGTTCCCCCGTAAAGAAGGCCTTGTTTTTATACTGTGTTGGGTGTGGATAGAATCTGGCAATTAATCAATCAGGAGGTGATATTAGGCACACAGCTAGCAGAGCAAAACTTTCACACCACAATCAAACTGCAAGGGGACTAAAAGGCCAAAATTGTAAAGATAAGGGAACCCATAATTTAGGTAATACTTAATAGCTAAATAAACATTGAAATAATGTGAGCGTGGCTACAGATGGAGTTGAAACAGTGGTGACAAGCAGATTTACCAAATATGCATGTGAGCAGTCAGTCAATGTTCAGTTTAAGGTATATGGAAGTATAAACGCAGATTTACCAAATATGCATGTGAGCAGTCAGTCAATGTTCAGTTTAAGGTATATGGAAGTATAAACGCAGATTTACCAAATATGCATGTGAGCAGTCAGTCAATGTTCACTTTGAGGTATATGGAAGTATAAACGCAGATTTACCAAATATGCATATGAGCAGTCAGTCAATGTTCAGTTTGAGGTATATGGAAGTATAAACGCAGATTTACCAAATAAGCATGTGAGCAGTCAGTCAATGTTCAGTTTAAGGTATATGGAAGTATAAACGCAGATTTACCAAATATGCATGTGAGCAGTCAGTCAATGTCCTGGAGTACAATGTCCAGTCAGTCATCAGAATACCTCTTTCACATCAGAAGCTCCCCATGACATAAGAGTCCCTTCTTTCACACCAGACACCCCCTATCACATCAGGATCCCCCTTTCAAATTAGAAGTCCCCTCATCACATCCAAGAGCCACCCCTCTCCCCTGTATGTCAGAAGCCCCCATCATATCAGAGTTGCTGCAGACTGGGTAAAATCTTGTAGTGGGTTGGATGTGGTTCTCATGCCATAGTTTGGAGACCCCTAGTCTATACTGCCTTTCAAGTGTGCAATCTAAAGAGAAATACCCCAAAATAACAACTGATAGCTATTGTTTTTCCAAGATAAACTGAAAATTTCTGGCTGTGTTTTTCACATGGCAATATTGCATAAACATGCACTCAGAACAGCTGGAAAAATTTGGTGATCAGATTGAACCTACACAATGTACCCTGTACACTTGTCCACTGAAGTCTATTGCCACAGTATAAAAGCCAGCCAGGAACTCAGCACAGGGATGGGGGGAACCCCTTATAATGGGCACAGCAGCTAGCAGCTGTACAGACCCGGGTACTCAGCACAGGCATGGTGGGAACCCCTCATTATGGGCACAGTGAGGCTGCATTTGATGAAATAGACACTTTCATTTGGCAGCGCCATACCTATCTCTCTTTTAAACCTACCCATATTTTCATTTGACTCATAGGTACTGATCATTGTGGAATTTTTTTTCAAAATTAGTGAAAATTTGGTTCCATCTTTGAAACCTCCCTTCACAAGGCGTTCAGATGAAGAAAAAAAGAGCTTGGACCACATCAACCCAAATTGCAAATTCAGTAGAGGTCAAGTGATCGTGGTCAAGTTTACACTCTAAGCTTTTCCACCACTTCTTATAGTAAATCGAGTTGGCTAGCTGGATGTGATGTGACTCATGCCTATTATTGTTTTCCCTGTTTGCTATGTCAAAGTCATGGCACCGACACACTGTGGATATCAACAGGGGTTAATGACCTAAAGCATCTCACTGAAAAGTGCAAGCGGCATGAAACTACCCAAAGCCATCTTGACAATGTTATGAGGCTCGAGTTTTTTGGGAAGCGTAGCATTGGTGAACAGCTAGATGCAGGCTACAGAATTGGCATTAAAAAAATATAAAACAAGTGTAGCGCTAGAGAATAGAATGTCCAGTAAATAAAAACATATTGAGTTATTACTCCCAAAGGTGAACCAAAAAGTACATCTATATGTATTAAGTGAGAAGTCCTTCAAGAAACTGAATACTTCAAGAAGACATCTGTGGTGAAAATACCCACAGCACCACCTGAAGATGAAGAGGCTTACCGGATGGGATGGACCCAAAGGGCGTACGCCGAGTTGGGTCAGGTAGGCTTAGGTGGTGAGTGGTTCCGGATGACCTGGAAAGATGATGCTGGTGGATGGACCGGCTTGATGCTATATCCCTTTAATTGGTGGATGCCCAGACCAGGGGAGATGATGTAGTTGAAGCAAGCCAGATGGTATCGTATCCCTCAGAATCAGGTTAGTAGAGCCAAACGATAATGTGGACAAGTGGGAAAAGAAGGAATGGCCACATAGTGTGAATCCGTAAAAATGAGTAATTTATTACAAATAAACAGATGTACACTCACATGTAAATCCAGATAAAACAAATGAAACAGCGCTGAGAAAAGACGTGGCGACAATGGGGTCCTTCCCAACGCGTTTCATCTTCATAGACGTCGTCTGGGGGGTTCCCCCCACTGTAGCCACCAGAGTTTATATAGGGGGTCCTAATAAAGTGATGAAAAAGCTCCAGGACTGTGCAAACGGCACTTCCGGTATTCGGCCAAAATGGCCGCCCGGCGTGGGAGGTTAAATATTTATGAGCTGAGAAAAAAGTGTGTACAGAATTGGCATTAGAAGACACAATGAAGAGGTCACAAAAAAATCGACACATCCTGTCTAGAATAATAGACTGTGAAATTTTGTGGTGCATTCGAGCTGGCTTTGTGTGGCCATGACGAGAGTGAGAGATCAGATAATCCTGGGATATTCTGTGGCTTGGTCGATTTTGTTGCTTCTCTTGATGGAGTTTTGAAAGAGCACCTTGAGAATGCCACTGTTTTTAAGGGAACTTCAAAAACTGTGCAGAATGAGCTGTTGGACTATATGTTGTTTGTTGTGAAGGAGCACATTATCCAAGAAGCATGGAGCAGCGATTTTACCTCAATCCAGGCCGACGAGACCACTGATATTGCCACACAGTGCCGACTTGTGCTTGTACTGCACATTGCTACATTGATGCCAAAAGCAATGTACAGGAGAGGTTTTTTGAGTTTATTCCTCTACATTCCACTAATGTGGATTCTGTCACTACAGCACTACAAGAGCGTCTTGCTGTCATCCTTCCAGGGGATCAGAAGCATAAACTCATCTCCCAAGCATATGATGGAGCCAGCGTGATGAGGGGTGTCACTGCAGGGGTTCAAAAGAAGATTCAAGATATGTACCCAAATGCCCATTACATCCACTGCTATACACATCAGCTCAATCTGATAATGCATCAGGCCACTTCTCAAATGCCTTCTAAAAATTCCCAAAGTGAGACTTTTTTTTGCAAAACTTGGAGGATTTGCCAGCTTTTTTGCGAGATCACCCAAGCTCACAGATGTTCTTGATAAAGTAGTTGCCCATAGACTACCGACATCAAGCAGTGTCAGATGGAACTTCCACAGCCGTGCCGTCAATACAGTGTTTAAGCACAGAGAGGACCTAATTTGCTGTTTTGAAACTATGTGAGACTCAGGTGACTTTGACCTTGTTACCATGAGAAAGGCAGCAGGTTTTGCCGTTCTGCTGGTGGATCATGATTTTAAATATTTTCTGACACTTTTCCACAACATCATGCTGCATGTGGACCTCCTCTATGCCAAACTCCAGAAGAAGGACATAGATTCAGTCCACATTAAGGGGAGCATCCAGCAGTTCCAGTGGGACATGCAGAAGATCAGGTAGCAGCTGTATTCCTCCTTTTCCATGTGTTGTTGTTATTATTATTATTTTTTTTATTATTATTGCTCATACATTTTGCAGAGATTCTATCTCATCCCTGGTTGACCAAAGCAGTCAAGGTGGTTCTCAACTGAAGAGGCGGGGCTCGATGAATCCAGGAGAACATAAACGCATTGCAGACAAGATGAGTTTTTATTTGTTGCAATGTTTGTCTTTTGATAGCTCCCTTATAGATATGAAGATTGAAAAGAAAAATATTTTTCATACAATATTCATATAAAAATAATGTGATCTAAAAGGATTTGTTATTCCCTCTAGTGGATAACATTAGTATTACAGCCTTCATCTGTGTTAGCTGCCTGAGCATCAGAAATGCATGAAACTTGACATATTTACTAAGAATGTCTTGTCCATGTGTATGGAGTTCTGAGAAGTTATGGATTCAAAAACCACTGAAACTGATCTCCCTTTATAACTTATAACTGAACATTTTAAAATGACCAGTTTTAAGTTATGAAGGGAGATCACTTTCAGTGTTTTTGAATCCATAATGTCTCAGAACTCCATACACATGGACAAGACATTCTTAGTAAATATGTCAAGTCTCATGCATTTCTAAAGGTCAGGGAGCTAACTGAGATGACATTGACATTTTGTCATCACTATCTAATTTTTGTTTTTATCCTTCACTCTATAGGTCTGTGATACCATACTATTACACACCATGCAACGTTTCTCCTTCAAAAACCACCTTGTTAGTGCCACCTTGCTTCAAACAGACAGGTTTGAACAGTACGCAATGGAGTTTCCGGAGCATGCACTGAGTAACACTTTGAAGGCCTAGCCACTGCTCAATAAGAATAAGTTAAAGACAGAGCTTAGTCTCATCTACTGCACAGAAGAGTTCAGAAAGTGTAATGGTGCTGTGGACCTATTCCAGCTGTTTGTGGAGAACAATCTTGATAATGTATTTAGAGAGACTGTCACTCTGCTCAAGATCCTCATCACCACACCCATGACCACAGCAGATGCTGAGAGGTGCTTCTTAACATTGAAAAGAATTAAGACTTTTCTGAGAAATAGCATGACCCAGGAAAAGCTGAATGCATTGGCCATGCTGTCAATGGAAAAGAGAGTGGTGACAGAGATGACTGACTTCAACCAGAAGGTTGTTGAGAAATTTGCAAGCCAGAAAGAAAGGAGAGCAAAATTTATTTTCAAATAGTTCTACTGGTGCTAATGTGAATGTGGCGTGCGTTTGTATTCAGTCACCTTTACTCTGATTCTGAGGTTTTTTTTGTTGTTTGTTATACAGTAAAGTTTGTTTACTGTTTTTTAAAAAAAATCACTGATTTGCGGTACATTTATTGCATTCTTTAACAGTTGACTTAAACATTAACATTTTCTATATTTTATCTAGTAGTAATGAGACATAATCACCTGATAAATGCCTATTTAGAGTCCTTCATTACTAACAGTGTAATTTTTCAGTTGGTTTGTGCCGATCTCTGAGGCTGTGCTATATACCATGATCTGCGAGGCTGTGCTATATACCATGATCTGCGAGGCTGTGCTATATACCATGATCTGCGAGGCTGCGTTATATACTCTGTCCTGTGATGTTGAGCTGTATACTCTGATCTGTGATGCTGAGCTATTTAATCTGTCCTGTGATCCTGAGATATATAATCTGTCCTGTGATGCTGGGACTGTATACTCTGTCCTGTGATCTGAGCTAGTAAGTGGAATACAGGGGACAAAGTGGGTGGATTCTATAAGGGGCATGGTTTATGCGAAGTGGGAGGGGTCAAAAACGATGGGCGGGGTCTGGCGCCCCCCCATCCAAAATCTTCACCAGCCACCACTGAACACTGGTCTCTATGTCTGAGACTTCCTTCCTGTTTCATATCAGTTATTTATCTGCAGAGGGCTTTCTATATGGCATGCCATCACCTCCAGGTCTTGTTTTGGGGAAGGGACTGCAGCAAAGTGTTGGAGGGATCCCAGGTGAGTCTGAGAGAGAGCCCTGGTATGTATAGATGTGAGGATGGGAGCAGATGGTGAATTTGATCTGCGGTCCCCCAGAGTAAGTGAAGACTGTGAAGAGAGGGAGCAGTGATATCTGATTTATCCTTCCTGGTTATAGATGCAGATGTGCAATTGGGTGCTATCTTTGCTAGAACATATGCGGGTTTGGTCAGAAGCTGGGGGTTAAGAAAACTGTGGAGTGCTGAATTTTTGGGAGTCTGGCCAGTACTCAAATGTTTGTACCCTTTGGGCATATTCAGTTAAAGATTCAGAATAATTTAATAATCCCAAAGGGAAATTATTGAAATGATATTATTTTATATAAAAGTGAGTCTTGATTATCATTAACAATAGAAATAGAGCCCGGGTGCTACAGAGTTTCACAGGTTAGCATCTGCTTAGCTTCATCTTCATGCCATGTCCCCTGGCTACGATATTGCTAATTCTTCATCTTCCTTTGTAGTGAAGGGAGTTTCTGCATGTCCTTAGTAACCATGTGTGTGCAGAGAGAGAAGTGTGGAGTGCAGCCAATCCCAGCAGCAGGTGTTTTATCTTCTATGACTGTTGGACTACATGACTGAGAGAGAGGGCCTTCCCCCATAAGCACATGGTGTTAGATCACTTGAGCCATCCCACTGATCACCACCTTGAAAACATATATTTCCTAAAGCTTGTTTGACTTAACTCTGCTTGCATTTGAGTCCACAAATTCTGGTAAGTGTGTTTAACCCTTCCTCAGGTGGTGGATTTACACACCGGGGTGACCTCTTAAGTGAACACTTGTGGCTACTCTTAACAGCAACTGAGATGAACCCCTGTGGCTTCTACTATATGAACTTTTTGCACCTGTCTTCTTTACTATTTGCACTTACATGCACTTGCCACTTTTTAGTGAATATACTGTATATACTTAGCCATGAACTAAAATTAACATTTTGTGTTCATATTTTTTTTTGTTTTGTTTTATTTTGCACATTCACTTTGCAATATTGATCACGTGTTGGACATTTATAGAGCAGCACTTTTCAATGTCTTTGATTTCTACACAATGTTCTGTCAAGTTGTTGTGCTAGCAGCTGTCTGCTTGTGTAAGTAATAGCACAGTATCTTATTGGAAAACAATTCTTCCATGACCTGTTTGCACATCCTTGCCAGACTTCATTACTAAGCTCCACCCACTATGCAACAAGAATGCTCTTTCTGAGCACGTGTTAGACAGGAAGAATCACACAGGACTTAGTCATGTTCTTAGGAAAGGCTTTCTTTTTTAAGTTTACATTGGAAACCATTTATTAAATGTTTAAATGCATGTCCTACTTATTTAGTAATGCTGTGTAAATTCATAGAGATCAATTAAATTGCAGTATACTGTTGTCAATTTGACTAAGAAATTATTCTGAATATTTTAATTCACAACTGTTTGTGAGAAGACTTGTTACCAAGTAAGCACTTATACTAGGTTGATCCCAACCATGCCTCATTTAGGACACAGTCCACCCTGACACTGGCATTGGAAATAGATATCTGGATATCATCAAGCCTTTGAAACTGAAAAGGAGCTCTAAATAAAATAAAATATTGTAAACTGAAGAGCAATACCCTTTTATAGGAAAGAATGTAAGGGCAAGTTTTACAAATGCAGATATAAATACTGTATAAGACAATTAAAATCTAAGCATATATTATGTGATTGTCACCTAGTACATAATGCGGTTGTTGAAGTGGTTGTAAAGGCTTGTTTAAAAAAATAAAAAAAATAAACATGTTTTTACTTACCTCTTATGTGCAGTTGGTTTTTAACAGAGCAGCCTGGATCCTCCTCTTCTCAGGTCCCTCTTTGGCTCTCCTGGCCCCTCCCTCCTGTTGAGTGCCCCCACAGCAAGAAGCTTGCTACGGGGTCAACCGAGTCAAGTCACGGCTCCATGTGTCCATTAATACTTGGACCCCCAACCCGGCTCCAACCCCTCTCTCTTCTGACTTTGATTGACAGCCCTGGGAGCCAATGGCACCACTGTTGTGTCTCAGTGAATCAGAAGGAGAGTCCTGGATGGATAAGACACTCTTGAACATCGTTGAAGAGAAATGGGACTCAGGTAAGTAATTAGGGGGTGCTAGGGAGGCTGCAACACACAGAAGGTTTTTCATCTTAAGACATAGAATGCCTTAAGATAAAAAACCTTCTGCCTTTACAACTCTTTTAAGGATGAACTGAGTGTATGGTCTCAACCTATGTTCTAACCAAAACATTTTTCTGAAGAATTCTGAACTTTAAGGTAAATGTCCCATAATGTGTTGCAAAAGCCATCATTGGCCAAAGTATTACACCTGACCTCAGCAGCAGCTGTCCTTTGTCAGTGTGTGGGAGTTTAGTGAGAGTGAGGGACACTTAACATTGATTTTAGGACAGAGATTTGGATAGTGTAGTGTAATATGCTACTAGTGTTTTGTGCTTATATCATCAATGCTATATTCAGTTCTTTATACAGTACAGTCCTTTACTGTACATTTGATACTGATACTTTGCAGTAAACCCATCTGCATTCATTATGATTTCCTTGGACCCAGCAGTTCTTTTTAGGAATACATTTTTTGTGTGTCAGTGGCAGATTCTGTTGCTGTGCTGTTGCTGTGCTGTTGTTTCTTTTTTTTACCATTTATTTATTTTGTTTCTTAAAAAAATATGAAAACAAAATGTTTTATTTTGCTTGTAGGGTTGTGAATAGGTGTTGAGTTTTTGTTTTTTACATTCTTTGCCTTTGGAATTTATTTTATCTGGGATTTAGTTTGTTAGAATATATTTTATAATTTATTTATTTTTTTACAGGTCAGCAGTGGCAATAGTGGCTTAAATCTGTTGGTGTTGCTGGTGCTTTTCATTTGCAGCTGAGCACTGCACATTTTTGAGGTGTTGTTTAGTCCACCAAAGTACCACAGTTTACAGTGCACCAAAGCACCACACTTTCCAGTTCACACAAACACCTCTTCCCTCCATACAGCTCTTTTAATACCTGCAAATTAAATTAGCATCAACATCATGTCTGGGATAGGGTGACCACATTTCCAAACTGCCATTCAGGGACAACCCCCCCCGCCCCAAGAAAGATGGTTTTTGATACATTTTTTGCCAATTTTTGGAAAAACAAAAGCAAACATGACAATTCAATTCTCTTAACCGCTTACCAACCAGCCGCCGTCATTATACTGTGGCAGGTGGGTGCGAACTGTTGTAGCTATACGTCGGCTCATGGGAACGAGATAGCCTGCTGTACTGTGGGGGTGCTGATGCTTGTGGCCGATGGTCACAATGACCGCTGGCCACGAGCCATCGCGGGCACGAGAGGCAGAACAGGGACGTAAACACACAAATCCCTGTTCTGTGAGGAGTGACAGATCATGTGTTCCTAATGGCTAGGAACCACGATCTGTCATTTCTTGTAGGTCAATCCCCTCCCCCTACAGTTAGAACACACAGTGAGGGAACACAATTAACCCCTTGATCGCCCCTAGTGTTAACCCCTTCCCTGCCAGTGACATTTTTACAGTAATTAGTGCGTTTTTATAGCACTGATCGCTGTATAAATGACAATGGTCCCAAAATAGTGTCAAAAGTGTCCGATGTGTCCGCCATAATGTCGCAGTCCCGATAAAAATCGCAGATCGCCGCCATTATTAATAAAAAAAAAAATAATAATAAAAATGCCATAAATCTACCCCCCCTTTGTTTTAAAAAAAATGGGGATATTTATTATAAAAAGTAAAAAATATTGTGTTTTTTTCAAAATTGTCGCTCTTTTTTTGTTTATAGCGCAAAATATAAAAACTGCAGAGATGATCAAATACCACCAAAAGAAAGCTCTATTTGTGCGAAAAAAGGATGTCAATTTAGTTTGGGTACAACGCGCACGACCGCGCAATTGTCAGTTAAAGCGATGCAGTGCCGAATCGCAAAAAAATGGCCTTGTCATTGAGGGGGTAAATCCTTCCGGGAATGAACTGATATACAAAATTCCTTAAAAGCAGAATGTCAATAATGCCAAAAGCTTCTTGAGAATATTTACCATAGCAGCAGAATTTGAATTCAATTTACACATACAGATCATTACATCTTCTTCTACAAAGCAAATGGGTCACTACTATACAGAACAATAGACATACAAGCAGAAATTGCATTTAATTCTTTCTTTATGTACAGTTCATGTACAGAGTCAGACTTGTTAGATCATATACAATACAAACCTGGAAGTTTGGCTGGGGGGCCACCCTCAGGCAGTGGCACTCAGTCGGGCGTCTCGGCTCACGGGCGGGAGGAGGAGAGAAGTCGGGCTGCAGGCAGCGGGAGTTAGCCCCGGGACTGGCACTGGGCACAGGCTGCCGTGGATCTGCCGAATGCCGCTGGGCTGCACTGGGGGAGTCAGGAGGAGATACAGACGCTCTCTGGCTGCTCTCTCTCTGGTGCTGCTGCTGCGGCCGGAGGTGGAGAAGGGGAGGAGGTGGGTGGACGCGGAGCACTACAAGGAAGCTCTGGGTAAGGCCTCGCTCAGCCTCTGAATGACTCTGGGAATATGACATCACTGGTTGCTAGATGCGAGGCGGGGCAGCCCTAGCAACGAGTTTGGCAATTGTTTATTAGGTTGTCTGTGTCCCCTTATTTCATTCCGGGACACTGTATTGTCCCGGAATGAAGGTGCCCGGGACACGGGACACAAACATGAATTGAGGGACAATCCCGGGCAATCCGGGACACGTGGGCACCCTAGTCTGGGAGGCCAACAGGGAGGGGCAGAAGTTGTCATGCAGCTATAAGGAAGTGAGCTATGTCCGTGTCCACAGCCCAAAGTGGTGATCATGGATGTGGTGCATCATCTGCAGGCAGGACATGTTTTCTATTTCTTTCAGACGCTGGGTGAGCTATACAGAAGGAGCACACAGAGGAGGTGGTGGAGTGGCTAACCAAGCCTTCATTATCTTCCTCCCCCTCTGTCACCTAGGTTCAGATTAACTTGTAGACCACCACAGCTGCCAAAACAACATAGTCTGAGACTGACTCCTCATCCACAACTTCTCCTGCTGTTGTCCCTCAAACTGGAACAAAGGAATCAGTTGAAATATTAGATCACAGTATGCAACACTTGCTGCAAGAGGATGCACAGCAATTAATGGGATCTGTGGTTGAGGAGGAGAGAAACGGGAGCTTAGAGGGAGGGGACATCAGGCATGGGGAACCATCTGGCTGTGATGTTCCCGAAGCAACTGCATACTACCAAGTTGGCTCCAGCAATGAGGAAAGAGAGAATGATGAAGAAGTCTCTGACCATACCTGGATGCCCAATAGAGCAGAGGAGGAAAGAGAGGCAGATGCACAACCTTGGAATGGCAGGATGTCATCCAGGAGCAGCTCACAGAGAAGTGGAGGGAGCTCTCCTAACAGGCAAAACACTGATACAAATCAGGGGAGGGGTTATATACATATCCAGCACCCAGAATCAAGTGGAGCCTAATTACTGGGATCTGCTGGCTATATGTAGACACTCACAGGTGGCCACTGGAACTGCTACCTTCAGCTTTGGTACCCACAGTGCCACCAGCAGGTGATCCAGGTCTTGACATTGGGACTTTTTTTTTTTTTAAATAAATTTTTATTGAAGGATGTAACATACAGGGAATGACATCAAAAGACAGTATCATTGTATTTTGTGTTTTTTACAAAAATAACAAAGAAAACATCAGCTTGTTACAAGATAGAAATATAGAACAGCTGATAAAGACAGTTAGCCTGGGGAATGGGGAGAAAGGTAACCTTTTATGTGAAAGAGAGGAAGTAAAACTGGATGGATCTAGGTGGGGGGGGGGAGGATTCCCTGAGGTTGCTAGCAGAATGGAACAATGCAGCCTGTGGGTAGAAGATACAGGTTAAGATGATAATAATAAGGTTAATTTTAAAATGATAATGCTAGTTGTGATTTTTTGTGGTAATGGCATTTATGTCCTTTGTAACAGTTGTGGTCACCACTTTCCTATATGGGGAGAATATGGAGTTTTGAAGAGCGTGAAGGCATCCTGGATTATGTTGTAGTATTTGGTTGGAGTTGGATTCCTTATGTTGTAGAATCTTGGTTTGGGGGGATCATTCCATCTACGGTGGGGGGGGGGTTCATGATAGAGGAAAGAGAAAGTCTCCAGATGAGCTATATCCGTGGGAGAGAGTGTTGAGGTCATGAAAGCTCCCCATTTGTGGTGGAAGCGTGTCTTGGTTCTTTCATTCGTAAAGTCCATGTTGATCCTGTCTTTGTAGAGCAACTGTAGGAGATCCCTTTTGATTTGAGAGGTGTTGGGACATGCGTTGGAGATCCAATTTTTTAATATGGCTCTTCTAGTGAAAAGGAGGCATATCAGGATCCAATCCTTGCATGATGGGGTAGAGATCGGAGACCAGGGTAGCAGTAGGGGGTCCCAGTGTCCAAAAATGAGGAGTAGGGGGTCCTTAGGTATTTTTAGCAGGGTCACATCAAATATGTAATGTAGGACCTGGTCCCAGAAGCTGGATATGTAAGTGCATGACCAGAAGCGATGGGTCAAAGAGGGCCTGGGGTGTGTACATAAGGGACACGTGGAGGAGGTTTGAGCTTGTTTGTTCGAGAGGAAAGGTATGTGGGCTCGATGGACGATCTTAAGTTGGGTTTCCCTCCAGGATTCGTTGGGCACCAGTTTGTGAATAGTGTTGAGGCCTTGAAGTAATTTGTTGACCAGGTCGGCATCAGGGAAGTCTTTTGCCCAGTTAGCTGCTGATGAGGTCTCCAGTGAGGGAATGGCTTTTAGGAGGAGAGGCTGGTATATGTATAAGATTTTGTAGGAGCCCTTTAAAAGAAGAGAGTCCGATAGGGACGTTTTAAGTCTTTTGTAATCGTCTCTGCAAGCGTTTTTGAGAAAGCTGATACATTGACCATAATGGAACATGTGTGATTGTGGAAGTTGGAATGTCTCCGCTAATGACTTGAAAGGGATGGGGCGGCCAGATTCTGAATCACAAAGCGAAGAAAAGTTAGAGATGCCTTTCTGTTGCCAGGTGTTATATGGCTGACGTTCCAGACCTGGGGGAAAGCTCGGGTTTCCTTGTATTGGGAGATGTCTAGAAATAAACGGTGAAAGTTTGAGGCTTTTCCGGATCTCCCTCCAAGCAATTGCTGTGTCCCGGTGTAGTAGATTGTGTTGAAGGGGCGGAGGGATGGATTTCCACTTGCAGTGGAGGAGAGCTACCAGGGAGTATGGGTTGACCATTTCAGTTTCCAGGTAAAAGTTGGAGTAACGAGATGTTTGCGCTACCCAATCTAAACTTATCCTCAAGAGGCAGGCTAAATTATAGATCCTGACATTAGGGAGACTAATACCCCCTTCGCGCCTGGGAAGGTAAAGTTTAGAGAATACAATTCGTGGTCGCTTATTCCGCCATAAAAATTTGGATATTGCCTCGTTAAGAATTTTTGTGTCTTTATGCTGCAGGAGTAATGGAATGGTTTGTAGTGGATAAAGTAGGCAGGCGAAGCTGACCATTTTCACTAGATGACATCTTCCCAGTAGGGAAAGAGGCAGATCCATCCAGTTTGCTAGTTCTTGAGAGATCTTTTTGAGTAAAGGTGGGTAGTTGAGGTGATAGAGAGAGGAGGGTAGTTTTCCTATTCTTATGCCTAAGTATGTGATGTGAGTTTGAGCTACCAAGAATATGGAATTCTGTGTCCAAGGGGGGTTGGATACGGTGCCTAGGGGGAGGATTTCACTTTTGTTGTAGTTTATGCGAAGGCCCAAGCATAATCTAAATTGGTCAAAGATTAGCTTAATCGTGAACATTTTGGAGGAGGGGTTTGCTGTGAATATAAGGACATCGTCAGCAAAGAGTGAGGTGCGAATCTCCTGTTTGCCGATGGTGATGCCGTTTAGTGGGGCTACGTGTGATAAATACCTAGATAGTGGTTCTAATGCGATGTTAAAGAGGAGTGGTGATAAGGGGCAACCCTGCCGAGTTCCTTTGTATAGGTGGAATTCCTCTGATAGGAGGCCTGCCGCCACCAGTCTAGCGGCTGGGGCGGTGTACATGGTGTTTATAAGATGGGCGAAGGAACCAGGGAATCCCATTTTGTTCATGACCATAGAAAGCCATTCGAAGCTGACGTTATCGAAGGCTTTCTCCGCGTCCAGGGTGATGATAGCATACTTTCCCTCTGAGTTGTATTTGGCATGTTCCAGGGCCATCATTACCTTCCTGATGTTCATGGTGGCAGTTCTGCCTTTCACGAACCCTGATTGGGCAGGGTGTATCAGAGAGGGTATGATGTCTGCTAATCTTGTGGCAATAATTTTGGAAAGGATTTTGACATCCAGGTTTAGAAGAGAGATTGGCCTATATGAGCCTGGTTCTTGGGGGTCTTTACCTTTTTTGGCTAGTAATTTGATAGTGGCTTGATTGCCCGTGGGTAGGTATGTTCCCCCTGACCATATATACTGATATACTTCATGAAGTGTGGATTCTAAGAGTGGTTGTAGTGACTTGTAGAATTCTCCCGTGAATCCATCAGGACCTGGGGCTTTTGAAGGAGCTAGGTTTTTAATTGTAGTGGATATTTCATGGAGGGATAATGGGGCGTTTAGAGCTTCTAACTGTGAGGGTGATATTTGAGAGAGGGTTACCTTTTCAAGAAAGGATTGTGCTGTTGCAGGGTTTATGGGATCTGGTCCATATAGGGATGAGTAGTATTGTAGCATGGTTCCATTTATGTCTTTTTTGGGTGGTTTTTATGTTACCCAGAGAGTCGCGGAGAGATGAGATGTGTGTTGGACGATAGGGTCCCTTACATAAATTGGCGAGGAGTTTACCTGCCTTGTTGCCGAATTTGTGGAGGGTGGCATCCATGTGGGCTTTTTTTGTTTGTTCTAGGGTTTTGGCCCAAGTATCAAAGGATTGTTTTGCTGATTGCCATGCCTTCCTGTTATCATTGGAGTTATTTATGTAAAGTAATCTTTGGGCTAGGTGCAGTTGGGAGCTGGCTTGTTTGTATTTTTTGAGTGCGTTTCTTTTAAAGGATGCTGCATAGGAGATTATACGGCCTCTGAGGAATGCTTTGCCTGCTTCCCAGAATAAATTGGGGTTGTCGGAGTGCTCGGCATTGGTTGAAGTGTATTCTGACCAGACGTTTTCCATATACTGTCGGAAGTCAGAGTTGTTGTGGAGATAAGAAGGGAAACGCCATATTTTAGGATTCGGGTGTAAGTCAGGGTTATCAATCGTGGTCGAGATTGGTGCATGGTCGGATATGGCAATGTCGTGGATGTCCGCATCCGATATCAGTAGGGATGAGCTTCGAGTTCGAGTCGAACTCATGTTCTACTCGAACATTGGCTGTTCGCAAGTTCGCCGAACAGCGAACAATTTGGGGTGTTCGCGGCAAATTCGAATGCCGCGGAACACCCTTTAAAAGTCTATGGGAGAAATCAAAAGTGCTAATTTTAAAGGCTTATATGCAAGTTATTGTCATAAAAAGTGTTTGGGGACCCGGGTCCTGCCCCAGGGGACATGGATCAATGCAAAAAAAAGTTTTAAAAACGGACGTTTTTTCAGGAGCAGTGATTTTATTAATGCTTAAAGTCAAACAATAAAAGTGTAATATCCCTTTAAATTTAGTACCTGGGGGGTGTCTATAGTATGCCTGTAAAGGGGCGCATGTTTCCTGTGTTTAGAACAGTCTGACAGCAAAATGACATTTCGAAGGAAAAAACACATTTAAAACTACCCGCGGCTATTGCATTGCCGACAATACACATAGAAGTTCATTGATAAAAACGGCATGGGAATTCCCCACAGGGCAACCCCAAACCAAAATAAAAATAAAAAAAATGATGTGGGGGTCCCCCTAAATTCCATACAAGGCCCTTCAGGTCTGGTATGGATATTAAGGGGAACCCCAGCCAAAATTTAAAAAAAAAATTGACGTGGGGTTCCCCCTAAATTCCATACCAGACCCTTCAGGTCTGGTATGGATTTTAAGGGGAACCCCGCACCAAAAAAAAAAAAAAAACGGCGTGGGGTCCCCCCAAAAATCCATACCAGACCCTTATCCGAGCACGCAACCTGGCAGGCCGCAGGAAAAGAGGGGGGACGAGAGTGCGCCCCCCCCCCCCTCCTGAACCGTACCAAGCCACATGCCCTCAACATTGGGAAGGTGCTTTGGGATAGCCCCCCAAAACACCTTGTCCCCATGTTGATGAAGACAAGGGCCTCATCCCCACAACCCTGGCCGGTGGTTGTGGGGGTCTGCGGGCGGGGGGCTTATCGGAATCTGGAAGCCCCCTTTAACAAGGGGACCCCCAGATCCTGGCCCCCCCCTGTGTGAAATGGTAAGGGGGTACTTACCCCTACCATTTCACTAAAAAACTTTCAAAAATGTTAAAAATGACAAGAGACAGTTTTTGACAATTCCTTTATTTAAATGCTTCTTCTTTCTTCTATCTTCCTTCATCTTCCTCTTCTTCTGGTTCTTCTGGCTCTTCTGGTTCTTCCTCCGGCGTTCTCGTCCAGCATCTCCTCCGCGGCGTCTTCTATCTTCTTCTCCTCGGGCCGCTCCGCACCCATGGCATGGGGGGGAGGCTCCCGCTCTTCTCTTCATCTTCTTCTCTTCTTCATCTTCTTCTTCTTCTTCTTCTCTTCCTCCTTCTTCTCTTCTTCATTTCTTCTCCGGGCCACTCCGCAGCCATGCTGGCATGGAGGGAGGCTCCCGCTGTGTGATGGCGTCTCTTCGTCTGACGGTTCTTAAATAACGGGGGGCGGGGCCATCCGGTGACCCCGCCCCCCTCTGACGCACGGTGACTTGACAGGACTTCCCTGTGACGTCACGGGGAATGCCACAGGGAAGTCCCGTCATGTCCCGTGCGTCAGAGGGGGGCGGGGTCACCGGGTGGCCCCGCCCCCCGTTATTTAAGAACCGTCAGACGAAGAGACGCCGTCACACAGCGGGAGCCTCCCACCATGCCAGCATGGATGCGGAGCGGCCTGCAGAAGAAATGAAGAAGAGAAGAAGGAAGAAGAGAAGAAGAAGAAGATGAAGAAGAAGATGAAGAAGAGAAGAAGATGAAGAGAAGAGCGGGAGCCTCCCCCTCCATGACATGGGTGCGGAGCGGCCCGAGGAGAAGAAGATAGAAGACGCCATGGAGGAGATGCAGGACGAGAACGCCGGAGGAAGAACCAGAAGAGCCAGAAGAACCAGAAGAAGAAGAAGATGAAGGAAGATAGAAGAAAGAAGAAGCATTTAAATAAAGGAATTGTCAAAAACTGTCTCTTGTCATTTTTAACATTTTTTACACTTTTTTTAGTGAAATGGTAGGGGTAAGTACCCCCTTACCATTTCACACAGGGGGGGGGCCGGGATCTGGGGGTCCCCTTGTTAAAGGGGGCTTCCAGATTCCGATAAGCCCCCCGCCCGCAGACCCCCACAACCACCGGCCAGGGTTGTGGGGATGAGGCCCTTGTCTTCATCAACATGGGGACAAGGTGTTTTGGGGGGCTACCCCAAAGCACCCTCCCAATGTTGAGGGCATGTGGCCTGGTACGGTTCAGGAGGGGGGGGGGCCGCACTCTAGTCCCCCCCTCTTTTCCTGCGGCCTGCCAGGTTGCGTGCTCGGATAAGGGTCTGGTATGGATTCTTGGGGGGACCCCACGCCGTTTTTTTTTTTTTTGGCGCGGGGTTCCCCTTAAAATCCATACCAGACCTGAAGGGTCTGGTATGGAATTTAGGGGGAACCCCACGTCAATTTTTTTTTAAAATTTTGGCTGGGGTTCCCCTTAATATCCATACCAGACCTGAAGGGCCTTGTATGGAATTTAGGGGGACTCCCACATCATTTTTTTTTTTTAATTTTGGTTCGGGGTTGCCCTGTGGGGAATTCCCATGCCGTTTTTATCAATGAACTTCTATTTGTATTGTCGGCAATGCAATAGCCGCAGTAGTTTTAAATGTGTTTTTTCCTTCAAAATGTCATTTTGCTGTCAGACTGTTCTAAACACGGGAAACATGCGCCCCTTTACAGGCATACTATAGACACCCCCCAGGTATGAAATTTAAAGGGATATTACACTTTTATTGTTTGACTTTAAGCATTATTAAAATCACTGCTCCTGAAAAAACGGCCGTTTTTAAAACTTTTTTTTGCATTGATTCATGTCCCCTGGGGCAGGACCCAGGTCCCCAAACACTTTTATTGACAATAACTTGCATATTAGCCTTTAAAATTAGCACTTTTGATTATTCATGTTCGTGTCCCATAGACTTTAACGGTGTTCGCGTGTTCGAACGAATTTTTTTCCTGTTCGCATGTTCTGGTGCGAACCGAACAGGGGGGTGTTTGGCTCATCCCTAGATATCAGTGGTAGAGGTCGTCTGAGCAGAAGAGGTAGTCAATTCTGGTGAAGAGGTTGTGGGGATTGGAGTAAAAGGTAAAATCTCTGTCAGCTGGGTGCCGGAGTCGCCAAATGTCGTGTAGATGGAGGGATTCCATCGTTGAGGCTAGTAAAGTTTGTGAATCGAGATCTGAGGGGAGATATGTGTGCTTAGAAGTGGATCTGTCATCTATCGGGTGTACTGTGGAGTTAAAGTCTCCGCCAGCTATGTGCAGGAGAGTCGGGTCGCTAAGGAGCCATGTTGACAGTTCACTATAAAATTGTTTTGTGGGGTTATTGGGCGCATAGATGTTTGATATCATTATTTCCTTGGTTCCTAATTTGATGTGGGCTGAAATAAGGCGACCCTGTGCATCTGCTTTGATAGATAAAACCTCACATGGCAGGTTTTTGTGAATGAGTATCAGGACTCCTGCTTTGCGTCCATTGGAATCTGAGCCTAGTACTGTACCTACCCATAATTTTTTCATTCGGTGGAAGTCAGGGGTGGAGAGGTGGGTTTCTTGAAGTAGGGCAATGTCGGTTTTGAGTCTTTTGAGGTGACGGAGGATTTTCATTCTCTTATTGGGTGAACGAAGCCCTTTAACATTCCAGGAGACTAGTTTCATATAGGAGGGGTCACTGGGGGGATATGTGAAGATATTGTATGATTTTCACCTGTTAATAGGTGGTGACGTGGTGTGAAAATAGGCTGGGTTGTAGAGGGGGTTGTTTTGTTTGAACGAGGGTTTGTGTAACCGCTAAGGGCGTGTGTACCATAAGATGGGGGTGCGTGGTATAGGGAGGGGTGTAAAAGGGGGGGGTAGAAAAGAGAAACAATAAAACATATTTAATAAACTTCACTTTTTTCCGCATGGAGTCGACTGTGTAATCCAACTCCCATCGCAAGACTCAAGGACTGCTGTATTTTAGAACCCGTATTTAAGGGGGTGAAGTGCATTGGCAGCTTGAGTTGTGCAATAATTGACGGAGGAGTTGGATACACAGGAGAGCCAGGGGAGAGAGTCAATACCTTAGTTGTTACAAAAACAAATTTACCAGTTAGTAAAACGTAAACCGTATGTATAAAACATAAGATAAACTGCTTGGCCTACCAGTAGCTGATTTGCCTGGTGAGGAGGAGAGAACAAGCTTGAAAGAGAAAATTTTAACTTCGTCTCTTGAGTGGGATATCCCATTAAGAGATAGACCACCATGGCCGTAGAGGCGAGGCGGTATGGAGTAGCAATATGGGACCGTGCTTGTGGTCCTCAGTGAGGAGTGGAGCGGTGTTGGTCCGGTGCCGAAGCTCTGAACCGTTTTGAAGAGTCTTTGCGTGGGCTCCTTTGGTCTAGAGCACGGTTGACAGGAGCCGCTCTAGGAGACGGGCTGAGGTTGCTGCCTGAGTGTAGCGATCGTAGGAAGGCCTCAGCTTCTTTTGGGTCTTGGAAGGAGAGTTGGTCGCCATTTGGAGCTTTGAGTCGGAGGGTAGCTGGAAAAGCCAAAGTGAATTTGAGTTGTTGATGATGCAGTTCCGAGCAAATCTGTTGAAAGGCTTTCCTCTTCTGGGACACTTCAATAGAGTAATCTGCGAAAATCAGGATTTTCATGCCGTCGATTTGAAGAGATCTAGATTGCCTGAATTTTTGCAAGATGTAAGCTTTATCTGAGTAATTGAGGTAATTTGCGATTATGGGGCGATTTGCGTTCTGAGTTGAAGGTTCCCATGCGATGTGCCCGTTCTACTGTGCAGGGACCTGGCAGGCCTAGTGCTTCAGGGATGCATCTGGCGCATAGATCTGTGAGAGCTGAGGGTTGCAGCGATTCTGGGATGCCCACAAATCGCAAAAAGCTCCTTCTGGATCTATTTTCCAAATCGTCCAGCTTTTCAAGAATATATTTGTTGGTTTTATCTTGGGCCTGCACTGAGGATTGAGAGTGGTATAGTTCTTCCTCAATATTAGCTATGCGGTGCTCAGTTTCATTCAGCCTGGAGGCATGTTCCCCTAGCTGGGCCTGGAGCTGTTGCATGCCTGCGCTGACAGCTTTCTCCACCGAGGCTGTGATCATTGGGGAGAGGAGGGCTGCCACAGCCTGTGCTATCCTTTCTGTGCTGGATGTGCTGGATGTACTTGTGTGTTGTGCAGTTGCATCAGCAGATGGGGAGGGGGCCGCAGCACCGCTTACCTCCATGTCAGGCTCTGGCTCTGTGGGAGGCTCCGTGTAGGCCGAAGCCGGGGCCTCGATTTGCGGCTGTGGGGTCCGCGCCGCCACGGCCGCGTACGCTCGCGAGCTGTTTTTTTTCTACAAATCGGTCCATCCTGTGACCGGGGATGGCGTGGGGTGAGTGCCGGTGTTTTTTTGCGGGTTTGCCGGCTTTATATGCAGGTTTTGGAGTCGAGCTGCGGGAGCTGATGAGGAGAGCAGCTACTCCATGCGGCGCCGGAACCGGAAGTTCAACATTGGGACTTTTTTTAATATATGTACACCAGACTTCACATTTGTTATTTGAAGTTTCTGGCTCCAGTGTATAAAGCATGGCAAGCATGGCATGTACGAAGAGACAACTGATCTATCACCATGCAGCTCAATGGGAACAGCACCAGAATGCTCTTGGTCAGGAAAAGAGCCATAATCCCCCTCCTCCCCCTTGCATTTCCTCCCTTTCTACCTCTATGCCCAATATACACATTTCCCACTTCCCAAATTTAAAAATCTAAATGACGTGGGGTTCCCCTAGGCCCCAGGCCCTATATACTCTGAACTCTGAACAGCAGTATACAGTATCTCACAAAAGTGAGTACACCCCTCACATTTTTGTAAATATTTTATTATATCTTTTCATGTGACAACACTGAAGAAATGACACTTTGCTACAGTGTAAAGTAGTGAGTGTACAGCTTGTATAACAGTGTAAATTTGCTGTCCCCTCAAAATAACTCAACACACAGCCATTAATGTCTAAACTGCTGGCAACAAAAGTGAGTATATCCCAAAATGAAAATGTCCAAAATTGGCCCAATTAGCCATTTTCCCTTCACGGTGTCATGTGACTTGTTAGTTTTACAAGTAGGGATGAGACGAACACCCCTTGGTTCGGTTTGCACCAGAAGATACCGAGCAGGCAAAACATTTTGCAGAACACACAAACACCGTTAAAGTCTATAGGACATGAACATGAATAATCAAAAGTGCCTATTTTAAAGGCTTATATGCAAGTTATTGTCATAATAAGTGCTTTGGGACCCTGTAAAGTAGTGAGTGTACAGCTTGTATAACAGTAAATTTGCTGTCCCCTCAAAATAACTCAACACACAGCCATTAATGTCTAAACCGCTGGCAACAAAAGTGAGTACATCCCTAAGTGAAAATGTCCAAATTGGGCCCAAAGTGTCAATATTTTGTGTGGCCACCATTATTTTCCAACCCTTGAGGGCATGGAGTTTACCAGAGCTTCACAGGTTGCCACTGGAGTCCTCTTCCACTTCTCCATGACAACATCACGGAGCTGGTGGATGATAGAGACCTTGCGCTCCTCCATCTTTCATTTGAGGATGCCCCACAGATGCTCAATAGTGTTTAGGTCTGGAGAGATGCTTGGCCAGTCCATCACCTTTACCCTCAGCTTATTTAGCAAGGCAGTGGTCAACTTGGAGGTGTGTTTGGGGTCGTTATCATGTTGGAATACTGTGAAAATATATTACTAAATATAAACACGCGCTGATGGAAACAACTAAGTGATAATGAAATGCAACTGCTGTAGACAAGGTGCTAATCACTTGGATAAATGTGGATAAAAAAATACAGCGCTTGCAACACACATCTGATGTTTACACCGATCCACCATCTGATGTTTTGACACCAATCCACGTGTGTGGGATACCATTTACAGGCCTGAAGTAACCCCTGGACTGCAAAGTTGGGGGTTGTCCTGTTCTGGTAAGTGGGCATGCAAAAGGGGGTGTTACTGTACTCCTGCAAGTTTGTGAAGCATTTTTTGTACCTACTTCATTGTGGAGTAACACTTCAGTTGCATTTATTTGGATTTTTATTTGGACTTTTTTGTTTATTTCACTTATATTGTGTGTTGAGAGCGCTTTATTTTTTTATCCACATGTTGGAATACTGCCCTGTGGCCCAGTCTCCAAAGGGAGGGGATCATGCTCTGCTTCAGTATGTCATAGTACATGTTGGCATTCATGGTTCCCTCAATGAACTGTAGCTCCCCAGTGCTGACAGCACTCATGCAACCCCAGACCATGAGCATCCCACCACCATGCTTGACTGTAGCCAAGACACACTTGTCTTTGTACTCCTCACCTGGTTGCCGCCATACATGCTTGACACCTTCTGAACCAAATAAGTTTATCTTAGTCTCATCAGAAAACAGGACATGGTTCCAGTAATCCATGTCCTTAGTCTGTTTGTCTTCAGCAAACTGTTTGTAGGCTTTCTTATGCATCATCTTTAGAAGAGGCTTCCTTCTTGGACAACAGCCATGCAGATCAATTTGATGCAGTGTGCGGCATATGGTCTGAGCACTGACAGGCTGACCCCCCACCCCTTCAACCTCTGCAGCAATGCTGGCAGCACTCATATGTTTATTTCACAAAGAGAACCTCTGGAAATGACGCTGAGCATGTGCACTCAACCTCTTTGGTTAACCATAAGAGGCCTGTTCTGAGTGGAACCTGTCCTGTTAAACTGCTATATTGTCTTGGCCACCGTGCTGCAGCTCAGTTTCAGGGTCTTGGCAATCTTCTTATAGCCTAGGCCATCTTTATGTAGCGCAACAATTCTTTTTTTCAGATCCTCAGAGAGTTCTTTGTCATAAAGTGCCATGTTGAACTTCCAGTGACCAGTATGAGAGAGTGATAGCGATAACACCAAATTTAACACACCGGCTCCACATTCACACCTGAGACCTTGTAACTAGGGATGGGCAAACTGTTCGGCCCGAGCATAAGTTTGGGCCGAACTTTGGTTGTTCGGATGTTCTGCGAACACGGAACAATATGCAGTGTTTGGGGCAAATTCGAAAGCCGCCGGAACACCGTTAAAGTCTATGGCACATTAACATGAAAAATCAAAAGTGTTCATTTTAAAGGCTTATATGCAAGTTATTGTCATAAAAGTGTTTGGGGACCTGGGTCCTGCCCCAGGGGACATGTATCAATGAAAAATGTTTTTAAAAACATCAGTTTTTTCGGGAGCAGTGATTTTTTTAATGCTTAAAGTGAAACAATAAAAATGAAATATTTCTTTAAATATTGTGCCTGGGGGGTGTCTATAGTATGCCTGTGAATTTGGAACATTTTTCCAGTGTTTAGAACAGTACCACAGCAAGATGACTTTTCTAAAGGAAAAATTGTCATTTAAAACTGATCTCGGCTATAATGAATTGTCGGGTCTCAGCAATATAAATAAAACTCATTGAAGAAAAGAGCATGGGATCCCCCCAGTCCATTACCAGGCCCTTTGGGTCTGGTATGAATATTAAGAGGAACCCCGAACCAAAAATGTAAAAAAAATTGCGTGGGAGTCCCCCTAAAATCCATACCAGGCCCTTCGGGTCTGATATGGAAATTAAGGGGAACCCTGCGCCAAATTAAAAAAAAATGGCGTAGGGGTCCCCCCAAAATCCATACCAGACAGATTTTAACGGGAACCTTGTGCCAAAATTTAAAAAAATGGAATAGGGGTCCCCCTCAAAATCCATACCAGACCCTTATCCGAGCACACCTTGGGGGGTAGCCCCCCAAAGCACCTTGTCCCCACCTTTTCCCTTCGGGTCTGATATGGAAGTTAAGGGGAACCCTGCACCAAATTTTTTTTAAAAATAAAAAAAAAGATGGCCTAGGGGTCCCCCCAAAATCCATACCAGACCCTTATCCGAGCACACCTTGGGGGGTAGCCCCCCAAAGCACCTTGTCCCCATGTTGATGGGGACAAGGGCCTCATCCTCACAACCCCTTGCCTGGCGGTTGTGGGGGTCTGCAGGCAGGGGGGCTTATCAGAATCTGGAAGCCCCCTTTAACAAGCGCACCCCCAGATCCCGGCCTCCCCTTGTGTGAAATGGTACCAGGGTACAAGTACCTCTACCATTTCACAAAAAAAGTGCCAGAATGTTAAAATTGACAAGACACAGCTTGGGGACAAGTCCTTTATTTAAAAAAAAAAAGTCCCACGATGTCCATTCATCTTCTTCTTTACAACGCGATGGACCAAAAAAGAAAAAAAAAAAGCTGAGACCGATCCGCTTCAATGGGAGGCTCTCGCCACATGACGCTTCAGCGCCTTTGACAGATCTTATATAACTAACACCTCCCTCAGTTATATAAGAACTATCAAAGGCACTGAAGCATCACACAGCGGGAGCCACCCATTGAGGCGGATAGGTCTCTGCTTTTTTTTTTCTTTTTCTGTCCATCGCAGGGAGATAGGAGAAGATGAATGGACATTGTGGGACATTTTTTTTTAATAAAGGACTTGTCCCCAATCTGTGTCTTGATGTTTTTAACATTTTGACACTTTTTTAAATGGTAGTGGTACATTTGTACCCCGTTACAATTTCACACAGGGGGGAGGCCGGGATCTGGGGGTCCCCTTGTTAAAGGGGACTTTCAGATTGCAATAAGCCCCCGCCCGCAGACCTTTGGCTACCCCAAAGCACCCTCCCCATGTTGAGGGCATGTGGCCTGGTACAGTTCAGGGGGGGCGTTCTCTCATCCCCCCCTTTTATTGCGGCCTGCCAGGTTGCGTGCTCAGATAAGGGTCTGGCATGGATTTTGGGGGGACCTCTACACCATTTTAAAAAAAAATTGGCGCAGGGTTCCCCTTAATTTCCATATCAGACCCAAAGGGCCTGGTATGGATTTTAGGGGGACCCCCACGCCTTTTTTTTAAATTTTGGTTTGGGGTTCCCCTTAATATTCATACCAGACCCAAAGGGCCTGGTATTGGACGGGGGGATCCCATGCTCTTTTTTTCAATGAGTTTTATCCATATTGCCGAGACACGACAATTCATTACAGCCGTGATCAGTTTTAAATGACAATTTTTCCTTTAGAAATGTCATTTTGCTGTGGTACTGTTCTAAACATGGGAAAAAATGTGCCACTTTACAGGCATACTATAGACACCCCCCAGGCACGATATTTAAAGGAATATTTCATTTTTATTGTTTCACTTTAAGCATTAAAAAAATCACTGCTCCTGAAAAAACGGCCATTTTAAAAAAAAAATGGTTTGCATTGATACATGTCCCCTGGGGCAGGACCCGGGTCCCAAAACACTTATTATGACAATAACTTGCATATAAGCCTTTAAAATAAGCACTTTTGATTATTCATGTTCATGTCCTATAGACTTTAACGGTGTTTGTGTGTTCTGCAAAATTTTTTGCCTGCTCGGTATCTTCTGGTGCAAACCGAACCAAGGGGTGTTCGTCTCATCCCTACTTGTAAAACTAACAAGTCACATGACATCGTGAAGGGAAAATGGCTAATTGGGCCAATTTTGGACATTTTCATTTTGGGATATACTCACTTTTGTTGCCAGCAGTTTAGACATTAATGGCTGTGTGTTGAGTTATTTTGAGGGGACAGAAAATTTACACTGTTATAAAAGCTGTACACTCACTACTTTACATTGTAGCAAAGTGTAATTTCTTCAGTGTTGTCACATGAAAAGATATAATACAATATTTACAAAAATGTGAGGGGTGTACTTACCTTGTGAGATGCTGTATATACTATACGGCCTGCCCTATATACTCTGCAGGAAAATTGGGCCTTAGGTGTTGGTGGTACCAGAAAACTGTAACCACTCTCTGTTACTCTTGTTGGGTGCAGGAACTGGCCCTGCTGTGAAATATTATTTCAAAAATTGTAACTACATGGCTCTGTTAAACAGAGGCAGAAAAATTGAGCCTTCGGTTTTGGTGGCGCCAGAACACTGTAACCCCTCACAGTTACTCTTGTTGGACGCAGGAATGGGCCCTGCTGTTAAATATTATATCAAAAATTGTAATTACATTTCCCTGTTAAACAGGGGCAGAAAAGTTGGGCCTTTGGTTTTGGTGGCACCAGAACACTGGAACCCCTCACAGTTACTCTTGTTGGTCACAAGAACAGGCCCTGCTGTGAAATATTATATAAAAATATTATATCAAAAATATAAAAATTTGGCCAAGCTAACATTTAGATGCTGAGCATGTGGACGGCTAGGACCAAATTTATTTTTTTGGTTCAGCAACTGAGTTAGGGAAATTTGCCTGCTAAAATCCATTTGTGGTGTGCTGCTAGCAGATTGGCTGCAAGTACTTGGGACACCTATTGCTATACCTTCATTCCTCTCAGTGCAGGTTTTTGAGAGGACTGGAGGTATAGTAGGGTTGGAGATCCCATATGAGGAGGAAGGAGAAGTCCGCCTTTTTCTATGATGTGGTTTTTTCAAGTGCTGTTGCCAACGGACTGCATGGCAGGTCGTCATATGTCTGGTCAAGCATGCAGTGCCAAAGCGGCTGCTGTTCTGGCCATGCTTTATCCGCTTCAGACATAGGTTGCAAACAGCAATGGTGCGATCTGCTGCACACATGTCGAAAAAGGCCCACACCTGCGGAGCTCTGCAGTGTGATGCAATAGGGTGGCTGCCCTTAAGCTGCCCCCTAGAGGATATGCTGCCTCATTGGAGTTGTGCCTCCTCCTCCTCATTTTCCTCCTCTCTTCTCTCAGACACCCAAGTACAGTCAGTGACTTCATCATCCCCTCCCTCCTCATCATTGGAGCAAACTTGGCAGTATGCTGCATCTGGGGGAACATAACTGCCAGTTTCTTGTTCTTCTGTGGCACCCCCTCTCTCTAGGCTCACATTAATCCCTTCCTCAACTTGTGAACCAACATCGTAGCCTTCAAATCGCTGCGCATCCTCCAGCAGCATATAACCAACACTGTGGTTGAATAATTCTGGGGACTCCTCCATGCATGATGGTGGGGCTACGGAAAGAGTGACTGTGGACAAGGAGCCAGTGGAATAGGCCGCTTTGGCAGCTGCGTTGGAAGGAAAACTACTCTGAGCCTGGGTGACAGAGGATGAAGAGAATGAGGACGGTTTCGTTATCCACTCCACCAACTCTTCTGCATGTTGTGACTCAATAACATGGCCAGCAGCAGCAAAAAAGGACAAGCGTGCCCCACGGCCATCTGCAGAGGATGCACTATGTCTACGACCACCACTGTTGACTGTAGACACAGAGGCCGCTAGCCCTCTTTTAGCAGCCTGTGAGCGTCTGCCCCTCTTTGGTGGCCTTCTGGACATGATGTATTTTTTTTTGTTTTTGCAACACTACACTACACTATACTATATACTGTGTACACCGCCTGAAGTGTATTAGAAACTATACACCACTGAATGCACTGTATATATAAGCTTCATTGAATGCAGAGTATATATATACTAGACTGTATATATATATATATTAATACACCACCTGAAGTGTATTAGAAACAGTATACAACCAAATGCACTGTAGATATAGGCTACACTGGATGCAGAGTATATACAGTATATATATATATATATATATATATATATATATATATATATATATATATATTACACTGCCTGCACTGACTGAATATAGAGTAAACACTGAATATAAAGTATATGATAAATGCAGAGTATATATATATATATATATATATATATATATATATACACTGGACTGACTGTATATATGTATATATCAAATACACTGCCACTAACTGAATAACCTGCCTGCTTAATCTAACACAAGCTATTTCTCTGTCCACACCAACAACACTACACACGGCCGTTATGTAAGCAGCCTTATATAGTGTGGGGCATGGACCTAGTCCCCCTGAGCCATGATTGGCCAAAGACACCCTGCCGGTGGCCAATTATGGCTCTCTCAGCAGAGCACGCAGTGTTTGGCCAAAGCATGCAGGTCAGGTGCATGCCTTGGCCAATCATCATACAGCAATGCACTGCGATCTCGCAGTGCATTATGGGGCGTTCCACAGTGATCAAATTTCCCAGTAACGCCCCATATGTTCAGTTCATTTTAGGACAAACGAACACCCGATGTTCGAGTTGAACTTACATTTGACTCGAACCACTGGCTCATCCCTAGTCAACAGCAAGATCTACACGCCCGCAGAATTGTGGTCCAGCAAGAATGGACAGGGGTCCTACTGTATATTATGTTTACATCCCACTGGGTGACTCCACTGGCAGTGAGGAAGAATTACGTACAGGGCACACTGCTAGAACTTGTTCAGCCACCCCACATCCTTACAGCTGCTAGTGAAATTACCAGAGCTTTCCCCTCAACCTGGGGTAGAAAAGCCACACTGGAGCAAAGACCTATTCAGCTCTGCATGGGCAAGTCCAGAGGTGGTTAACCCCAGAACAACTTCTGAAAATTCAGTGGGAGATACATCTGCTGCAAACCACCGGATCTGTGACATGCCCAACAGGTAGATCTCAATTTTGTCCATGCTGCAGATGCAGCAGAGGGCCATCAACAAGTATCTATGCAAATATGGCATGAGGACAGGCAGTGCCTCTGATAGAGGAAGCATGCACTGTATTTTCACTATTTCAGGAGGTGACGAAAATGGTGAGCTGTGACAATGCATGGATCAGCAAAACAGGACCAATCATGTTCCTACTGGAGCACACACTGCATGGCACCATGGACAGGGCACTTGAAGCACAGCATCAATAGGAAGAGGGGGACTTCCTTGCGACTCAGGCCTCTCTGCATCCAAACACTACCCCTGTGAGCTCACAGCAGACTCAAGTGATGGAGGAAGAAAATTAGTATGATTGCCTTGGGGACACTGAGGCTGAAGACTACATTGGGAAGTCGTCCAAGGAGTGGGTTTCATACCTCACAAACACCAGGAGTGGTAGGTGGCTTGGGGGAGATAGTTGAGGATTATGTCATCCTCAGCGATGATGAGAAATCAGGTTCCTACAGTAGGTGACCGCGATATTGTGTCAATCTCGCCGCACTTCTCGGCGAGATTTGACACCTACGAGCCCCGTCGCAGGAGCCAGCGCCGAGATGGCTCACTCATCGGGAAAGGAAAACTTTGTTTTCCTTCCGCAATGAGTGACAGGCAGCGCTGACAGCTGTCTAGTATGAATCCTGAGGCGGGAACACCGCGCCAAATTTTCAATGAAAAAACCGGCGTGGGTTCCCCCCTCGGAGGCATACCAGGCCCTTAGGTCTGGCATGGATTGTAAGGGGAACCCCCTATGCCGAAAAATCGGCGTGGGGGTCCCCCCCAAATCCATACCAGACCCTTATCCGAGCACGCAGCCCGGCCGGCCAGGAAAGGGGGTGGGGACGAGCGAGCGCCCCCCCCCCCCCCTCCTGAGCCGTACCAGGCCGCATGCCCTCAACATGGGGGGGTGGGTGCCATGGGGGAGGGGGGGGGGTGCCCTGCGGCCCCCCCACCCCAAAGCACCTTGCCCCCATGTTGATGAGGACAAGGGCCTCTTCCCGACAACCCTGGCCGTTGGTTGTCGGGGTCTGCGGGCGGGGGGCTTATCGGAATCCGGGAGCCCCCCCACCCTGTGTGAATGAGTTTGGGGTACATAGTACCCCTACCCATTCACCTAGGGAAAAGTGTCAATATAAAAAAAAACACACTACACAGGTTTTAAGAGTAATTTATTAGTCAGCTCCGGGGTCTTCTTCCGACTTCGGGGGGTCTCCTTCCACATTCTCCCGGTGTTCGGCCTCTTCTCCCGGGCCCCGCCGCTATCTTCTTCCAGCTCTATTGCCAGCGAGGGGCCCGGTCTGCTGCCGCTGTCTCGCCGCCGCTGTCCCGGTGTTCGGCCTCTTCTCCCGGTGTTCGGCCTCTTCTCCCGGGCCCCGCCGCTATCTTCTTCCAGCTCTATTGCCAGCGAGGGGCCCGGTCTGCTGCCGCTGTCTCGCCGCCGCTGTCCGGCCTCTTCTCCCGGTGTTCGGCCTCTTCTCCCGGGCCCCACCGCTATCTTCTTCCAGCTCTATTGCCAGCGAGGGGCCCGGTCTGCTGCCGCTGTCTTGTCGCCGCTGTCTCGTCGCCGCTGTCTCGCCGCCGCTGTCTCGCCGCTTCTTCTCTTCTTTTCTTCTTCCCCGATGTTGACACGACGCTCTCTCCGGCTCGAATGCTGTGTGCGAGCTGCGGAGCCATTTATATAGGCGGTAACCCCACCCCCTTACGACGTCATGGTCCCAGCATGCGCAGGGACTCTGGCGTCATAAGGGGGCGTGGCCCCAGAGTCCCTGCGCATGCTGGGACCATGACGTCGTAAGGGGGCGGGGTTACCGCCTATATAAATGGCTCCGCAGCTCGCACACAGCATTCGAGCCGGAGAGAGCGTCGTGTCAACATCGGGGAAGAAGAAAAGAAGAGAAGAAGCGGAGAGACAGCGGCGGCGAGACAGCGGCGACGAGACAGCGGCGACGAGACAGCGGCAGCAGACCGGGCCCCTCGCTGGCAATAGAGCTGGAAGAAGATAGCGGTGGGGCCCGGGAGAAGAGGCCGAACACCGGGAGAAGAGGCCGAACACCGGGACAGCGGCGGCGAGACAGCGGCAGCAGACCGGGCCCCTCGCTGGCAATAGAGCTGGAAGAAGATAGCGGCGGGGCCCGGGAGAAGAGGCCGAACACCGGGAGAAGAGGCCGAACACCGGGAGAATGTGGAAGGAGACCCCCCGAAGTCGGAAGAAGACCCTGGAGCTGACTAATAAATTACTCTTAAAACCTGTGTAGTGTGTTTTTTTTTATATTGACACTTTTCCCTAGGTGAATGGGTAGGGGTACTATGTACCCCAAACTCATTCACACAGGGTGGGGGAGCCGGGATCTGGGGGCCCCCTTATTAAAGGGGGGCTCCCGGATTCCGATAAGCCCCCCGCCCGCAGACCCCGACAACCAACGGCCAGGGTTGTCGGGAAGAGGCCCTTGTCCTCATCAACATGGGGGCAAGGTGCTTTGGGGTGGGGGGGCCGCAGGGCGCCCCCCCCCTCCCCCATGGCACCCACCCCCCCATGTTGAGGGCATGCGGCCTGGTACGGCTCAGGAGGGGGGGGGGCGCTCGCTCGTCCCCACCCCCTTTCCTGGCCGGCCGGGCTGCGTGCTCGGATAAGGGTCTGGTATGGATTTGGGGGGACCCCCACGCCGATTTTTCGGCATAGGGGGTTCCCCTTACAATCCATGCCAGACCTAAGGGCCTGGTATGCCTCCGAGGGGGGAACCCACGCCGGTTTTTTCATTGAAAATTTGGCGCGGTGTTCCCGCCTCAGGATTCATACTAGACAGCTGTCAGCGCTGCCTGTCACTCATCGCGGAAGGAAAACAAAGTTTTCCTTTCCCGATGAGCGAGCCAGCGCAACATTCACAGTACCCTGTCGCCGAGAACCAGCGCGATTGTATCGCGCTGGAAACACAATCTCGCGGTCAGGTACTGTATGTCTCCAATAATTTATGGCACATGGGCTTCCTCATACTCCAGAACCTGTGAAAGGACCCTAGAACTTGTGGCATTAAGGAGAGGAACTATTACTAGTTGGCAATCCTCCTGGATACAAATTACAAGGGAAAGGTCGCAGAGCCCATCCTGCCCTCTCAGAGGGAGCATAGAATGAAACATCTGGAGGATGCACTACGGACAAACTTTTGTCACTGATTTCTAGAGGCTGACAGGATAAAGTCACATGGACAAGGTGTCTGAGATGCTCCTTTTCATGAAAAATTTTCAGTCCTCAATGCCTAGTGCTGTCTGCTGCAAGTACCTGCAAATTGGCTGCATTACATGGTGGCCAATTATCTGGGGGCAAGAGCAGATGCAGAGATCCTCCAAATGGATGGTCCCCTCCAGTACTTGATCACAAGGATGGAGCACTGGCCAGCGCTTTTCACAGTATGCAGCTGAGCTGCTGGGTTGTCCTGCAGCCAGCATGTTCTCTGAACTTGCATTCAGTGCAATGAGGGGCTTTGTGACAAACAAAAGAGTGCATCTGTTCACAGACACTGTTGACGTATGTAAAAATGAACCAATCTTGGATCAGCTGCAGTTACCAAGCTCCTGCAGCTAATGCTTCTGATTCATTATTTTAGGGATCCTGCCACCCTCTAATTTTTTTTTCTTTGTTTACTTCATCCAAATCTGCTCCTTTCACTGTTGCAGGCCACAAACAATATATCACATGCTACCACCATTTCCATGTCCAGTTTCTATAAGCACACCCACAACCTGCCTCTGTTAATATCTCCTGCCACTGGTGTAGGCCTGTTACCATAACAGTCTAAAAATGGGGCAATGGCTGCTGTTTTTTGTAACAAAAATTGAATGTGGTACCCACAATTTTTTAGTCGGTGATTCACAGCTGCACACATCTGAATGTTGGTTAACTCAGGGTCCATCCAATTCTCTGCAGGTATATTTCTGTTGGGTTTATGCTGTTTGGGCACAACCAACATCTATCACCCAATACTTTTGCCACTGTTTGATGGTAGCACAAAACATTCAATGTTTGACCATAGTCGATTCTCTCCACTGCAAACATTTTCATGTTGAGTTATGTTGCTTTGGGGGGGTGTAGCTGCACCAGGCATGTAAGTAGAAGAGCTCCCACTATTGATTCTTTCACTGATCCTCACTCCAACCAGTAATCTGAGGGGAGTCCAGCGGGAACCTCTCAAGTCTACTTTCAAACCATAATAACCCGTAAATAAGTTAAAAAGTAAAAAAGTAGGATGCAGCGTCCTTAGAGATCCAACATGGTGTGGCTGTAGCTCTGCCTCTAAGAACACCACAAGGCACAGACAAACATAAAGACACAGGCAGTAAAGGGGGTAAGACAAATCGCACTATTAGCAAAGATTCCCGTAGAGACATGCTATACTATGCTCAGAAGCTCTCTGAGAATCCAGGACATGGCCCTATTGCAGAGGCAGCAGAAGATGCTGATTCTCTACAGGCTACAGAGACTGATCCAGGGGCTGAAGCTGATGCCATGTCTCTCCCTGATAGTGATCACCAGGTGGGATCCAAGGACTTGGCTAAGGGAGAGGACCATCCCACCCTTAGCCAGATTTTGATGGCTGTAAATAAGTGCATTGTCTCTGTGGACTGTGTCAAGGAGCATCTTGGGGGCTGACAGAGGAGGTGTCCCAACTGCGGCATAATATTCAACAGATCACAGAAAGAACCATCAGAGCAGAAAGCCGCATCAGAGACTTAGAGGATAAACTGCCTTCACTGATCACTGAATTTCATGCTTAGCTCATGCCATCAGAGATAAGGCTTATGATATCCAAAATTGACTAAACAACATCCACATACTAGGCCTGCCAGAGAAGGTGGAGGGCAGGGACCCTACTGAGTTTCTTGAAAAACTGGATACTTGATGTCTTTGGGAAAGATGCATTTACTCCCCTATTTGCGATAGAGAGGGCACATCGCATTCCCACAAGAATTATCCCAGGCAATATGTCCAGACCGATCCTGGCCCATCTGCTGCATTACAGGGAAAGGGTGCTTTTGGCTGGCAAGGGAGAAATCCAATATACAATATAATGGAGTAAAATTCTCCTTCTACCCAGATTTTTCAGCAGAAATGCAGAGCAAGCCCCATTTCTGGATGTCAAGAATCAAGCACGGGCTTCAATGGTTCAATTTACCCTATACAATTCTTTACCCCGTGCACCTGCACATCAACCCCAGAGGTCAGGGCCATTTCTTCAACTCATCAGAGGAAGTGGCAGAATGGCTGGATATCAACAAGCCTTCTTTTTCTGCCAGACATTATGAGGCTGATGAGACCTGAAAGATTGCCCTAAGCAAGGTGTTGGGTCATGCTTTTTATTAAAAGTACCTTGGAAGGCACCACTCACCCTTTCTGGAGATGATTGATTTTTGTTGACTTTTGTTTTGGACAGTTTGCTCCGACCAGTCCTTGAGAAAATGCAAATGTATCCAACTTTTCAGGTGCAGACCCACCAAATGGGTAATGCTAAACGAGGAACTCATCCAGTTAGGTGACTACTCAAGTTATGGTTACTACTTGTTTTAGTACTGCTGTGGAACTTTTGCTTCCTCACTGAGGCCTCTTGTTCTGCATTTTTCCAGAGATTTTATGGTCAGTGGATCCGCGCTACAGGCTATGTTTGCAACTGCAGCCCCCCTATGTAGGCAGGGGACACCAATGTGTACCCTCAAAAAATAAATATAAAAGTATATATAGGGAGTGGCGCTGTGCATAAAGGAATAGGCGAATAATGATTGTCTAATATATATGATGATAATGTCTATAAGACATAGTATAGAGGACGGCAAAAAGCGGTAACGATATGGATCCAATAATATATATCCCACATGGGAATCAATAGGTGCTGATAAAAGAAGTAGAGGTATGGATACAAGTAGGTGTTCAGTACAACCTTAATCCCATGAACAAATTAAAAACTAGTGATCTCTAGTGGTGTAATATAATGTGCATGACAAGTGCCAAAATATCAAGTGCAATCTAATTGAGTATTCCAGCACCCACTGGAATGAACTACAAGTGATGTGGGAAGGAGGGGGTATCAACAACCCTCTGTAGTGCAATTCTAAAAAATAAATTAGATATGAAAAAGTCAATGTATATATATGTATAAGGTATACGTAAAAGTGGTATTTAAAAAATGAGATGTGGAAATAAAAACTGGTGGTTAATAAATTAATATGTAATGTGACTCTGGTAAACTGATAATAACACAATTAATAGCAGCACTGAGTCTCATGTGAAATGACGCAAATGAGAGTAAATTCCATGTGAAATAACAAAGAGTTCATGTATTGTCTTCCACCCGACTTCTTCCAGACTTTCTAAAGACACAATCCCCCCTGATGTGATTCCACTCACCGGAACGTTATACCCCTGCAGGGGTATAAGCATAAGATGTTTCTATTCCAGGTACCGATCACATCCGGGTGCCAATCGGGTCCTTGTATGGTGATGTTACTCTAGCAATCCAGATCAGCCTCTCCACCACAGGAAGGAGATGGGGGAGGTTGATGATCCCCTGTTGCGATCCTATCTCCAGCCGGACATCCGCTCCAAAGATGTCATATGGAATAAAGAAATTTTGTCCACATAGCGTAACTCCTTTTAAACCATTTATTTATTAAAAGCATACAGTCCAAAAAAGTGGAGTTAATTCCAAGGAATGAGTTTAAAAAGCGAGGAGGGAGCGTACAAGCTCTCTAGCTCCCCTTGCTGACCCGGGACGCAGCGTTGTTCGCAACTAGCGCTTGCGTTCCACCGGTCAGTTAGCAGAAACCACAAAGACAGGAAGTGACGTTGTGCATACCAAGATAGTCCCGCCTTATGCGTTTCGTCACACGGACGTCTGGAACGCCTCCGATGACGTCCGTGTGACGAAACGCGTATTTACTCTCTTACTCTCATTTGCGTCATTTCACATGAGACTCAGTGCTGCTATTAATTGTGTTATTATCAGTTTACCAGAGTCACATTACATATTAATTTATTAACCACCAGTTTTTATTTCCACATCTCATTTTTTAAATACCACTTTTACGTATACCTTATACATATATATACATATACTTTTTCATATCTAATTTATTTTTTAGAATTGCACTACAGAGGGTTGTTGATACCCCCTCCTTCACACATCACTTGTAGTTAATTCCAGCGGGTGCTGGAATACTCAATTAGATTGCACTTGATATTTTGGCACTTGTCATGCACATTATATTACACCACTAGAGATCACTAGTTTTTAATTTGTTCATGGGATTAAGGTTGTACTGAACACCTACTTGTATCCATACCTCTACTTCTTTTATCAGCACCTATTGATTCCCATGTGGGATATATATTATTGGATCCATATCGTTACCGCTTTTTGCCGTCCTCTATACTATGTCTTATAGACATTATCATCATATATATTAGACAATCATTATTCGCCTATTCCTTTATGCACAGCGCCACTCCCTATATATACTTTTATATTTATTTTTCCAGAGATGCTTTGTTTAAATTTGTGCACTGCTGTACAATCCATTACATTGTTGGTTACTCTTACCTGAACATCCTCACAATAAAACAGATATTCTTATTTGTTAATGATGGACATACCTGGAATGTCAGGGGATTACATAGTCTGTTGAAGAGGTTTATAGCATCTTGTCTCAATGGAAAATTCGTAAAACGTAATTTTTTAAAAAGCTTCCTTTATGGAGGTAAAAATTGTTCAGTTTTTGTGCAATACTGTGTTGGCCATTCATTTTTATGGCAAAATAATACCTACATGACAACTGTCCAGTCTCACTCTTTAAATTATGGCCTAGAAAAAGTGATTTAAAGTATGTGTAGACAATATCTCAAAACATTTTTCTCGTTTTGCTCCAGTCTCGCAAAAAAAACAATAAGAATAACAGTCAGCATCTACAAATACTGTAGCTGCTGACTTTTAATAAGAAGACACTTACTTGTCCAGGGATCGAGCAATGTCAGCACCCAAGCTAATTCTTCAATTCTGATTCTTCAATTGGCTTTGGGTGCAGACGCTGGCATTGTAAGTAAGGGGAATCCAGCAGTGAAGCCTTTGGGCGTCACAGCTGGTTTCCTACTGCGCATGCATGAGTTGTGCTGCACTTTGTGAATGGTCCCACAGTCTTCTGGGACCTGTGTGTGTCCCAAAAGACTGCAGTGGGGTAGGAGGAAGGGCTGAACATGCTCATAGATTGCCGCAGTGATCTGAGCCGGAAGTGGGAGCGGGTACCTGTCAAAACCAGGTACCCCCCACCAAAAAGTGCCAAATGTGGCAGTGGACAGGGGGAGGTTGGAAACAAGGGAAGCTTCACCTCTTGGGTGGAGCTCCACTTTAATTTCATGTTTGCATTTACAGATGGAGGCTCCCTGCTTTGTCCCTCTCAAAATGCTTCTGATGAGCACTATCTATGTTCTGTGCAGAAAATTGCTATGATTTTTTAGATTATGTGTCAGAAAAATAGGAGTCTCCCTCCCATCAATAAGGATGGGATTCTCTGTCTAATTATTGGCTATGGGAAGCTGACAGGTGAGGCAATCTTCCACACTGTGCCTAGTAAGAGAGAGGGCGCAGTGCTAGAGAGCAAAAGACTGTTTTTTTTAACAACTTAACACACAGAGCCATTTTTAAAATGTTTTTTTACATGTTATAAAAATAATTTTAGGCCTACTTAAAACCCCCAAAACATCAAATATTTTCTGAATGCAGACACCCTAGAGAATAAAATGTTGGTAGTCAGTCACACGATATTAGCGCAACGGTTTATGAAATGCAATGTTTTAGTAAAAAATACACGAAATGCCATTTATTACTCAATATTTTGGTAAAAAAAATATTGTGCCAAGTAAATTGATTCCCAACATGTCAAACCTTAAAATTACATGTGCTCATGAAATGGTGAAAAACTTCAGTACCCTATATTTTTTTTTATGGGCAACTCTTTAAAGCCTATACAGGTCATCAGTTTAGAAATATGTAGGAGCTCTGGTGATAAAATTATTGCTCTCTCTCCAGCGTGCAGGGTGTTATATAACGTGTGTGTGTGTTTGTGTGTGTGTTTGTGTATGTGTGGGGGTGGGGTGGGGTGGGGGTCTCTAACTTTTTTTTTTATTTTTTAAAGTGTCTTTTAAATGTAAAAAAAATGACATGAATTTATTACTAGGTGACAGGTACTCTTTATGAGACATCCGGGTGTATTTCCCTGGATGTCTCCCCTGTACTCCACTGCAGCTAATAGAACACAAAACATATTCCATTGGCCTCTTCCCTGGGCACTGATCCTGATGATTGACAGTTCAGGACAAGGAAGTGACATCTTACACATCATTTCCAGGTCTCTGCACAGGAGGGAGGCTCAGCAAATGCATATCTGTTGTGCTCCCACCGCCCTTCCTAGTGACACCTGACATGACCACCCTATGCCCACAGGTGGGACACACACAGACACAATCACACACACACTCACACACAATCACACACACAAAATTACACAAACATACACACATGCAAACACACACGCAATTATACATATGCACGATCACACACACACACACGTATATACACAACCTTTCAAAAAATCAGCAACTTACTGTACTGTAGGGAGAGAGAGAGGCAGAGAGGACAGAACTCAGGAAGACTGCTCTTTCTCCTTTGCTTTCACTTTGCTGAGTGTGTTCACTGTCTGAAGGAGCTCCCAGCGCTGATGCACAATGGGGAGTTTGATTTGGCAGCCTCTCTCTATGAGCAGGGACGGGGTCGCCATTGCAACCTTTGCAACTTCTGTAGCTACGCCATTGATCCCAGGTCAGGTCTGCCAGATGTCCCTCTGACATAAAAGCTTAACAAATAAGGAATACATATTGTCCAATTGCTAATCTGTCCATTTTTTCTGGCCTAGTGCTCTAAAAAAAAAAAAAGCACGCTCCCTGTTTTGTTATCATAATGGGGGATTTTAATTATCCAGACATAGACTGGGCGGAGGGACCTGCGCATTCATTTAAGGCTCGCCAGTTCCTTAATGTCTTGCAGGACAATTTTATGGGTCAGATGGTAGACGCACCAACTAGAAATAAAACATTACTAAAACAAAAGACATGGAAGAGCTTATTCATGTTTCTCAGGATAGAGTTCAGAAGTTCACGGTTACATGGTCCTGTTGGATACATTTCACGACCACTGAGGGATACCGCCAGTATCTCCCAAGGGTCTCCTTACAAACATAGATACTTTCAACCAGGAGGACTAATCCTGTCCTTGCCTTCCTCTCTGGCCCTGGAGGGGCGGACCCGGTTACACCCCGGAGCCATACTCCTCTGCTTCCATCAGTCTCACCCCCACCTACTACCCTCCTTACTCCCCCTTCACTTTTACATACACTTTACTTCCCATATTCTCCCTCTCCCCTCTCTTTCTTATCTTTCTCTACTCTCAGTGACCCATGCTTCACTCTAGACTCCAATACCCATCTTCCTGGTGGTCTATCCATTCTCCTTCTCCGTCACCTCCTCCTTACTATACCCTTTCTCTTTTACCCGCCCCTTTCTCTTCCTTTTGAGTATTACATCCCCTCTCTTTTCTTCTCCTTCCTCTTTCCTCCCCTTCTTCCCTTCTTCTCATTTCTCATTCCTCCTCTTCCTCCTTCTTAGATCTTTTTACTTTTCTCTCCTCTGTCTGCAACCCTTGTATAATTGTCCCACTTTTTTATATACTCCAAGATGTGGGTCTACATTTGCTGAATGTGAAGCCTCGGGACACTCAACACTTGTGCCCGGGGGGGTCTCAACTTTCTTTGAGCCCTAAACCGGGACTGGTCTGGTGCTCAATTCCCCCCTTAATACTCACCAAAAGATGATGTGAGTGGGGGGAAGTTTGTACTGTTATTAAACACCCTGTCGTGAGGTTTCATGTTTTTGCTCCCAACATTATCTCAAATAACCCTCCCGACCAACCTTTTACTAGCTTTTTGTTGAAAGACTCATGAATACAATGTTAATTGTTCTTTAAGCTTTGTGACGATTGTACAAGATTGTATGTACGATTTTTGCTTGTGATATACTTATTCTATACAATAAAATCTTTATGGAAAAAAAAAAAAAGAAATAAAACATTACTGGATCTACTGATTACCAACAATACAGACCTGATCACGGATGTGGAAATACGGGGCAATTTAGGTAACAGCGATCACAGGTCAATTAGTTTCAGTATAAATCACACAAATAGGAAACATGAAGGAAACACAAAGACACTGAATTTGAAAAGAGCCAACTTCCCTAAACTACAAACCTTGCTAAAAGGCATAAATTGGGATCAAATATTAGGAATCAAAGAATACAGAGGAGAGATGGGTTTGCTTTAAGAGCATATTAAATAAGGGCATTAGCCAATGTATACCATTGGGTAATAAATTTAAAAGAGCGAACAAAAATCCTGGATGGCTTAACTCCAATGTAAAAATGCATATAAAAGCAAAGGAGAAGGCCTTCAAAAAAATACAAGGTTGAGGGATCATCCTCAGCATTCAGACTTTATAAAGAATGCAACAAGAAATGTAAGGGTGCAATTAGGACGGCTAAGATAGAACATGAAAGACACATAGCGGAGGAGAGCAAAAAAAATCCCAAGAAATTCTTTAAGTATGTAAACAGTAAAAAAGGGAAGACAGACCATATTGGCCCCATAAAGAATGAGGAAGGACATCTGGTTACAAAGGATGGGGAGATGGCGATGGTATTGAATTTATTCTTCTCCTCAGTCTTCACAAGTGAATCGGGGGGCTTCAGTAACCAAAACTGCAGTGTTTATCCTCATGACACAACACAGGAAGCACTTCCATGGTTAACAGAGGACAGAATTAAAATTAGACTTGAGAAACTTAACATTAATAAATCACCGGGACCAGATGGCTTGCATCCGAGGGTACTTAGGGAACTCAGTCAAGTGATTGCCAGACCGTTGTTCCTAATTTTTACAGACAGTCTATTGACTGGAATGGTACCAGCTAATTGGAGAAAAGCCAATGTAGCACCAATATTTAAAAAGGGCCCAAAATACATCCCTGGGAATTACAGACCAGTTAGCCTAACATCAATAGTATGTAAACTCTTGGAGGGAATGATAAGGGACTATATACAAGATTTTAGTAATAAGAATGATATCATTAGCAGTAATCAGCATGGATTCATGAAGAATCGTTCTTGCCAAACCAATCTATTAACCTTCTATGAGGAGGTGAGTTACGAACTAGATAAAGGAAGGCCCGTAGGCGTGGTGTATCTGGATTTTGCTAAAGCATTTGACACAGTTCCCCATAAACGTTTACTGTACAAAATAAGGTCAGTTGGCATTGACCATAGGGTGAGTACATGGATTGAAAACTGGCTACAAGGGCGAGTTCAGAGGGTGGTGATAAATGGGGAGTACTCAGAATGGTCAGGGGTGGGTAGTGGGGTTCCCCAGGGTTCTGTGCTGGGACCAATCCTATTTAATTTGTTTATAAACGACCTGGAGGATGGGATAAACAGTTCAATCTCTGTATTTGCAGACGATACTAAGCTAAGCAGGGCAATAACTTCTCCGCAGGATGTGGAAACCTTGCAAAAAGACCTGAACAAATTAATGGGGTGGGTGACTACATGGCAAATGAGGTTCAATGTAGAAAAATGTAAAATAATGCATTTGGGTGGCAAAAATATGAATGCAATCTATACACTGGGGGGAGAACCTCTGGGGGAATCTAGGATGGAAAAGGACCTGGAGGTACTAGTAGATGATAGGCTCAGTAATGGCATGCAATGCCAAGCTGCTGCTAATAAAGCAAACAGAATATTGGCATGCATTAAAAGGGGGATCAACTCCAGAGATAAAACGATAATTCTCCCACTCTACAAGGCTCTGGTCCAGCCGCACCTGGAGTATGCTGTCCAGTTCTGAGCACCAGTCCTCAGGAAGGATGTACTGGAAATGGAGTGAGTACAAAGAAGGGCAACAAAGCTAATAAAGGGTCTGGAGGATCTTAGTTATGAGGAAAGGTTGCAAGCACTGAACTTATTCTCTCTGGAGAAGAGACGCTTGAGAGGGGATATGATTTCAATTTACAAATACTGTACTGGTGACAACACAATAGGGATAAAACTTTTTCGCAGAAGAGAATTTAATAAGACTCGTGGCCACTCATTACAATTAGAAGAAAAGTGGTTTAACCTTAAA